>CM068745.1:2103439-2281885 GCA_035084275.1 Hydrolagus colliei | reverse complement strand
TTGGCAATAAATTCTGCTGAATTTCATAAATCACTCAAGCTTCTGTCTTCCAGTTCACAAAAGAACCATTCAATTGAATTACTGCATCGAAACTTGCTGCCAGTCAGCTATTTATCCAGAATGTCTACACAAAAACAAAATGCACTGCATTTCACAGGCTATAAAAATCCTACGCTTCCTGCGTAATCGTTACTGCGAGAAGCACCAAATACATCTGTCAGAGATTTAAATTTGAACATCATTTAATTTTACCTCCCCTCTCAACCGTAATTTGAGCCCATTCTGCATCTGCAGTACAGTGCGGACTTCAACTACAGCAATAATAAAACTGACTAGTGTAATCCACAGGGGAGTTAGACTAGGTTAAAAAAATAACAGTCTATTCCCTGCGTATAATCGGATCCAGATTCGGCCACAGGCATGTTGTAAAACCAGTTTTGCACGGTTAGAAATAATGGAAAGATAGCGCTCTTAGACTTCCACTTTCTTTTTAAACATAGGGGAGCCACAATTCAATCAGTTTTCTGACACAATCAATCTTCTAATCGCAGTGTGTGCAGTGTGTGATATTTTGTACTTTACAGTTGCCTTGTTGATCCGGGCTGATTAGCCAGAAACAATCTTACAATTCCTGGCATGCATTGGTGTGATCTCTGAATGTCCTCAGCCTGACGATAATAATTGTGTATTTGATTACAGAGCCTCATTACATCTCCCAGACGTCTCAAAGCGCTATACAGAATATACCGTAAAGTGCATTCACTACATCTTGTGGGTGAAATGCTGCAGCCACTTGCGCACAGCAGTGTCCCACAAACAGTTGTGGTTTTAAATGACCATTGAAATGGGATTGAAAAACTGTTGTTGGTGAGGGATTACTATCAGGTGTGTGGAGTAAGCGCTCTGAGACCTGTCTCGGCGTGGAGGGCGCTATATAAATCAAAGTTGTTGTTGTTGTAAGGAAACTTGCCCAAGGCTTCGCCCTGCCTGGAATCAAACCCAGATCTCTCATTTGAAAGTCGAGTGCTCTAACCATTGAGCTCCAGGAGTCCACCACAGAATATGCTATAAAGTGAATTGACTATTCTCTGGGCCAAAGCTGGCAGCCAATTGCACACAGCAGTGTCCCACATACAATCATGGATTGAAGTGACCAATTTTGTTTGGAAAGAATTATTACCCCCTGAAAAGCAATCTGCCAATCGACTAACACGGGACTCCTACTTCTGCTGGGTAAACAGAGGGTGTGGATTAAGGAAACATGTCCGACATTTCCACCCTGTCTGGGGCACAAATTGTGAAATATTCCCTGGAAAGAGATGGTCCTCTACAGTGTGTGAACCATAGAAATGATATTGCTTCAACCACGCCAACACGAAAATCATGTATCCACGGGTTCGCTAAATGCGACAACCCTCGCAAACCGCGTTTTTGCGCGTCCGCTATTTAAATCCACGGGTTTAAATTTCAAGTTTAGCGTATAGCACTAGGACCCAGTTGCAATGTCGCAATCAACCTTCGAGATGTCGCTTCTCTTTGAGGATTAAGGTAAATCCTCGTTGATTTCTCACTCTGTGTCTCTCTGTGTCTGCAGATCCTGGCAGCAAATGCTTCCAAACTTACTCCCCCTATCAGCACATCACCCCCCACACCACCTACTGAAGTAGAGTGACTGCATTTGCTGTTATATTTTCCCTCCGTACATAAAATGATAGGAGACAATGTACAAAGTCTGTGGAGGGACAAACTTGTCTTCAATCCCATCCCAACCATTTGGGACTTCTGGCTGTCATATTTTGGTGACTGCAATAAAGGTACTTCTGAAAATACATATACATTATTTACACTTACCGTGAAAAGATTTATTCTGGCTGGGCCCCCCCCCGCCCGATTCAATTATCAAAGCATTGAATGAAATTCTAAAGTGGTGTAATCCACCATAACATCCATCTCTAAGCCAACAAAGGACTAAATTGATTTGTTCATCATTCATTGTGAAGTAGCTGCCATACAAATCACGGCAGGTTTTCACAGAAGGAATTAATAAGGAATAAAAGTTACAGGGAGAAGAGAGGTGGCGCGGTCAGACATTTTACACAGAAATGGCACTCTCGTGTATCCTAAATTTTCAGCTAAATAACACTGTAGCTGCACTTCGGCCAGGGTTCACCAACAATCAGCCTGGATCAAACACTAGAAACTCTCTATGAAACTATCAATTCTCATACCTGTTTGTTAGACCTATTCTAATATTAACACCTGTTAATATTAGAATCATAGAATCTTACGGCACAAAAGGAGGCCATTCGGCCCATCGAGTCTATGCCGGCTCTTTGACAAGAGCAATTTAATCCCACTACCCAGCTCTCTCCCCATAACCTCGCAAACCCATTAAGCATTTATCCAATTGCCTTTCAGAAAGGGCTGTGTAGTAATCTCCCTTCCAGGTGGTCAAACATTAAAAAACATTATGAAAGGGTTGAAAAGCGCTGCGGAAAACAGACACCTTCCAGAGCTCAAATATTCTAATCACAGTGTTTCACATAGCTGAAAGTCCACCTGGCCTTAGCCTGAAGACCACCACAGTAAAATTGCCTTTTGCGCAGACTTTTTAAGAAAATAAATTCAGTCCTAATTTGAAAACCCCTTTAAGAACCTCAGGAAATGGCCTTCCAAGCTGGGACTGAACTTTAAGGATTTTCCCAAACTCTGGATGATCTTACATTGTAAGTACTCAAGGCTGAGAGCAGAGGAAACTTGGGGCTTCAAAACCTGAGACTGAGAGGGTACAGTGACTTGTCACCCCCAGTACGTGCTATTTCACCTCTGGTCACTTCAGGAAGGGCTCAGGAAACACAAATAGCAAGAAAACATGGAAACAAGAAAAGGCCAATTATCATAGAATTTTATAGAATTTTACGGCACAAAAGGAGGCCATTCGGCCCATCTAGTCTGTGCCGGGTGACCCAGTAGACCAGAGACTACACTGCAGCCTCTCAATAACTGAAGGAAAGCTATTACTCCTCTCTACCCCTCATTCATTCCGTCACATCTCCCTACCTACCCAACCTGCCTAGCCCCCAGTTCACCACCCGCTGCCTCCACTTGGCCAGCTCCGGCCTCCTATTTGTCCCTCAAGCCCTTCATTCCACCATCGGCAGCCATGTCTATGCATCCAAAACACTGCAGCTTTCTCCTTTAACCTGACAACCCTCTCCATCTTCAACCCAGCTAAAGACCTTCCTCACGTTTACGGTTACCTCCCCCATCCCTCTGACTCAGTATCAGACTCCAGCATTGTGAAGGGCTCCATATGAAGGGTGCAATATAAATGTGTTGTCCCCCACATCTCAACAGTTTTCTTGGAATAATTATAGCAATATTATTACACAGCACTCTCACCTGAGTCGGAAGTCTGTGGGCTCAAGTCACATGTCAGGACTTGGAAATCGCATGGTCTAAGCTGCTACCAATGCAGTGTTGCATTGTCAGAGGTGCTGTCCTTTGCATGAGACATTAAAACCAAAGGCCCGCCTGCCCATTCAGGTGGTTGCCAAAGATCCTATAGTACTATTCAAAAAGAGAAGCGAGTTTCTCCCAGTGTCCTGGCCAACAATCCTCCAAATTGGGTCATTTACTCCATGGCGTTATATCCTGAGAAGCACTTTGCGAAGTCTTGATGATGTGATGCAAAGATTCATAGAATCGTAGAATTTTACGGCACAAGAGGAGGCCATTCGGCCCATCTGGTCTGTGCCGGCTCTTTGAAAAGAGCAACTCAAGCCCACTGCCCAGCTCTCTCCCCACAACCTAACAGACCTGTTCTCCCTAAATAAAGATCTAATTCTATAATAATACTTGCATTTGATATAGCTCTTTTCACATCTTATCAACGTCCCAAAGTGCTTCACAGAATATACTGTAAAGTGAATTGACTGTATACTGTATCAGTGGGTGAATCGCGGCAGCCAATTGCGCACAGCAGTGTCCCACACACAGTCGTGGATTGAAATGACCAATTTTATTATTGTGTTTTGTTTGGAGGGATTATTATTAGGCGTGTGGAGTAAGGAAACTTGCCCAAAGTTTGGCCCTGACCTGCCTGGATTCGAACACAGGTCTCCCCAGCTTGGTCTTCCCAACTTGCAAGACAAGTGCTCTAACCACTGAGCCACCGGAGCCTCTTTTAAAAGCTGTTATGGAATCAGCCTCCACCACCTTTGCAGGCAATGCATTCCAGATTCCAACAACCCGCTGAGTGAAAACATTTCTCCTCAGCTCCCCTCTGCTTCGTTTTGAAACTATTTTAAATCTGTGACCACGAGTCAAATCCCCTCATGATTTTATAAACCTCTATCAGGTCTCCTCTCAACCTTCTCTGTTCCAAAGAGAATAAACCCAGCCTATCTAGCCTTTCCCCATAGCTGAAGTCCCTCAATCCTGGTACCATTCTCGTAAATCTTCTTTGTACCCTTTCCAATGCCTTCACATCCTTTCTGTAGTGTGGTGACCAGAATTGAACACAGTATTCCAGCTGAGGTCTCACCAAAGTCTGATAGAGGTTAGTCAGCACTTCCTGACTTTTGTATTCTATACCCCTATATATAAAGCCTAGTATCCCATATGCCTTCTTAACAGCCTTGTCTACCTGTCCTGCCACCTTCAACGAGTCACTAACACAAATCCCCACAAATCCTCTGTTCCTTCACACCATTTAAAATTGTACTCTCTAGCCTATATTGCCTCCCTTCATTTCTTCTCCCAAAGTGTATCATCTCACACTTCTCTGCATTAAACTTCATCTGCCATGTGTCTGCCCACTTTACCATTTTATCTATATCCTCTTGCAGATGGCTACTATCCTCCTCACTATTTACTATTCTCCCTAACTTAATATCATCTGCAAATTTGGAAACCATACTCCCTAAACCCAAATCATTAATATATATTAAAAAGAGCAGTGGTCCCAAAACTGATCCCTGGGGGACGTCACTGCTCACTTCCCTCCAGTCTGAAAAACAGCCACTCACCACAACTCTCTGCTTTTGTCTCGCAGCCAGTTGTGGGTCCACGCTACCACTTCCCTTTAATGCCGTGGGCCTCTACTTTCCTAATAAGCCTCTCATGCGGCACTTTGTCAATTGCCTTTTGAAAGTCCATGTAAACTACATTAACTGCACTGCCCTCATGAAAAATTCTATCAGATTTGTAAGGCAAGATTTGGCTTTAACAAATCCATGTTGACTGTCCTTTATTAGCCTATATCTTTCTAAGTGAAGATCTACCTTGTCCCTGATTATGGACTCTAGAAGTTTGCCCACTACCGACGTTAGACTGACTGGTCTGTAGTTACCAGGCTTGTCCTTCTGCCCCTTTTTATACAAGGGAGTAACATTAGCTATCCTCCAGTCCTCTGGCACGACTCCTGTGTCCAAGGAAGATTGAAAGATCGTGGCCAGAGTCCCTGCTATTTGCTCCCGTGCCTCCCTTAGTAACCTAGGGTGCATCCCATCCGGACCAGGTGACTTATCCACCTTGAGCGACGTCAACCTTTTTAGTTGTTGTTAGTTTGTTATTTTATTATTATATCAATAATAACAGAGGGCACAAATTGGGTGAAGGAACACAGTTCAGACAGAGCCGAGAATGTTTTGCAAATTGCCTGAACTCGAGTCCTTAACTGTTGACACAGGGAAGCAGGAAAGTTCCATTCCCAGGGCTGTCATTCCTCACCTTGACAAGCACAGGCATGAAATTAAACAACGTCAGAGGCAGTAAACACCCAATATGATCAACCTTCAGCCGACTGTGTCCAAAAGCCAAGTGCCAAGATGGAATTGGTGTACAGCAACTCGCTTATACTAACAGCAACTCGCCATCACTTACACCTGTCACCTCTTTCCTGCCCAATAAACACAACAGCAACTCAAGGCTTACATTTGATGTCAAAAAGTGGTTGGTTCTCAGTCCTCTCGATAATCGTGGTTATGCTGGAGGACATCTGGAAGTGCTTTACCGGATTTCCAGGCAAGTGTAGTTACTGTGAATGTTGTAGGCACATGCAGCAAGCAATTTGTACATAACCGTCAGCTGTGAAGTGACTAACCAATTTTATTGGGAGGAGGGGGCGGGTGGAGGTTGTTGTCCAGGATACCAGGAGAAACTCTCTGTTCATCTATTGTAGTTTTCAAACAGGGCCACAGGATCTGTGATGTTTGCCTGAGCTGGCTGCATGGCCTTGGTTTAACAAGTCTTCTGAAGGACAACATCTACAACACTGCTCGACTTCAAGATCCTCACTCTTGTGTTTAAATCCCTCCACTACCTACCTACCTCTCTAACCTCCTCTCTCCTCACAGCAGTAGACGTTGCCTCCGTCTGCCCTACTAGGTCCAGCCTCCCTATTGTCCACTGAAGCTGCCGAAACCCTCACCCACACATTCGTCACATCAAGGCTTGACTATGGAAACTCCCTCCTCGTCAGCCTTCCCAGCGCTTCCCTTCACAAGCTGCAGATCATCCAAAACTCCGCAGCTCGTGTCCTCTCCTGCACTAGGCTCTGCGACCCCATCACTCCCTCCCTCGCCCGGCTCCATTGGCTCCCCATCTCCCAGAAGATCAAATTCAAGATCCTCGTCCTCATTTCTAGGCCATCAATGGCCTTGCCCCTTCCTATCTCTCCGACTTGCTGACTCCCTTCCAACCTGCCTTCTCCTTCCAGTCAGCGGGCTCCGGCCTGCACCATGTCTCCTGCCCGACCATTGGCAGACAGGCATTCAGCCTCTCTGCCCCCACTCTCTGGAACTCTATCCCACAGTCCCTTCGCCTCGCTCCCTCCCTCGCCTCCTTCAAGGCTGATCTCAAGACCCTCCTTTTCAATTGTGCCTTGTGCCCCACTCCTCACCTCTCCCCCTCCCCTCCCCACTACTCTGCCTGTATCCCATGCCCGGTCCCAACGCCTGATTGTTTAGCAAGTTGGGACATCCTCCTGACGTGAAAGGTACTCTATCAATGTAATTTTGTTGTTGTTGATTCCTCCCCTCCAAGGTTGGCGACCGTGCGTTCAGCCACCAAGCCCTAAACTTTGGAATTCCCTTGTTCAACCCCTCCTTTCCCACCTTCGGGTCATGCCTGAAGATCTTTCTCATTGGCCGTGTTTACGGTCACCTTCCCCTCTCCCTGGCTCGGCCTCAGCCACTGTGAAGTGCTCTAGCCTGCTGACTGGTGTGTAGGGTACAATATAAATGAAAATTGTTGTTGTTGCTATAGTCCAGTGTCAGCCTGGACCATAGTCTTCCTCACTCTTAGTCTCAATCAGGATCAACACACATGCTTCAATGGCAAGTACCAAGAAATAATGTGAAGTCAATGGCGATGTTAGAGCTATTGTCTCTGTCTCCTAGGTTGAAGACAGACTATAGTACTAATGCAACACCAGTAACTGGCTTTAAGAGATGTGGTTACCTCCATTGAACCAGGCTTCCCCTGAATATACAGTACAAGTTAAACATTCAGTAAATTGATTCAGTTCTTCAGTCCAGTGTGCAACTAGTATGCTCCTAGGTCCAGTTGCTTTGTTGTCTAGGTTTCATCAGAAACATGGTGAGGCTTGTCCATATTTAATTAAAAAGTGAACAAATATTTGAAAAGGCAGTAAATCCTAGTAACGAATGGTCCGAGTCCGTGGAAGCCTGAAGAGATGCACTTACAATAAGGAGTCAAATGTCATCTGGAGGAACAGAAGAGGGAAGGTGAACAGACATTTATATTTACTTTACAATAAGTGAAACAAACTTCCCAGTGCGATGACGCTAGCAGTTTGCATCAGAAAGGTCAGGAGATAATTCGATAGTTATTGGGCAAATATAGTAGAACCTAGGCATAAAGCACTTTCCTACATGTAATTATTGGTTGACTTATGAACACAGATGCTCTGTGGAGGAAATTGCATGGATTGATCCACTTATCTGTTCGTGCACAATAATTTAACATGCACGCATTCAGTGACTCCCATTTTGAAGGCAGGTTTTGGATAACTGGGTCAGTTAATCCAGGCTGTTTGTGGGGACACTGCTGTGCGCAATTGGCTGCCGTGTTTCACCCACAAAACACAGTAACTACACTTTACAGTACATTCTGTAAAGTGCTCTGAGACGTCTCGAGGACGGGATAAGGGGGCTATATCAAATTCAAGGATTTATTAATATTATTCTGTTGGACCTCAAATATTGCTTCATCACTGGGCTCCACTGAGGTTGCTTAGAAACAGAGTTTTATGACACAGAAACTGACAAATTCAGTCCATCCAGAGTGCACTAGGATTTTCTTCACATAAGAGAGAAGAGAATATGAGTGGATTACAAAGGCACAAACTAATCGCACCAAGTGGGCAACTTCCATGCTGCCCTAGCACTCAATCTAACCCTACTTTCCTGTTCTCTCTCGCACAGCTTGCAATCGTCTGTTTCAACAGAAACCTTCACTGTAAATGATGTTATAAGGACCTCCTTCACAAATGGGCCATAAAATAAAAGCCTGATTTACAACAGCTGCTTTCAAAATGGTTGAATTTCATGTCATCACCAGTATTTCCTGTGCACTACAGTGTGCAAGAGGTGACATCAGTTTGTAACCTCGGACCTAGAAGTCAAACGTTACTAGGAACTGGCTGAGGCGCAATAATATTAATCTTTATGTTTGGATAACGGCTTCAAGTTGGGAGGACGTCACAAAGCACTTGACAGGATATACTGTAAAGTTCAGTGACTGTGAGTGATATTCAGTGATACCCACAGATATATTTTTTTAACTCACTTCCATAAACTACTGGCTATAACTGCAGGCTGACCAAAAAATTTAACAACAAAATGACACTTGTGCAGCGTCTTTCACGTCAGGAGGACGTCCCAAGGCGCTGGACAGTCACTGCGTCAGACCCGAGAGGAGAAGTGCAAGTATGAAGGGGTTAAATCACCTTTGCACCTCGCCGGTGACGACCCAATGACATGGAAGGCCGCCATTTTCTTTTTTTGCCAAGCAAGTTGGGATTTTGGTGGATCCCAACCATTCCATTATCACAAGTCTTCATTGTCTCTTTAGTCCAGTTTATTGCCTTTTGATTCCTAGTCGCCACCTCAAGCTGCCGGTGTGGTCGAGGTGCACATTTGGCTATATTGGCTAATACTAGATATACTAGCCAATGCTTTTCATGTCAGGACAATGACTAACACCACTGAACCGTGCTGGCGGCCACTCCAAATTGGTAATGGATCCAAACAAAGGTGAAAAATAACCGATAACATGGTCATAAAGAGATAAGCTTTGAAAATGCTCTGTGGCTCAGTGGTTAGAGCGCTTGTCTCCCAAGCTGGGGAGACCTGTGTTCGAATCCAGGCAGGTCAGGGCCAAACCTTGGGCAAGTTTCCTTACTCCACACACACACACACACGCCTCATAATAATCCCTCAAGAAAACAATAATAAAATTGTTCATTTCACTCCACGACTGTGTGTGTGGGGGGGGGACACTGCTGTGCGCAATTGGCTGCCACGATTCACCCACAAATATATAGTCACTTCACTTTACAGTATATTCTGTGAAGCGCTTTGGGACGTTGATAAGATGTGGAAAGCGCTATATCAAATGCAAGGATTATTATACTGTATTATATCTTTCCAGTGAAGCACACTAAATGCTGGTAGATTTACAGACAAGGAAGGTATTTTAAAGCAAGGGTGTGTCAGGGTCTCAGGTATGACCCCTATGCTGTGCCAAGGTCTCACCCAGAACATCGACGGGCTTTGATTGCACCACCATCCACCGACCGACTTTTCCTGGACATGACTGAGTTAGCGCGGGTTCAGGCCGGGCTCGTGCCATTCCGCCCTCCGCCAGAGTCACACAACTGGCCGGGTTCCTGGAGTGAGAATGGACACCGAGCACGGTGACCAGCGAGTGCCAAACCCTCCCCAGTGCGAGGCAGAGACTTCGCCAGAGGAGAGAAGAAGGGTCGGTTACCGGAGATGCCAACGTACAAAGGAAAACACTCGGCTCACGTGACGCAGAGTCGTTTTTTCTGGGTGCCATGAACCCCCGAGCCCACTCAGCATTGTATACACAGTCCAGCCTCCCCTTTACTCGCTCAGCAGTCATGTGTTCCTTCCAGCGGTTTGGTAAACAAGGTAACCCCCAGCCCTGGTCTGGAGCGTTTACTGTTAAAAACAAAAGCACCGCGTTTCTTTTTATTTTTGCGTTTTCCACTGTGACTGACGCAGGCGAAAGCTTTACCAGAGAGAGCCCAGGAAACCGGCTGAGACCATCAAGCGTCACCAAAAAAAAGGCAAAGCTTAGTGACTGCACCGTTCAGAGTCTTGCCATTGCTGCTGTCAAAGGCTCTGTTCACAACAACTATTCCCCTTCGCTTTAAACCATTTTCAACCCTCTGCAGAAATACCAGCCCTATCGTCTTTCCATCCCAGCATCAAATTGTTCCTTAAACATGTCCGGTGTCACTCCACAAGCCACCCTATCGCGTAAACACACACGCCTGAGAAACCGCCATAAATGTAACCTTATTACATCCCATTACAGTCAATCAAGAAACCGTGACAAAAGCAAATATGAATTATCCGTTGTTTAACCATGTTCCTGTATTCAGCGGTGATTAAATATAACGGTTACGGAAGATATTTTCGTGGTTACATCATTCTCATTAGCAAAGCCTAATCAGTTTGTAGTGTTGGACTATTTTATAAAATACGACACATTAAGCCATCATATGCTGGCTTAATCCAGGTCTGTGGCTTCAAACCTTTTCCCGTTAACAATACTTTGTAAAAATCCAACCTTAATTGCTTCTGGATATTGAAAGTAACAATGCGTAACCCACGACAGATCTTAAATCATTAGAGTATTTTGAGGGGCTGCACAAAAATAAAGTGATTCATTATTTCTAGAGTTCATAACTTCTAGAGTCCATAATCAGGGACAAGGTAGATCTTCACTTAGAAAGATATAGGCTAATAAAGGACAGTCAACATGGATTTGTTAAAGGCAAATCTTGCCTTACAAATCTGATAGAATTTTTTGATGAGGTAACGGAATGGGTGGATAATGGTAGCGCAGTTGATGTAGTTTACATGGACTTTCAAAAGGCATTTGACAAAGTGCCACATGAGAGACTTATTATGAAATTAAAGGCCCATGGCGTAAAAGGGACAGTGGCAGCGTGGATCCACAACTGGCTGCGAGACAGAAAGCAGAGAGTTGTAGTGAGCGGCTGTTTTTCAGATTGGAGGGAAGTGAGCAGTGGTGTGCCACAGGGATCGGTTTTGGGACCATTGCTGTTTGTAATCTACATCAATGATCTGGACTTGGGTGTACGGAGTACAGTTTCCAAGTTTGCAGATGACACTAAGTTAGGGAGAATAGTAAACAGTGAGGAGGATAGTAGCCATCTGCAAGAGGATATAGACAAATTGGTAAAGTGGGCAGACACATGGCAGATGAAGTTTAATGCAGAGAAGTGTGAGGTGATGCATTTTGGGAGAAGAAATGAAGGGAGGCAATATAGGCTAGATAGTACAATTTTAAATGGTGTAAAGGAACAGAGAGACCTGGGGATTTGTGTTAGTGACTCGTTGAAGGTGGCAGGACAGGCTGTTAAGAAGGCATATGGGATACTAGGCTTTATAAATAGGGGTATAGAGTACAAAAGTCAGGAAGTGCTGACTAACCTCTATAGGACTTTGGTTAGGCCTCAGCTGGAATACTGTGTTCAATTCTGGTCACCACACTACAGAAAGGATGTGAAGGCATTGGAAAGGGTACAACGAAGATTTACTAGGATGGTGCCAGGATTGAGGGACTTCAGCTATGAGGAGAGGCTAGATAGGCTAGGGTTATTCTCTCTGGAGCAGAGAAGATTGAGGGGAGACCTAATAGAGGTTTATAAGATCATGAGGGGTTTCGACAGGGCAAATAGAGAAAAACTATTTCCACTCGTGGGTGAATCTGTGACTCGTGGTCACAGATTTAAAATAGTTTCAAGGCGCAGTAGAGGGGAGCTGAGGAGAAATGTTTTCACTCAGCGAGTTGTTCGAATCTGGAATGCATTGCCTGAAAAGGTGGTGGAGGCTGATTCGATAACAACTTTTAAAAGGGAATTAGATCTTTATTTAGGGAGAACAGGTCTATTAGGCTATGGGGAGCGGGCAGGGCAGTGGGATTGAATCGCTCTTTTCAAAGAGCCGGCACAGACTAGATGGGCCGAATGGCCTCCTTTTGTGCCGTAAAATTCTATGATTCTATGATTCTAAAGGATATCTGCCAACTGGGATTGATAAACACGACAGCACAGTTACTGAATAGAATCTAACCAGTCCATTCTCCCAAATAATTTGTAAAACGTTGCTTTTGAAATGCTTACACCATAATATTTACAATGAAATGGTTTAAATACAAGCTGTAAAACAAAAAAAATTGACATTGGTGGCTTGGGGTGTTAGTCAAGACAATTAAAAGGCTAATTAAGATTAAGAAGTTTACAATCATCTCATCGTTACTTCATTCAGTAAAAGTACCATTTTGCAAAATTCATTTCACTACTAATTCTGAAGAAATATCAACCACATTAAATAGTTTAATAATAAGTGTGGTGGGGGGGGGGGGGGTGAAGCAATAGCCCCTGGAAAGCAAGGATGCATCTTTTAGCTAATGAGATCCTATTGTTAATTAACCTACAGGAACTATCTAAAAATCAACTTAATCAGTAAAAAATCAACACAATCAGTATCATTGCCGCGTTTCATCCACAAATATACAGTCAATTCACTTTACAGTATATTCTGTGAAGCGCTTTGAGACGTCTAGAAGATGTGAAAAGCGCCATATCAAATGCAAGGATTATTATTATATAAGTCATAATGCATATGTATTATTAACATATAGTCTGATACACAGTACTGTACAAGTTACATCTCAACACACACCTGTATCGACACAATTTACAGGCTTTGCCTGAACAGCAAACTTACAGAAATAGGGCACATCTAAAGATGTTTGATTATTGAAACTACAAATGTTCACATTTATCTGCCACTTACCAGAACAATCAGTCACTTCAACTCTCTCCATTATTTACAACGTAACATCACAAACAAATATACAGCAACCAAGCTGGCCCAACACAAACAGTAGTTGCTGGGGAATTGCAAATATCAATGAAGGCCAAGGTACAATCCAAACTCCACATTAGCCACCATCACTCGGGTTCTTTCTCAGGTTCCTAAACGTGGTTCAAAACGTGCATTTCAATTTTTACTAAAAGAGAGAACTTGATTTTGTTCCGCCCAAATTAATTCACCGCTCGCTCACACTCGCGTAGGTTTAGAAGTAAACAAGATGAACCCACGGTGAAATATACCGCGCTCGTATTTCATTTACATTAACAACCTGCAGGCCTCCACTTCTCCGACGTTAGGAGAGAAAGTCAAGACACCCCAAAAATGTTCCAGCAAAATAGACAACTCCCCCCCCCCGCCATTTACAGACCATCACCGGGCGCTGATGACTATTTCAAACGCACAGACGTACCAGCATGTGTTAGCAGTCTAACAACTTGCTGCTGAATCAGCAAGTCTGTAAACACTTCTGAAACATGGCAGTCAACCAAGGCAAGGATTACCATAGAACAATTGGCCTTACACCCACCCGGCCAGCCGCTCACCAGCGAAAAGGGGAAAAACAAGTTCCAAACTCCACTGTGGCACTAAATTTAAAGGACATCAAGTTAGTTTCAGCGCAAACCACATTACTGTAATGAGATGCTTTAGATATGCAGTAGTTAGCAATTAACTCTCGACTCTGTGGAGAACTACAGTGAGATTTGAATAACTGAACGTAAGGTCCAGTAGACTATTTTACTGCGTACACTGTTAGAATATTGTTTTTGCCGGAGAGGGGCAACACACACATTATCTGATCAGAATTGCAAACCGAGGTTAATTTTAAACCACAAAAAGAGAAAACCCAGGACTGTACAACGCAAAGTTGATTTTCTCTTGAATACAGTACAGTACAAACTAGACAACATCATGTGGCCAGCAACAGACTTAATCCAAACTGTACAATCTGTTTGATTCAATGGGGCAGAAGGGAAATGTAGCAGTTAAGAAAACAAAGTTTTGTTTTTGCAAGTACTGTGTGCAAACTCCCCTGGTTTAAAGAGTGCCGAAGAGTGACCGGGCATTGAAACCCCAGCCTCCAAAAATACTACAGACGCACAGCGGAATTCAGAAAAATACTTCTTCAACTTCAACTCCAGTCATGTAAACACAAAGCCAACGATTTAAGATGAATGGACTAAATGGGATCGGACTTCCAGCAGAAGTTGACAGTATTGTCCATTTCCAGTAAATATATCTGCAAGGTCAGAAAACTTCATTTTAAGCACGAATTCGATCTTAAGTGAGCTGGACTGTAACTGGAGAATTAATCGCTTTGAAACTGCTGGGAGAAAGGGAGTGGGTATTAATATTAGAAAGTGAATTTCAACTCCCCCCCCCCCCCTCCCTCTCCCTCCCCCCCCCACCTCCCTCTCCCCCCCCCCCCCCCCCCCCCCCCTCAGCAGATCTGAGATCAGATGCAAGATTGAAAGGGAACCATAGAGGGTTGAGTGTTTTTCAAGACATCAAGACAGTGCAGAACTAAAAAGCTCATAAAGAGAATAATTCATTGCAAGTCTTGAAATATTATTTTATAACTAACGAGATATACTGCCTCAGCTCGAGTCGATGTTTGCAGCAATTTGGGCTTTAAGTATAAGAATATAAGACAGTTTTTTTAAAATAAAACAAATCTCTGCAACCCACTTATCAAATATTAAGCTTTCTGTGTCTGCCCGTTGCTGTATCATTGGAGAACGGATTGAAAGTAAAAATAGAAGTCCGATCGATTCCAAATCGATCTCAACGGGTAAAAGTGGATTTAATGAGGACAGAGCGAACAGAGTGGAGCTTGGAAAAACAAGTTTGATTGACATCTCGACGAGCCGCTCTAGCCAAGGTAGAAAAGCTGAGCCATCCCAGATCTCTGAGGCTGCCTTTCACAGCTCGGATCCTGGGCTGGGCTTTAAATAAAGGTACAGAACTAACAATCCACATTTAGTCGCCAAGCTTTGTTTGGGGAGGTAAAGGAAGAAATCACTTTAGTATCTACCTTTACATATCTTCTGCAAAACATGGAGCGTAATACACAGAGCTCATATTTTGCAACTCAGACACGCACGCGCGCACACACACACACGCACGCACGCGCACACACACACACACACACGCACGCGCACACACACACACATGCACACACACACGCACACATGCACACACACACACATGCACACACACACACACACATGCACACACACACACACACATGCACACACACACACATGCACACACACACGCACACATGCACACACACACATGCACACATGCACACACATGCACACATGCACACACGCACACATGCACACACACGCACACACACACACATGCACACACACACACACGCACGCACACACACACGCACGCACACACGCACGCACACACACATGCACACACACACACATGCACACACGCACACCTCTGGTCATAATAATAATAATAATCCTTGCATGTGATATAGCACTTTGCACGTCTTCTAGACGTCTCAAAGCGCTTCACAGAATACGCTGTAAAGTGGAGTGACTGTGTATTTGTGGCCGAAACGTGGCAGCCGATTGCGCTCAGCAGCGTCCCGTCCCGTCCCCCCTCCACACGAACAGCCGTGGGTTGAAAATGACCAATTTTATTATTTTATTATTTTTGTTTGGAGGGATTATTATGAGGCGTGTGGAGCAAGGAAACTTGACCAAGGTTTGGCCCTGTTTGGATTTGAATACAAGGCTACACACACACACATAGATCATGTCTCTCTCACACACACACAGATAGATCATGTCTCTCTCACACACACACACACATACATCATGTCTCACACACACACACAGATCATGTCTCTCACACACACACACATAGATCATGTCTCTCTCACACACACACACACATACATACATCATGTCTCACACACACACACACAAAGATCATGTCTCTCACACACACAGATCATGTCTCACACACACACACACAAAGATCATGTCTCACACACACATAGATCATGTCTCACAGCAGCCGAACACTATTTATACAATGTTTTCATTTAGAAAATCAAACATTTGGTAACATTGATACAAACATGGCACAACCTGTACATCTCTCCTCCCCCCCCAGCTCCTCACCCCCCCCCCAGCTCCTCACCCCCCCCCCCAGCTCCTCACCCCCCCCCCAGCTCCTCACCCCCCCCCCCCAGCTCCTCACCCCCCCCACCCCCCAGCTCCTCACCCCCCCCCCCAGCTCCTCACCCCCCCCAGCTCCTCACCCCCCCCCCAGCTCCTCACCCCCCCCCCAGCTCCTCACCCCCCCCCCAGCTCCTCACCCCCCCCCCCACCCCCAGCTCCTCACCCCCCCCCCACCCCCAGCTCCTCACCCCCCCCCACCCCCAGCTCCTCACCCCCCCACCCCCAGCTCCTCACCCCCCCCCCACCCCCAGCTCCTCACCCCCCCCCACCCCCAGCTCCTCACCCCCCCCCCCAGCTCCTCACCCCCCCCCCCAGCTCCTCACCCCCCCCCCAGCTCCTCACCCCCCCCCCAGCTCCTCACCCCCCCCCCCACCCCCAGCTCCTCACCCCCCCCCCACCCCCAGCTCCTCACCCCCCCCCCACCCCCAGCTCCTCACCCCCCCCCACCCCCAGCTCCTCACCCCCCCCCCCCAGCTCCTCACCCCCCCCCCCCCCCCAGCTCCTCACCCCCCCCCCCACCCCCAGCTCCTCACCCCCCCCCCCCAGCTCCTCACCCCCCCACCCCCAGCTCCTCACCCCCCCCCCCACCCCCAGCTCCTCACCCCCCCCCCCACCCCCAGCTCCTCACCCCCCCCCCCAGCTCCTCACCCCCCCCCCCACCCCCAGCTCCTCACCCCCCCACCCCCAGCTCCTCACCCCCCCCCCCACCCCCAGCTCCTCACCCCCCCCCCCCCCAGCTCCTCACCCCCCCCCCCACCCCCAGCTCCTCACCCCCCCCCCCCCCCAGCTCCTCACCCCCCCCCCACCCCCAGCTCCTCACCCCCCCCCCCACCCCAGCTCCTCACCCCCCCCCCCCACCCCCAGCTCCTCACCCCCCCCCCCACCCCCAGCTCCTCACCCCCCCCCACCCCCAGCTCCTCACCCCCCCCCCCAGCTCCTCACCCCCCCCCCCAGCTCCTCACCCCCCCCCCCCCCCCCAGCTCCTCACCCCCCCCCCACCCCCAGCTCCTCACCCCCCCCCCCCAGCTCCTCACCCCCCCCCCCCCCCCCCAGCTCCTCACCCCCCCCCCACCCCCAGCTCCTCACCCCCCCCCCCCAGCTCCTCACCCCCCCCCACCCCCAGCTCCTCACCCCCCCCCCCACCCCCAGCTCCTCACCCCCCCCCCAGCTCCTCACCCCCCCCCCACCCCAGCTCCTCACCCCCCCCCCACCCCCAGCTCCTCACCCCCCCCCCCACCCCCAGCTCCTCACCCCCCCCCCCACCCCCAGCTCCTCACCCCCCCCCCCCAGCTCCTCACCCCCCCCCCCCCCAGCTCCCCCCCCCCCGGGGTAGGGTTATTACCTGGCGGAGGAGCTTGTGGCAGTGGGGGCAGATGAGGTATTGTTGTGTGGAGAGCTGCCCCGGGTCCATAGCGTCACTGGCCTCTTTACAGGTGTTAGATATGAACATGTTTTATACCCAGAGAGACAGACACAGAGAGAGAGAGAGAGAGAGAGACAGACACAGAGAGGGAGAGAGAGAGACAGACACAGAGAGAGAGAGACAGACACAGAGAGGGAGAGAGAGAGAGACAGACACAGAGAGGGAGAGAGAGAGAGACAGACACAGAGAGGGAGAGAGAGAGAGACAGACACAGAGAGGGAGAGAGAGAGAGACAGACACAGAGAGGGAGAGAGAGAGACAGACACAGAGAGGGAGAGAGAGAGACAGATAGAGAGAGAGACAGACAGAGAGACAGAGAGAGACAGATATACTGTATTCAGGGCTCTCACTGTCAGCTGTTTAACTACAGTGACATGAGGTGGGGTGAGGGGGTGTGTGTATGAGGGTGGGTGTGTGTGACTGACTGTGTGTGAGACAGAGAGACAGACAGACAGAGCTCAGTGCTTTCCCTCCTTTTAAAGTTGCAAATTGTTTTTCATCAGTTGTCTTCACTCCCCCCCCCCCTCACACCCCCAACTCACACCCCTCCCCTCACACCCCCCCCAGCTCACATTGCCTACACCCTCCCCTCCCTCCCTCCCACAACACCAATGCTCACACCAACTACTTCACCCATGTAACCATCTCTCCCGCCCCCTCCTCCCTCTCCACCAATCACTGCCCAGTAATGTAGCCATCTCTCCCGCCCCTCCTCCCTCTCCACCAATCACTGCCCAGTAATGTAGCCATGTCTCCCTCCCCTCTCCACCAATCACTGCTCAGTAATATAGCCATCTCTCCCGCCCCCTCCTCCCCTCTCCACCAATCACTGCCCAGTAATGTAGCCATCTCTCCCGCCCCTCCTCCCTCTCCACCAATCACCCCTCAGTAATGTAGCCATCTCTCCCTCCCCTCTCCACCAATCACTGCCCAGTAATGTAGCCATCTCTCCCGCCCCTCCTCCCTCTCCACCAATCACTGCCCAGTAATGTAGCCATCTCTCCCTCCCCTCTCCACCAATCACTGCTCAGTAATGTAGCCATCTCTCTCGCCCCTCCTCACCTCTCCACCAATCACTGCTCAGTAATGTAGCCATCTCTCCCTCCCCCTCCTCCCCTCTCCACCAATCACCCCTCAGTAATGTAGCCATCTCTCCCTCCCCTCTCCACCAATCACTGCCCAGTAATGTAGCCATCTCTCCCTCCCCCTCCTCCCCTCTCCACCAATCACTGCCCAGTAATGTGACCATCTCTCTCTCTCTCTCTCCCCTCTCCACCAATCACTGCCTAGTAATGTGACCATCTCTCTCCCACCCCTGTGAAGCGCTCTGAGGCGCTGTCCGGCGTGGAGGGCGTTATGTAAATCAAAGTTGTTGTTGTTGTTGTTGGCCCTGCATTTATACTACTACTAATAATAATCCTTACATTTATATAGCGCTTTCCATATCTTATCGACGTGTCAAAGCGCTTCACAGAATACAACAACGTCCCAAAGTATTCCCTCAACAACAACAACTTGGATGTATATCGCGCCCTCCCTCCCTCCCTCCCTCCCCCCCTCCCTCCCTCCCTCCCTCCCTCCCTCCCTCCCTCCCTCACTCACTCCATGCCGGGCAGAGTCTCAGAGCGCTTCACAATGGCGGATCCCGGGGACCGAGCCAGGGGCAGGGGGGGAAAGGTGACCAAAGGCGCGGTCAGAGAGAAAGGTCTTTGTGAGAGACATTACAGGATTATTACAACAACAAGATGCTGGTTTACTGGAGCTGACAATGTTTACGTGTCTGTTGATTTTTCCTGACTACTTCGAAGTTTATGGTAAAATGTTTGCCAAACCGTAACAAAAAGATTACATTTTACAGAGCAATTTAAACAAGCCAAAACAATTCTAAAAAATAAGTTTTTATTAGGGTTTTTAGATTAGTTACTGAGATCAAGAATATGCTATTGCGCCCATCAAGTCCACGATCCATTTAAGGCATGGACTCAGTTTAATATCCCATCTGAAGATTGGCACCTCCAACAATGCAGCTCACATCTAAATTTAAGAGTGAGCTTGGACTCTGAGCTCACAAGTCCCAAAGTGGGGTTTCTTTTGACCCTCAAACTTCTGACTCAAAGACAAAAGTGCTCCCACTGAGCCAGCATACGTGGATTTCATCCCTATCCTGGAGGAAGCGTGTTCAGACAATAATAATAATCATCCTTGCATTTGATATAGCACTTTTCACATCTTCTACACGCCTCAAAGCGCTTCACAAAATATACTGTAAAGTGAATTGACTGTATATTCCATAAGGCGTATGTTAAGATACCACATAATTAATGAACAAGGTCGGAGTCAGGCCGAGTCAGGGGAATAGAATGGATAGCAAGTTAGCCACAAGTCAGAAAGCAATGAGTTGGGGTAAAGGGTAGCTCCTCAATGTGGCAGACGGTGGGCAGTGGTGTTCACAATATACATTAATGATTTGGACACAGGAATCAACCTTACAATTTAAAAATTTGCAGACGACGCCAAATTGGGGAGGAGCGGTTAATACAGAGGAGGACTGCAACAAATTACAGTAAGACATTAATAAACTTGCTGAATGGGCACTCCAATGGCAATTGCATTTAAATGTAGAAAACTATGAGGTGGTACATTTTGGAAGGAGCAATAAAGAAGTCATACAGATCCTGAAAAGTAAAAATTTAAATGGGATAGTGGAGCAAATGGATTTAGGGGTACACTTACAGAATTTATTAAAAGTACAGTAGCAACGCAGGTTAACAAGGCCATAAAAAATGGACTCAAGGCGTTGGGTTCATTTCTATAGGGATAGAAATGAAAAGCAGGGAGTTATGGTAAACTTATACAGAACCTTGGTTAGACCACACTTAGAATAATGTGTGCAGTTCTGGTCCCCACATTATTGGAAGGCTATGGAGGCAATGGAGAAGGTGCAAAGGAAACTTACAAGGATGATCCTAGAACTGAGAGGCTATACCAATCAGGAAAGGCTGAACAAGCTTGGACTCTTTTCTCATAAAAAGAGGAGGATAAAGGGTGACCTGATAGAGGCCTTTAAAATTCTGGAAGGTTTTGACAGGGTAGACACAGGGAAGATGTTTCCAATTGTGGGGGAGACCAAAACCAGGGGCCGTCGACATAAAATAGTCACAAATAAATCAAATAGGGAAGTTAGAAACAAATTCTGTACGCAGAGAGTAGTGGGAATGTGGAACTTGCTATCACAAGAAGTTGTTGAGGCAAATAGTATAGTATTTCAGGGGAAGCTAGATAGGTTCATGAGGGAGAAAGGAATAGAAGATTCTGCTTCTAGGCTTAGTTGAGGAAGGTCAGGAGGAGACTCATGTGGAGCATGAACACCGGCATAGACCAGTTGGGCCAAATGACCTATTTCTGTGCTGTAGGACTGTCCTGGCAGAGCCATTGTCCCAGCCTGTTCCTGTCCCACTGCATTAATTTCATCATATCTAGTCTCCATTTTTGCTCCCCTCGTCCAATCCCTACCCACCCGTATCCGTGACTCGTCGGACGCCCTCCAACACTTTGACAATTTCCGGTTCCACGGTCCTGATCATCTTCTTTTCCCAATGGACGTTCAGTCCCTCTACACCTCCACCCCCCACAACGACGGCCTGCGGGGCCCTCCGTTTTCACCTTGATAAACGGCAAGATAAATCTCCATCCACCACCACCCTCCCCCGCCCCCTCCTGCCCCCCACCCCCACCCCGCCCTCCCCTTCCCTCCCCCGCTCCCTCCTGCCCCCCGCCCCCCACCCCGCCCTCCCCCTCCCTCCCCCGCTCCCTCCTGCCCCCCCCCACCCACCCCGCCCTCCCCTTCCCTCCCCCGCTCCCTCCTGCCCCCCACCCCGCCCTCCCCCTCCCTCCCCCGCTCCCTCCTGCCCCCCCCCCCCCACCCCGCCCAATTCACTTTACAGTATATTCTGTGAAGAGTTTTGAGATGATAATAGTGATCCTTGTCTTTGATATAGAGCTTTTCACGTGTTCTAGACGTCTCAAAGCGCTTCGTGGAATGCACTGTAACGTGAACTGACTGTATATTTCTTGCGGAGACGCGGTAGGCAATTGCGCACAATTGTGGATTGAAATGACCAAATTATTATTGTTTTTTTTGAAGAATTATTTTCACGAGGAGTAAGGAGTGAGGCAAGTGGAGTAAGGAAGGAAACTTGCCCAAGGTTTCACCCTGACCTGCCGGGAATCAAATCCAGGTCTCTCGCTTGCGAGGTGAGCTACAGGACTCCATAAGTCTCAAGGCCACGGTAAGGCACTTTATCAAACGCAACAGTTATTATTATTACCGTTGATTACATTGTGTAACAAACAGTGTGAGTGAGACTCCATGCATGAAATAGGCACTAACAATATCACTTGTTTTATTTTATTATCAGCATCACTGGCTATTATGATTGTTATTTTATCTGGATTGTGAAACATAAGAAGTCAGCAAAGTCTGACTGCCAGAGCAGAGATTTTTCTCTTGAGTACTGTTCAGCCCGGCCAGCCTGTGAGTTAACAATGTGCTCAGGGCTTTCCGAATCTTTTCGATCGAGACTCAACTGAATGATTTCACATAAATTCATGCGAAGCCACATTTTGCCCCAGCAACAGGGTGATGTCAGGACTAACCCACAAGTGCAACCAATGAATGGCGCAGCTGTATCCTCGCAGTTAAGGAACAGCCCACCTTTGCCTTCCAATTCGGAGCTTGACTGCCTCCCTCAAATCAAAGCCCATCGGAGCTCACAGCAAATGTGGGCGAGGGGCGGAGAGGGTGGTGTGTGTGTGTTTTATCGACGCATTATTCCCTTGCTTTTCTTTTGGTTTATTTTGCTTCTACACACACCATAGAGCATCCTCCCAAAACAAACAGGGAAATCAAAAAATTGCAAATCCATGTAAGAGCAGGTGTCATGTTTCAGCATATGACATTAATCGTCAGCTGTTGACGACAAATCCCCTGCTTTGAAATATGGTTGCAAGGAAGTGAGATCTTTTCTCGGCTGGACTATTGCAACGCCCTCCTCTCCGGTCTCCTCTCCACCACAATCCACAGAGTCCAGCTAATCCAGAACTCTGCCGCCCGTATACTCACCCACACCAAGCTTCACTCCCCCATTACCCCAGTCCTTGCCAGACTTCACTGGCTCCCTATCCCAGAGAGGATCGACTTCAAGATCCTCACCCTTGTTTTCAAATCCCTCCACTCCTCTGCATCCCCCCTATCTCTCTGATCTCCTCTCCCCCCAAACCAGCACCCATTGCCTTCGCTCCTCTGGGTCTGGCCTCCTCCATGTCCCCCCGAATCCTCCGCTCCACCCTCGGCAGCCGTGCCTTTATCCACTACCCCCCGAGGCTCTGGAACTCCCTTCCTCACTTCCTTCACCTCGCCCCCTCTCTTCCCAGCTTCAGGTCACAGCTGAAGACCTTTCTCTTCGACCGGGCCTTTGGTCACCTCTCTCCCCCTGCCCCTGGCTCGGTCCCGGGATCTGCTATTGTGAAGCGCTCTGAGACTCCGTCCGGCGTGGATGGCGCTATATACATCACAGTTGTTGTTGTTGTTGTTGTTTTGTTTGAACACTGACCCTCAGCAAAGAGATGGTGCATTTGGGATTCATCACCAAACAAATGTT
This sequence comes from Hydrolagus colliei, assembly GCA_035084275.1. Classification (NCBI taxonomy): domain Eukaryota; kingdom Metazoa; phylum Chordata; class Chondrichthyes; order Chimaeriformes; family Chimaeridae; genus Hydrolagus; species Hydrolagus colliei. The sequence continues at coordinate 2,258,409 of CM068745.1, read as the reverse complement.
GGTTGCACTGGACAAGTTTCAGATCAGTGAGTAATGGAACAAACTGAAATCAGATCCGCAAACTAAACATAGCTAAGATAAAATGTGATGACCCAAGAGGTTCATTCAGTGTGTAGCAAACCCACACAAACTTGGAATGCCCCAGATTTGATCTCGGGTCTGTGCCGAGCTTACTGAACAAAGTAGAGTTAGCAAAATAGAGTAACAACAGCAAAATTGCATTTGTAAAACGCCTTTCACGTCGAGAGGACATCCCAAGGCGCTGAACAGTTGGGGATCAGGATGTGAGCGTGCCGGGGTCAGGCTTGGGATGAGGGAGGGTAGAGAGGTAGGAGGGTGGCTGAAGGTTGAAAAGGAGAGCCTTGAGTCGTGCTTTAAAGGAGGCAAGGGAGGGAGCAAGGTGCAGCGATCGTGGGAGGAAAGGGAAAATCAATTCAATTTCTCATTAATGACAATTGCCCAATGTGTCCCACCACTGCAGACTGCAGTGTGTTTATGATGGGGAGGATAAGATCAGATTCAATCCAATATCAACACTATCATCTGTCAAAACAGCAATGAAGGAATGGAATACACTGAAAAGGAAATATATTTGCAAACCGAAGAACGAGTTGCACTCTAAATAACAAACCTCCAAAGCTTTAATTCTGAACAGTAAAGTACTCACAAGGAGTTACCTAAAAGAAATGTTATTTAATTTAAAACTTAAATTTAGGTAAATGCCTGCACTTTAGCTGAAATTCTGGTTAGAGGTACAGATAGCAACTTTGGCAAGGTGGCTTGCTAATGAGAATTCTCCATTATAATCTATGCATTGCTACAATAATATCAATAGGAATTTCAGCCCAAGTAACCCTCAAGCCTTACAAACATTTTCCGTTGATAACTTGAAAACATTTTCACTGTTTAGTTAACTTCCAGTTCAGAATTATAGGGTCAAAGATTTGAGGTAACTGAGTTAATCGAGTGCAAGGAAGCGAACAGAAGAATGGGTTTAGAGAGGATAAAAGATTGGGAGGTGCTACGTAGGAAATGAAGTGGTTTATAGGTGAGCGTCAGGACCTTAAAGTTGATCTGCTGGAATCCAGGGAGTCAGTGAAGTCTGGCAAACCCTGGGATGATGGTCAGATGGAGCTTGATGTGGATGAGGAAGAGTTCAGCATCAGAACTAGGAAGACCAGTGAGCAGAGCGTTTGAGAAGTCAAGGCAGGAGATTAAAAAAGGCACGAATGCGAGTTTTGTTGGAATGTTTTGTGAGACAGGAACAGAGGCTGGCAGCGGGGTGATGTCGGACAAACACTCCCGGCCAGTGAGTGAATGTGAGGAAGGAAGGAGAGCTGAGGATCGAATCAAATGCCTATGTCACGCACTGGTTCACTGAGTTCAATCCATCCGTGCTCAATCTCCATACACAAACATCTTCCAGTAACAGCTTTGAATAGCTGCCAGGAATGGGATGCCTGCCTGATTTCTCCTCCCTAATGCATAGGCTTTAATAGTTGTTTCAGATTCCCTATTCAGAACAGCTAATTCAAACATGTAACTTTCTTGCCTGTCTAACCTAACGGCTTCTCCCTTAAAAGTAAACTCAGCTCCACGTGCGGTTGTATTAATAATAATAACAATCCTTGCATTTGACATATCTTCAAAACACTTTACGGAATGTACTTTAAATTCATTGACTGTATTTTGGGGGGCGAAACGTGGCAGCCAATAGCGCACAGTAGTCTCTCACAAACGTTCGTCGATTGAGTGACCAAATTACTGTTTTTTTCAGGAATTATTATCCCCAGAATATGTCATATATCCTCCCGACGTGAAAGGCGTTCTATAAATGTAATTTTGTTGTTGTTGTTGTTGTATATCTATACTAAGCTATCGGAAATATGCAATAATTATGTTTAACGTCTGTCCATAAAGTTGGCCACATTTGGAAACAACCCTCGGTGCTTTTCAGCTTTCAGCATCTGCTAAACAGTTTCTATCAGTCACAGTTGTCGCAGTATAATTTAGTTTCAATGGTAAGCCGAGCAGGACCAGTAACAGACAATACAATTTACATTTATGTAGCACTTTTTATGTTGGGAAGGACATCGCAAACCTCTTGAGACTGCAGTCTGAACAGCCAAACTGGGGGTGGGAGAGAAGGAGAAAGGCGATCGAAAGCCTGGTCAAAACGATACGTCTTAAGACAAGCCTTGAACAAGCGTGAGACCTGTGTTCGAATCCAGGCAGGTCAGAGCCAAACCTTGGGCAAGTTTCCTTACTCCATACACACACACACTCACCTAATAATAATCCCTCAAAAAAGAAACACAAGAATAAAATTAGTCATTTCAATCCACGTCTGTTTGTGTGGGGACGCTGCTGTGAGCAATTGGCTGCCGCGTTTCGCCTACAAATATACAGTCAATTCACTTTACAGTATATTCTGTGAAGCGCTTTGAGACGTCTATATCAAATGCAAGGATTATTATCATTAGAAAGGGAGAAGAAGGAGCAAAGTGGACAGCATAGTCAGCATTCCCTGTGCATTCTCTTTATCACACTCTCCATCATATACATTTTAATTTTTCATCGTCCTTGCATTTAGATATAATGCCTTTTACGTCAGGAGGACAAACTGCTTCACAGGACTTACTATATGTGTTTGCATGTATATATTTTATATTTTATGTATATATACTTATATGTATTTGGTAACTGAACACCCACAATTGTTGGAATATACAATTATGATTAAAGCTGGCTGCTATTTCATTTCGGATGAATAACATAAATTGTGTAAATCTTGTCAATATCAGCTGGACCGCAGAGTATTGCGTCCAGTTTTGATCACCCCAACTTTAGCAACAATTTACAGCATAAATCAAGAAATACTCAATCAAGAAAATGTATTTTGTTTGGCAAACGACAAAACCCTGTTGAACACCACTGGTCTATATTCAGTGTTGGCTAACTGGGGAGCTCTTAACTTTTTGAACCTTTGGAGTCCTTTAAAAAAACATTAAAGGCAAGTTAGGTTTGCTGGTTTAGTAATAAACATCTGATTGACAAGAGAAGAAAGTTTCTCTCGGCGGTCCCCGACAGTACAGCTCCTCGTCTGGGGATAAGGTCCCATGCGGACTCTCCACACATGTGGCTACATTACATCTCGCGCGTCGCTCTCTCTTCTCATAATGTGAAAGGTGCTGCAATTGTAGCAAATGTTAATTCCAGAAATGGCTTTGCTCTGCGCTTGGCAAAACTTACAACACAACATCCATGTGGAGTTGATGGAGTAACCATCTGCTCAGACCATAATTAATCCTCAACGGCTGCAGAAACATGTAGATTTTGTGCTGACAATTGGATTGTAGCTGGCATCAGCTAAACTGTTTAATTGTTGTTTAACATGTTTTCTGTAGTTGTTTTTCAGTAAGAGAACTGAGTGGAATCTAGCCGCTTTTACTTCAAACACACAATGAGATGTTACCCAAAGCCTTGTAGGCTTGTTCAGGTGGCAAATCGCCCGCTGCGTTTGACTATAAAAATACACAGTCACTGCGCTTCACAATATATCTTGTGAAGCGCTTTGGGATGTCCTCCTGACTTGAAAGGTGCTGCACCAAATGTAAGTATTAGTATTAGTATTATTATTATTATTCACAAGCAAAATATCTGTACTCTTGTTTCTGTTCATATAATTTGCTACTAAAGAGAAATATGACCCCTTTCCACCCATCATATGTTTGATATCTGACGTGAGCTCTCTGCTTTGAGAGGATATCACCGGATGAAATGCAATATGTAAGTCCAAGTTGTTGTTAACAAGAACAACAAAATTACCTTTCACATCCCTGGACAATCAGTGTTTCAAAACCAAGCTGGGGGTTGTGATCGGGGAGGGTAGCAGGCAGTTCCTAATACTACACCTCTCTGTATCATTCCTGCTGTTGTTCTTAGCTGTTTCGCCATCTCCATGTGTCTGATTTAATGGCTTCTCCTCCTGCCCCTACACCAGGATGTGATGTGTTCCTCAGGGCTATCTCCCTGGTCCTCTCCTATTCCTCATCCACATTCTCCCCCTTGATGATCTGGAGGCATGTTTGTAATGTACCTTTCTGTCTCCATCCTTGATTCCAGGACCTCTGCTGTGTGGACAGGCTGTCTGTCAGACATCAAGTCCTGGATGAGCTTTACTCTGATTCAATTTTGCCCAAACTGATGTTATTCTTCTCAGCCTCCGACAAAGCCTTATTCTCAATGCTTACCATATCAACTTCTCTAGGTTGCTTATCCCAACTGTGTAGAGTCTAATTATTTTGTTCAACTCATTACAGTGAGCAACTCTGCAGAGTATGCAATTATCCAATGTTAATCAGTGGTGCCAGTTTCCTATAATTCTCTGAGCTGACTCTGCTGCCGCTTTCCACGCTGCTTCTCTTTATACCTCCTTCCCTGGCTCTCTTCCTATCACTCTCTCTGCTGCCACTCTCTGTGTTGCCTCTCCGGCAATATGTATGCCTCACGCAGTCAACTCCTCAACTAATGCAATTATCCGAATTAATTGTACAGGTACAACTGAAATAAAATCGACTGGCTAACTGTCATGAAATTAAATGAATTACACATTTATCCAATATACATTTGAATGGAGCGCATTATCATGCAAACAGATAGTAATTTTTCAGGACCTAGAAAATACTATGCAATTAAATGAAGTATTGAATTCTCCAATATGCTATTAAGTGGAGAGCACTGCATTGGTTAGTTATTAATCTTACAAAGAGTTATATTGGTTGCAGGATCCTGGCTCGGCATTCAAAGGTGGCTCCTGACCTACATTTAAATCTTTGAAAACAGCCCTGCAGGACTTGTCTTTATTATGGAAAGCAGGACATAGTGTTCTGTATTCATTTAAAGCCAAAGTTATCAAATACTTAACAAGTCGAACAAGCTCATGTTTTTCTAATACCATTTTTTAATGCTGATTTCAAACTTGTGTATTTTAATGTGTTTGAAACTCTTAACCAAATGTAATGAGCTTGCTTTTTATCGCATTATTACAATAGAGGCCCTTAATAGAAGCATTATTACAAAATAAAAGCCCAGGGTATTAAAGGGACAGCGGCAGCATGGATCCAGAACCGGCTGGGAGACAGAAAGCAGAGAGTTGTGGTGAACGGTTGTTTTTCTGACAGGAGGGAAGTTACAGTGGGTAGGGTGGTGAAGGAGCAGAGAGACCTGGGGGTTCATGTAAGTAAATCTTTGAAGGTGGCAGGACAGGTAGATAAGGCTGGTAAAAAAAAAAGCATATGGGACACTAGGCTTTATAGATAGGGGCATAGAGTACAAAGGTCAGGAAGTTATGATTAACTTGTATAAAACGCTGGTTAGGCCTCAGCTAGAGTACTGTGATCACCACACTTTAAGAAGGATGTTAAGGCATTGGAAAGGGTCCGGAGGAGATTTACCAGGATGGTACCAGGAATGAGGGTCTTTGGTTATGAGGAAAGGCTGGAGAGGCTGAGATTATTCTCATTGGAGCAGAGAAGGTTACAAGGAGACCTATTAGAGGTTTTCAAAATCATGAGGAGATTGGATAGAGTAAACCAGGAAATACAGTACTGTTTCCACTGGTGGGTGTGTCAGTGGCTCGAGGTCACAGATTTAAAACAGTTTCTAAAAGAAGCAGAGGGGAGGTGAGGAGAAATCTTTGCATTTGATACATCTTATCATTTTATCAAAATATTTCAAAGATCACCACAAGATTTTACTATGGAGTGACTGTGTATTTGCGGTTGAACACAGCAGCCAATTTGCACACAGCTAGGTCCCACAAACAGCCATGAGGTGAATAATAACCAATTTTATTGCAATGGCGTGACACTTCTAATATTTACTCACTACCACAGTGAAATCTCCATTGATTTGAACAATGTGCTCTTCATTTTACTGTCATATTTGTTTGCATTACCTTAGACGTTAGATTATTCAATATTGCGTAACTCTTATTTTAAGAGTAACTCTGATTTCCTGGTGTGAAAGGCGCTCTATAATGTTGGTGTTGTTTATCCTTCTCATTATAGGATATGGTGGAGTAAATATGGAGGTGTTGCTTAATGCCTTGTGCTAGTTAACAGAAGCAACAGATTAAGAAACACCACACATTTTACGTAGCATAACATTGAACTCATTTCCACGATCTCATGTTTAATCGATTCCGCTGATTGTAGCTGCCCCCCAAAAAGCATAATTACCATTAATAACTAGTTATTGTTGCCTACAATATGGCCAATTCATTATCCACTCACAATACCTCCCCTGTTTTGTAGGAAAAGCAGATGTTTAATCAGTGAAGCTGTAATCTACCGGCTACCTACACACGTGACAGCTGGCTAATGCTGGCAAAACGTTAAAAATATGTCAGCCGGAGAGAACTGGAGTATAGTTCTGTGTTAACATTGCAGCAAAAGCCAAGGTTGCAGACAATTCTCTTGCAATGTAAGGCAGAAAACTCCAGCTGAATTTAAACCTTCTGACATACCCCAACAAAGTCAGAGAAGTCAAAATGACACCAGGAATAGATTTGCTCTTATTTTCTTAGAATTCAGGGTGTGTGTGGAATGGAACAAATTCTTAAATACAATCTTAATTTTGAGGCCGGCATTCTGTAAGTTCTTTAACGAACTACGTCAACCAATCAACAACGCGATGCCTGAATTTGACGATTTTTCAACTGTCGCGTCGAAGTGTCTCAAGTACACTTCACGAGTGATTGAAGTCAAGTGTGATGACTTTATATACGTGGACAATTCCGGAAGCCATTTTGTACACAGCCAAGGTAACCAACAACAACAACTTTGGTTTATATAGCGCCCTCCACGCGCTAGGGAGCGTCTCAGAACACTTCAAACCACATCAGTGGGCACAAGGCTGGGGTGTGTTAGATGTACATCCTTTTGCTCCATGAGAGTTTGTTAATCTTCAATGGCAAAGGAATTATTTTCCTGAGAGTAGAGGCAGGAAACGCCTTGGTTCCTCTGCGTGTGAACTTTGTTGCCTTTCGATTGTAAAAGATACGCCAGCATCTGTTTCCTGCGCCACATCCTAAGACGTTGGTAAGGACTCTGGTTGGGGGGGGGGAGGGGTTGAGATGGTGTGAGCTGTAGCTTCGCTGGCCAATTCTCTCCTGCACTCCCAGTCATCTCCTTCGCTGTGGTGATGGACAACCAGTGATACTGTACTACAGTCGTGAAGTTTGCTAGCCTGGCTCAGTCGGTAGCCCTCTTGCCTGTGAGTCAGGGGACTGCGGGTTCAAGCCCCCATTCTGGAAATTTGAATTCACATAATCTAGGCTGATTTAATTCATTGCACTCTCAGATGTGCTTTCCTTCAGAAAATACATTAAACCGAGGCCTCATCTGCCCGAGTTTCATCTGATGTCCTGGTCAGCAATCCCTCTAATAAAGCTGGTCATTCACTTCATAGCAGTTTGTGGGATTCTACTATATTGATGTTGCCACTGTTAAGCGCTCTGAGATGTTGCCCTGTGTGGAGGGCGCTATATAAGTGCAAATGTTGTTGTGGTTGTTTGTCAACAAATAAGCAGTCGCATCTCTTCATAGAATACCTTGTGAAACACTTTGAGAACATGAAAGGTGCCATTAGCAAATTCAAGAAGTATTATTGATAGTAGTTAGTAAACCACTGGTGAGTTGTTTGCCAACCCGAGGACACTGATTTAAAACATTTGTTAAAAGAAACAGAGGGGAAGATGAGGAGAAATTTCTTCACTCAGCAAGTTGTTCGGATCTGGAATGCGTTGCCTGAAAGGATAATGGAAGCCAATTCAATAGCAACTTTTAAGAGAGACGTAGATAGTTATTTGGGGAGGACAGGTTTACAGGTCTATGGGGAGAGAACAGGAGAGTGGGATTGATTTGGACAGCTCTTTTCAAAGAGCCGGCACAGACACGATGGACAGAATGGCCTCCTTCTGTGCTGCAGTGAGAGATCAATTCTGCAGCGCAGATTTATGCCAATGAGATTAGTGCAATGCACAGCAGTTCACCAGTCACGTTGATTACAGTGACAGAATGATGGCAGCAGGAATCGTTCTGAAAGGTAATGGTCTCCCCCCAAAATAGGAACTGGGGGTTGGACAGGCAAAGGTAGAAGATAAAAGGGAATGTTGGTGGGATGATTGTCCAAAGAAGGGAGAAGTCTTTGCAAAAATATTCTTCGCTTAACCTTAGGTGACATCACGCAGTTTCAATGGGAGCTATAATGTGGTGTTATTTACATCTTAAATTATGATATTTGATTGGACTGGGGCAGAACTACCAGATTGTTTTCTACAGTTCATTTCCTGCCTATTACTAGAGCGTTTCTAACCACTGATTAATCTAAACCATCCTTGTGTCCTTAGGAGAAAATGGATCCAATTGAGCCAAAATGGCAAGGTATTCAGCATAAAAATAATAATCCTTATATTTTATGTTGGGAAGACATCTCAAAGTGCTTCATAGGATTCACTGTAAACTGGAGTGACTGTATTTTGTGGGTAAATTTAGCAGCAAATTTATGCACAACAATGTCCCACGAACAGCCATGGAACTGTTCTAGTTGGGTGAATATTGGCCAGAATGGCAGGATTGATCAAATGGAGAGTATAAAACAGCACACAGTAAACATTGTAGAATACATGGAGACATTGAGACAGAGACTAATGGTATATACAGTAGATAGACTTTCCGTGTAAGATTCATACATTAACAATGACAACTTGGGAGGGATACTGGTGGGTACAGCACACATGACCAGGACAGCAAGACATATACAAACAGGGAGAAAATTAAGAGAGAAAAAAATTGGACACTAACTTATTAAGATTAAGAAACAACTGCGGATGACAAACAGTTAAATTATGGTTCAAAATTATAATTTCAGTGCAATAGAATAAGTGCCAAAGTAAAGCAAAGGTAATTAGATTCAATTGCCAACCGTTGAAGAACAATGAGAAGCCACTGAAACATTTCCTGGCTCTGACATTCTGAGAAGGCCTTTTACTGAACTCAGATTATAAATGAGGATTGAGACCTAAGTGATGCAGTGGATAAGAATACTGCCTTTTACCTCTATGTCGTGGCAATGCAATTTTGGGGAAAATTATATCAAAGGAATAGTTTGGAATGTTGTAGCTGTTTTGCGATCTGTTTGGAAAGCACTATGACCCCCCAAACATTTGTTTAGTTAAAATTAAAGTTTGAAAAATAATGTTATCAACTCAAATTTGGTATTTTTAATACAGTAATAATAATCCTTGCATTTGATATGGCGCCTTTCACATCTTATCGGCATCTCAAAGCGCTTCACAGAATGTACTGTAAAGTGAATTGACTGTATATTTGTGGGCGAAACGCGGCAGCACAGCAGCGTCCCCCACAAACAGTTGTGTATTGAAGTGACCAATTTATTCTAGGTGGACAGATTATTATTAGGTGTGCGGAGTAGGGAAACTTGCCCAAGGTTTCGCCCTGACCTGCCTGGATTCGAACACAGGTCTCATGCTTGTAAGGCGAGCGCTCTAACCACTGAGCTACAGGAGCTCCACAAGCTCCCAATAATCTGACATTATTTCACTAGTAACAAATCAACAATGTTTACACAAGATCATTTGCAATTGTTTGTTGCATTTACTTTCTCACGCCCTTGATCAAGGAATCTCAAGAGATAAATTACACCTGGGTCTAAATTTTGTTTTTTTTCTTTAGAGTACAAATTTTGAACAATTCTTCAATTCAGTCTTAATTTTGAAGGTGTTATTCTGTCATTCTTAAACTAATCTTAAGGAAAATGGCTTCGGAATTAAGACGGAATGAGAAATGTTCTAAATTTGCACTCTCTGAAATGTCAAGAAAAAAAACCTAAATCTAGATCCAAGGGATCAAATTCAAAATCCTAGTCCTCACTAGTGAAACTCTCCACATTCTCCTTACAAACACATAATACAAAATGACATTTTTGTAGCGTCTTTCACTCTGTGACTTGCTAATCCCATGCTTGTCCACAGCAGAATAGGTGAAAAATCATTGCATCTGAGCTCAAAAATATTTCTAAAAAAGTTTCGATGTGGTCCAACGGACGACTGACTCTTTAACAAAGATTTATCCAGTCAAATCATTCTTAAATTGCTGGGGAATTACAGGAATTTAAAATAAATAAAAGAAACGCTTTCCTGTTCATTTCCAGTCCTGTAACAAAAGGTAGGTTTTCCCATAAGAGGCTTATGCAAATTTGCTTTGAAGAAATCTGCATTGTTCAATTTTAAGTACTGTAGTTGAGCTGACTGTAAGGACGATAACTAGTATGAGAAGCCAGACAACAGTTTCCTGTCTCTGGATTCTCTAGGATGTGCTGGCAAAACTGCATTGAAGCAATTGTGCTCTGTGTTAGTTAAAGTCCAGTTAGTTCACTTTACAGGGATTGACTGATGTCATCACTGCCATTTGGGAGTGGATTGATTGGGACATTCAGAATGCTGCAATTTCCAATGGAGCAATGGTCTAACCCTCCTTCTCCTCCTCGTCCTCCTCCCATAGCCATTCAGTTATTTTCAGACCACCAAGTGGACTATGTACCTGACCAGGGAAGGGGGGGAGATGAGCTGAGCTGGCCACAGAATGACTTGTTTGGCATCGGAATGTCAGAATTAAGTCAATCCTCTGTGACGGTGTGGGAGACAGTCTGGGAGATTGTTGCTGATCAAACACAGTCCAGTCACAAAGATCAAAATATGGATCCAGAATGTCCAGTTTGTACTTAAAAATAATATTTTTGATTCAGATTCCCACAATGAACACTTAATTTCATGACAGATAAATTGTAAGGTGATTATAATTAATAATAAATTTCATATTATAATATTATACAAATTTGCATTTATATATCGCGTTTCCCATTGGGCTTGAACCCATGGCCTTCTGACTCAGAAACAGGAGTGATTCCCAATAAGCCAGGCTGATACCTAATGGATGTATCGCCCATCCCTAAATGTAGGCCGTTGCTGAGTTTAAGTTCAAACTATCTTAAGTGAAAACATGGGGGGAGGGCGGGAGAAAGTCTAACAAAATATATTTCGAGGCCATTTGACACGCAAGAGTCCTGGAACGACACCCACTGCGTGGAGATTTTATACATACTGGCTGCCTTGCGGACCCACGCAGCTCCTTTCCTGACAACAAGGCACCACAACAAGAGGTGAGAGTGAGGCTTCCAGCGATCACCAAGAGTACAACTTGCTTTATAATAAAAAGCGTAGATCAGGAATGGGATAAAATAACCTGCTGAAAGCAGCAGTCCCCCGGCTAAAAATAAAATGCGTTAACAGTGACCTCAGCAAACTGATTGCCAAGTGGTGAGCAAATCATCTGTAAAACCAGTTGGATTATTCATATCAATTGGCCAACTCGTTCCGAATTAGAGACGGAGAAGAGAGCATTGTTAGCAGCTCTGCGTGTCTGTCTGACACAGCATAAATACAAGTGAAGTCACTGAGACACACAGAACTGAGCTGAAAGCTTTAAACCTGGAGGTTTAAAACCCGATGAGCATTTTGTTTATCTGAGAAGTGCTTGTGTGTCTATAATTATGTGCAAACTATGTTCTAAATTAGGGTGGAACCAACACATTAGTCACATGTGGCATGTTGAGAATCCATACGTAGCTAAATTGAACTTTTGCTTATTAAATAAAAAATGAGCAACAGACCCACCGCAGCTTGGCCATGGGATCTCAATAGATTCATAGAATCATAGAATTTTACGGCACAAAAGGAGGCCATTCGGCCCATCTAGTCTGTGCCGGCTCTTTGAAAAGAGCGATTCAATCCCACTGCCCTGCCCGCTCCCCATAGCCTAATAGACCTGTTCTCCCTAAATAAAGATCTAATTCCCTTTTAAAAGTTGTTATCGAATCAGCCTCCACCACCTTTTCAGGCAATGCATTCCAGATTCCAACAACTCACTGAGTGAAAACATTTCTCCTCAGCTCCCCTCTACTTCGCCTTGAAACTATTTTAAATCTGTGACCATGATCTTATAAACCTCTATTAGGTCTCCCCTCAATCTTCTCTGCTCCAGAGAGAATAACCCTAGCTTATCTAGCCTCTCCTCATAGCTGAAGTCCCTCAATCCTGGCACCATCCTAGTAAATCTTCTTTGTACCCTTTCCAATGTCTTCACATCCTTTCTGTAGTGTGGTGACCAGAATTGAACACAGTATTCCAGCTGAGGCCTCACCAAAGTCTTATAGAGGTTAGTCAGCACTTCCTGACTTTTGTACTCTATACCCCTATTTATAAAGCCTAGTATCCCATATGCCTTCTTAACAGCCTTGTCTACCTGTCCTGCCACCTTCAACGAGTCACTAACACAAATCCCCAGGTCTCTCTGTTCCTTCACACCATTTAAAATTGTACTATCTAGCCTATATTGCCTCCCTTCATTTCTTCTCCCAAAATGCATCACCTCACACTTCTCTGCATTAAACTTCATCTGCCATGTGTCTGCCCACTTTACCAATTTGTCTATATCCTCTTGCAGATGGCTACTATCCTCCTCACTATTTACTATTCTCCCTAACTTAGTGTCATCTGCAAACTTGGAAACTGTACTCCCTACACCCAAGTCCAGATCATTGATGTAGATTACAAAGAGCAATGGTCCCTAAACCGATCCCTGTGGCACACCACTGCTCACTTCCCTCCAGTCTGAAAAACAGCTGCTCACTACATCTCTCTGCTTTCTGTCTCGCAGTCAGTTGTGGATCCGCGCTGCCACTGTCCCTTTTACGCCATGGGCCTTTAATTTCCTAATAAGTCTCTCATGTGGCACTTTGTACTCAATACTCTTATTCGCTCGGTAATGTAAAAGTTAGACAAAAGGAGCATGAGCATTGTTAGAATCATAATCCCACATTTGATGTACTGTATGTAGTGCCTTATCAAGTCTTCTAGACATCCCACCTGTGCCCACCGCTGGCAGACAACATAAATCACTCTCTCTCCTCAGGATCAGTCCCCGCCCCAGTCCTCAAATAATAATATTAATAATAATAATCCTTGCATTTCCTACAGCCCTTTTCAAATCTTCTAGATGTCTCAAAGCGCTTCACAGAATATACTGTGGTGAATTGTCCGTATACTTGTGGGCGAAATGCGGCAGCCAATTGCGCACGGCAATGTCCCCACAAACAGTCGTGGATTGAAATTACTAATTTATTATTTTGTTTCTCTCTTAAATTTTTCTTCTTATTTTTTCCTTGAGGGATTATTGTCAGGGATGTGTGTGTGGAGTAAGGAAACTTGCCCAAGGTTTCCCCCCTGCCTTGCCCTGAATTGTCTGGAGAATTGAACCCAGGTCTCTCGCTCGAGAGGCGAGTGCTCTAACCACTGAGCTACAGAACTCCACAAATCGCAAATACAACACTGCTGTCATCACCCCCCTCCTCAAACAACAACAACAAAATTACATTTATAGAGAGCCTTTCATGTCGGGAAGAAGTCTCAAGGCGCTTAGGAGGGGAGGGAGGGAGTTGGGAGGGCAGCAGAAGGCCTGGTCGAAGAGGAGGGTCTTGAGACCTGCCTTGAAGGAGGCGAGAGAGGGAGCGAGGTGAAGGGACTGTGGGATGGAGTTCCAGAGAGTGGGGGCAGAGAGGCTGAAAGCCCATCCGCCGATAGTAGGGTGGGTTGGGCAGGGGACAGAGCAGGCCAGAGCCCAATGAACGGAGGGGGCGGGAAGGTTCATGGGGGGACAATAGCTCAGAGAAGTTGTTGGGGGGTGGGGGCAAGGCCATGAATGGCCTTGAAGGTGATGACAAGGATCTTGAATTGTATCCTCCGGGGGCTGGGGGACCAATGGAGCCGGGCGAGGGTGGGAGTGATGGGGTCGCGGAGCCTGGTGCGGGTGAGGACATGAGCTGCAGAGTTCTGGATGATATGGAAGCTTGTGAAGGGAAGAATCAAGAAGGAGGAAGGAGTTTCCATAGTTGAGCCAAAATACCTACCCCAGATCCCTCAAACTCTAGCTACTAGTGCCGTATCTCAAATTTGCCCTTCATTGCTGAAGTTTTAGAATACGTTATTGCCAACCAACTCCGCGCCCACCTCTCCTCTCACTCCCTCTTCGAACCCTTCCAGTCCGGTTTCCGCCCTGCCCACAGTGCGCTTGTGAAAGTCACAAACAATATCCTCTCTATCTGTGACCAGGGTTCCCTCTGCCTCCTTATCCTCCTGGACCTGTCCACTGCGTTCGACACAGTCGACCACACCATCCTCCTCCACCGTCTGTCCTCCGTCATCCGCCTCAGTGGGACCGCACTCGTCTGGTTCGAGTCCTACCTCACAAACTGCCAGCAGTACATCTGCACAAACATCTTTTCCTCCCGTATAGACGTAAAATACTTATGCATACATTGTGGAGTGTCCTTTGACAGACCAGTCCCTCTTACACCCAGGAGTTACTTTGGTCATTCAATTAATATCTGTTTATCAGTCAGTGCTGTAAGAAAATTATGTTTATCTACAAATATACAATTGCTGCACTTTACAGAAACGTCTGTGAATATACAAGGATTATTAGTTTTAATCACTGAGCTAAATCCTCAACAAAGGTTGGAAAGGATTAATCTGAGGCTAGTGTGGGTAAACACAGAGTTTCTGCTTGTAGTGCTAAGGAGGTTAATTGTTTGTTAAGCCAGTATTTCAATGCCAAATGAACCTGATGTAGAAGTGTAGCATAGTCCAATTGTACTCCAGTGAGATCCTAGTGTTGCCTTTCACATCGGGAGGATGTCCCAAGATGTTGGACAGTCAGGGATTTGTGGCTGAAGGTGCGATTGAAGAAGAGGGGCTTGAGACCCTTGATGGAGGGAGTGAACGAGCAAAGGAAATGTAGGATGGAGTTCCAACGGGTTAGCAGCGAGATCACAAAATATACAGTCAATTCACTTTACAGTATACTCTGTGAAGGCCTTTGAGATATCTTGAAAACATAATAAGGGGCTATGTCAAATGCAAGGATTATTATTATTATTATTATTATTATAGACCAGGCACAGAACCCAGAAACCAATGCCCTGGGCATCCCAATGTGCTTGGATTCAGGTTTATCTATTTACTGAACAAAGCATATCCCGTCCACACTTGGCTGCTGATAGAATGACACTGGTAAGTAAATTTAATTATGATGTGGTTCATATCCATTGGCATGTGCAACTGCATATAAATAGCTTCTTGGAGGATAGGAGCACCAATCACTACCAACTCTCCACACCATCCATCTCAGTCCTCCAATGCATAGCTCCACAGCTCCAGTGATATATTTGATCAAAAAAACAACTAATATCATGATCTGTGGTTTATTTTCTGTGAGGGAGGGAGGGAGGAGACTTTCCTGTGCCATGTGAGGTTATTCTCTGCCCCAATCTGCCTCGGATATAAATCTGTTGTCTCTGTATAAAGTTACTGCATAGGGGAAATTAATTAAAATTAACAAATGAATATTCATAACTGGCAATGTCAACGCTAATAAAGCAACAGGAAAAAAAGAAGTGACTATTTAAGGTCATCAGACTATAGAAATGTATTTGCATCACTTGGCGTTTAATCCCAGATTTTTTCAGCAATATGGTAGATTCCTTTGAGCTAGACAGAAATAATTCCAAGTCCCATGGTTCATTGTTAATGGTATGGATGGTCTCACTGGATTAATGCAATTGCACCACATTTAACAACAACAACAACAACTCTGATTTATATAGTGCCCTCCATGCTGGACGACGCCTCAGAGCGCTTCACAGCAATGGATCCCAGGACCAAGCCAGGGGCAGGGGGAGGAAGGTGACAAAAGGCGCGAAAGGTCTTCAGCTGGGACCTGAACTGGGAAGAGAGGGGGCGATGCAAAGGGAGTGAGGAAGCGAGTTCCATAGCCTCGGGGTGTAGTGGCTGAAAGCACGGCCGCCTAGGGTGGAGCGGAGGATTCAGGGGACATGGAGGAGGCCAGACCCGGTAATGCGAAGGCAAACATTGGATAGTTTAACAAAGATTCATTGGAAAGCTTTACAATATTTAATCTTTGAGAAACAAAGGACAGACCCTCAACTATAACAGTAACTATTCTCTAGCGTCTAGAGACATGTTGCTGTCTGTAAATCACTAGAACCCGAAAAATTACAATGTAGAAGGAGGCTATTTGGTATATCCCACTTATGTGGAGTCCTGTAGCTCAGTGGTTAGAGCCTTACAAGTCTTACAAGCGTGAGACTTGTGTTCAAATCCAGGCAGGTCAGTACGAAACCTTGGGCAAGTTTCCTTACTCTACACTCCCAATAATAATCCCTCAAATTTGTTTTTGAAAAAAATTGGTCATCTCAATCCATGACTGTTTGTGGGGACACTGCTGTGCGCAACTGGCTGCCATGTTTCGCCCACAAGTAGACAGTCAATTCACTTTACAGTATATTCTGTGAAGCGCTTTGAGATGTCTAGAAGACGTGAAAAGCTCTGTATCAAATCAAAGGATTATTATTAGTAATAATGTAGTATTATTAGTTTGCTGATCGTAGCTCAACCATTACAGAAATTTTAGTCCGTTTGGAATCCACCTTTGTCTCTAGTTCTATGTTACTTCAATGCTTATACTGCAAAATTATGTGACTGACTTTTTAACAACAGCTCTGAAATCTGGTGTTAGCTTTGCGAGTGCCAATGCAATGTGATGTGGATCAAGAAGTATAAATTACTTTGCTCCCAGAGGTATAAATGGAGCATTAAATAACTTTGGCCAAGAATCCATTGTGTTCAAACATTCAGGTTCAACTGGGTTATCCAGTTTTATAACCTTAATAAATTAAACAATAACATTGTTACAATAGACTTTATTGGAAAATTCAGCCTTAACTTACAACGATAATAACAACACCAAAATTATACTTGTATAGCGCCTTTCAAGTCAGGAGGACTGCGGGATGGAATTCCAGAGGTTGGGGGCAAAGTCGCTAAAGCAAAGATATTGTTTTATTATGATTTCATTTTCTTTTTCTTGTAAAACGGACTTTGGTGAATCATCATTGACTGTGAGCTGTATCTCGCTCGGATCAGTTTCCGTATGTGTCAGACCCTGGCTGACCAAACATATCTGCAGAATTTGATCTAACGGTTAGTTTATTGCCTCCAAATACAGGTAGACCCTGCTTAACGTTGCCTCTGTTAAGGTTCTTTCTTTATTACGTTGCTGATACATAGGAAACATATGTTAATTTAACGTTCGGATGTTCGCTATTACGTCGTTCGCCAGTGGGTGGAAAGGGGGCACGACAGGGCTCAAGAGAGTGACAGGCAGGCTGGGAGTGAGCCAAACAGGTAGCGAGAGAGCAAGGCAGGTTGGCAGCGAGTGAGACCGGCAGCAAGTGAGTGACAAGACCATAAGAACTAGGAGCAGGAGTAGGCCATTCAGCTCCTCGAGCCTGCTCCGCCATTCAATAAGATCATGGCTGATCTTCTTACCTAACTCTGATTACCTGCCCTATCCCCATATCCCCTAATCCCTCTATTTTTCAAAAATCTATCAGTCTCAGCCTTGAAAATGTTCAAAGACTGAGCATCTACAGCCTTCTGGGGCAGTGAATTCCATAAATTCACTATCCTCTGAGTGAAGAAATGTTTTCTCAACTCTGTTCTAAAAGGCTGACCCTTAATTTTAAGACTGTGACCCCTGGTTATAGATTCTCCTACCAGGGGAAACAGTCCTTCAGTGTCTACTTTATCTAGCCCTTTAAGAATCTTATATGTTTCAATAAGATCCCACCTAATTCTTCTGTACTCTAGAGAATACAGCCCTAGTTTATTCAACCTATCCTCATAGGTCAGTCCCCTCATCCCAGGAACTAACCTAGTGAATCTACGCTGCCCCCCCTCTAAGGCAAGTATGTCCTTTATTAAATAAGGAGACCAAAACTGCACACAATACCCTCGGTGCGGTCTCACCAAAGCCCAAAACAGTTGCAGCAAGACTTCCCTACTCTTATACTCTAAACCTTTTGAAATGAACGCTAGCATGCCATTCGCCTTCTTAGTTGCTTACTCCACCTGCAAACTAACTTTTTGAGACTGGTGTACAAGGATACCCAAATCCCTTTGAACACTAACACTATCTAACCTCTTCCCCTCTAGAAAATAATCCATTTTTTTTATTTTTGTTACCTAGGTGAATAATTTCACACTTCCCCACATTAAATTGCATCTGCCACCTACCCGCCCATTCTCCTAGCCTATCTATATCTTGTTGCAATCTTTTTGCATCATCCTCAGAGCTCACTCTCCTACCTAGTTTAGTGTCATCCGCGAATTTAGACACATTACATTCAATGTCCTCATCCAGATCAACTATTAATATGTGTCACATATACAACAGGTCGGGCAACACAAGTTGCCTTTGGGCTAAGATCAAATGGAGCATCTGTTTTTATTACTCCTTAGTTACAGCCTTACGGTTTGATCACATAGACATAATAATCCTTGCATTTGATATAGCGCTGTTCACATCTTCTGGATATCTCAAAGCGCTTCACAAAATATACTGTAAGTGTATTTTGTGAAACAAAAACAGAAGTGGCTGGGAACACTCAGCAGGTCAGGCAGCATCTATGGAGAAAGGAAACGTGAGTCAAAGTTTGACTGTTGACATCTGACGAGTGTTCCCAGTGACTTCTGGTTTCGCTTCAGATTTCCAGTATCTGCAGTATTTTGCGTTTTTCTTAATACTGTAAAGTGAATTGACTGCATATTTTGTGGGCGAAACGCGGAAGACAATTGCCCACAGAAGTATCCCACAAACGGTCATGGATCTAACTCACCAATTTATTATTGTTTTTTTTAGAGATTATTATCAGGTATGTGGAGTAAGGAAACTTCCCCAATGTTTCACCCCAGCCTGGAATCGAACCCAGCTCTCTCGCTTGTAAGATGAGTGCTCTAACCACTGATAGACATACCCAACTTGAACCTCCCCATGACTTATACATGGAGGGCGGAGCTACTGCCAGGAAAGCTATACGTTTAGCCCTCTTTGTTGGCTAAGATTGGGATGCCAGATGGTTCAGATCTGAGGAGTTTCATCCACTCTCACAAAATCCATATTTGGACGGAAAAGGTGATCTGAGGGACAACCTACATTCCCGTTTGAGGACAACGATTGATTTAATTCACCTTATTGGCGGTGGGGTGAGTAAAGACAACCTCGCTCAGCAGAACAATCCACAGTTACTTTTATAAGGCCTAGGAATCATTAGTTTAACTTACAGCATTCCCTAATGCTATTTCTTCATAAGGAATCTGACTTCAATAAATTGAAGTTGGCTCCTTCTTGTAACTGGAGTACATTATGAGCTGAATTATAAGAATTTCGCTTTGACGCAGGCTTATTTAGAAGCAGAGTTCCACTCGGATTGAAAGGAATTGTAATGGGATTCTTTGTTAAGGAATCCTTTAAACAAATGTCACAATTTAAAACCTGGCTTCACTAAATCTAAGTTTAAATTATACGATCTTGGACTTCACTTGGGGAGAAGGACGGGGGACATCTGCTATTTCCAGGGATGATTATGTAGTACAGTATAATGCAATGTTTTTCTTGTATTCCCAACCACAGATAAGTTTGTCGATGCTTACTTCAGCCATGTTAGTTGTGACCTGACTCCATGAAGAGCATAGAATGAACTATGAGCACATTCCTAATGCTGTGATGTGCTAATCTGCAGGCTTTGTGCAATCAATCACAGCAGTGAAAGCAACAGGATGAAACCAGGGGAAAAAAAGTTAAATCAGGATTTGTCATTTCCCATCAACTGAAAGGCTATGGACAAATTATTGAAATTAGACTGTAAGCTCGTTTCCAACTGAAGTCATCCATCCAAGAGTGGAAAACGTAAATCCTTCATGAGCAAAGCCAATCTCGCGTATTGTATTTAAAGTTCATATCAAATGCAACTCCAGTAGAATCTCTCAATAATGTATGAGAGTGCGATGTAAAAGGTGAGTGCATTGCAAAATACTGTGCAATACTTCAGCTGAAGGTCATTGGAGTCACAGCCAATTTTAGCCACTTTACCAACAATTACAAGAGACTGAGACCAAATCTCAGCACACTCACTGTTTTTAGTTCTATAAGATAGAGGAGAAGCGGCCCTCAGCAGAACAAGAGATCAAGGAGATTTTACAACAACAAAATTACATTTATAGAGTGCCTTTCATGTCAGGAGGACGTTGCAAGGCGCTGAACAGTCAGGGGTCAGGAGTTGTGCATGGAGGAGGGATAGGGGTGAGGGCAGGGTCAGAAGTGGGAGGGTGGCAGAAGGCAAGATCGAAAAGGAGGGTCTTGAGACCGGCCTTGAAGGAGGCGGGGAGGAAGCGAGGTGAAGGGGCCGTGGGAGGGAGTTCCAGAGGATGGGGACAGAGAGGCTGAAAGCCCAGTCGCCAAAGGTAGGGCGGGTCAGGCGGGAGACATAGAGCAGATTGGAGCCCGCTGAATGAAGGGGATGGGCAGGTTGATAGGTATTTTTTTTATGTTTTCTGTATTGGAAGGTTCACTTTGTCATCACGTTTAGGGCAATCTGATTGATAAAATCACATTTTTAAAAATTGGAAAATTTTGCAAATATTCTTTCATATTGAGGGTAAACTCAGGAACTTTTACGTCAACATTAAGCACGCTGTGGTCTAGACTACTGGGTCTGTGCCAGAAATGTTCCAGATGGTGCAATCTCAAATTGGGGGTGGATAATTGCTGAACAATAAAAACTGTGTCAGGATTTTGATCTCACAGCCTATATTGATACTGACTCCAGTCTGGGTAGGAGATGACCTGCATTGTCATTCATATGAGGCATTAAACCAAGTCTCTGTCTGCCTGTTCAAAATCCCAAGGCACTATTCAAAAAGAGAAGGTAGTTTTTCCTAATATCCTGGCCAACAATTTCCCCTCCCAAATAAAATTGGTCATCCATTTCAAGGCTGTTTGTAGGACATTGCTGTGTGTAAATTCGCCTATAAAATGCAGTCACTACATTATTTTGTGATTTATATGAAGCATTTTGAGATGTATCAGTAATGTAAAAGGGCTAAACTGAATACTGTACAAGGGTTATTATAAATATATGGCATTTTACGACATTCTGAATGTAAAAATGATCAAATTATACACAATATAAAATGCCACTAATTTACCCCATATAGTGCATATCTCACAGCAATCTAATGCTATCATACTGAAGAGCTCTATATAAATTCAAGTTGTTATTGTATCTGCTTTTGGGTAACCCAATTGCTGTTATGTTTTTTTAACTACAGCTGCATTCTGCTCAACAATGCAATGTGTTGATGCATGAATACTTAAAAGAAAAATGATTTTCTCTCCTGCATGTGTTAACTGACACCATAACAGGGAGATCAGAATCCAACAAACAGAGCTGAGTGAAATCTGGTTCACAAACAGATTCCAGTGGTCCTTTGCTCTGTCCGCTATTGTTTTCGTTCACTGCCGTGGCGTTGTTGAAATCAGTCAGCTGCTCACTCTGGCTAATAATGTGAGTGCTCAGAATTCCAACCTTTACTCTAGCCAAACAAGCTGCGCCTTTCTCATCACCAATTGTGGTGTTAATAATCATTTGTGCAGTCATGAAACCAAATGCAACATTACTCAGACAGTCCCAGCTTCAACTCTAGCGGGAAGCAGTGCTGTTACCAAGATTGCCTCTCTCCTGACCCACATCCCAAAATTCCACCTGGTTTTAAACTTGGGACTATTTGTCCAAAAATTTGAGGGCAGACTGAATTTTGTCATATTCAAACATTCATACATTTGGGAGTTGTTATTTGGGGGCCGGGGTAGTTTTTATTTGGAAAAAAATCTGTAGAAAACTTGCTTTGAAATTAAAACAGAATTTCAGAATTTGCCCAAACTCTGCAGTTCAATGTAAATAATCAAAGTCCAAAATTCATCAGAATTTCAGGCCTCCTGATTGGTGCACAAGGAGTGAATGTGTTTACAGAAGTCCTCATGTGTAATTCGAAGAGGGACCTGTGTTTAGAACAAGGACGTCATAATGAAGAGTAACACAAATGATTAACTGGTTGCCTATAAGGAGCCTTCAGTGACAAGACTTTTTTCAGGATTAATTATAGAGAGAATAAAAGATGCCTGGGCTTGTTACCAGCAGTACTAACTCAAAGGGTTTGGATGATGTAAATCAGGACAGTGAGGCTGAAGAGGTTTGTGAAAATCATCCAAACTCCAAGGAAGTCTTGAAACACAGCAGTGAACCGAATTTATTTATGGCCATCAAAGTTTGTGTCTCTTTGAAAACAAAACTGAACTGTACTTCCTGTAGGTGGTCTCGAGACCTGGGTCAAAATTGTTTTGATTTCCTGCCAAGCGAGTAGTATTGAATTCAGCTGATTCCCACAGAAGAGTTCAAAAGGAAAAAATTAACATTGGAAATCTGTAAAAGCCTTGGAAAAAAGGATAAAAGCAGAAAATACTGCAGAGAGGTGTACCACATTGATCACCATAGGAGAAAGAAATAGACGATTTTTCACAGGCTGTGAAATCTTGCTGTGCAATTTCAAATGCTCTATTTTATGTTTTTGTGTCTGTACTCAGTTGCAATAATCTTTGCTTTTAATATTATGTCCACTTTTCTGAATTTGGCCTCCTGCTTGCCTGATCATATCAAAGCACATCGCAGGATATACAGTACTGTGAAGCGGTGTCACTGTTTGTTTTCTAGGTGAACAAGGCAGCCTACCTGTGCTCAGTAATGTCCCACAAAAAACCATGGAGTTAATGACCAATGTTGTTTGAGTGATTATGGTTCTTAGCAAGTGGAGCTCCTGTGGCATAGTGGTTAGAGCGCTCGCCTTACAAGCGTGAGACCTGTGTTCGAATCCAGGCAGGTCAGGGCGAAACCTTGGGCAAGTTTCCTTACTCCACACTAATAATAATCCGTCCCAAAAAAACACAATAATAAAATTGGTAATTTTCAATCCACGACTGTTTGTGGGGGACGCTGCTGTGCGCAATTGGCTGCCACGTTTCGCCCACAAATATGCAGTCAATTCACTTTATGGTATATTATGTGAAGCACTTTGAGCGCTATATCAAATGCAAGGATTATTATTATTATTAGCAAGATAATTGATATCCATGCTAGGGAAAGTGGCAGATATCCAAGCTGGCCACAACACACAACCACGCAGAAGTCACTGTAAATCAGTCATAAATCTGCCAATGAAATCTCGATGCTAGTCTGGAACAAATAAAAAGCAGCTAAAAATGTAGACAAAGTACAAGCAAAATTGGGTGGTAAACAGGAAAATTCTAATCTAGATATGGGATCAGTACTTTAACAGATGGGAAAGCGGATTGGATTTACTCAGGGGAAGGAATTCCACCTGGTTCATCATTTGGAGAATCCAGAATTTGATGTATTCTTAATACTGTACTGCACTAATCTTAATTTTGAAGCCAGGCTTCAAAGATCCACTGAATTCAACAATTTGCCAAATTATTGCCAAGAAAATAGAGTATTCCTAGATCCTGGTTGGATTTTCTCCAAGAGTATGTGATGTATCTTGAAAAGGAATTTATTTATCTTGGATCAAGCCTGGTAACTACAGACCAGTCAGTCTAACGTCGGTAGTGGGCAAAATTCTAGAGTCCATAATCAGGGACAAGGTAGATCTTCACTTAGAAAGATATAGGCTAATAAAGGACAGTCAACATGGATTTGTTAAAGGCAAATCTTGCCTTACAAATCTGATAGAATTTTTTGATGAGGTAACGGAATGGGTGGATAATGGTAGCGCAGTTGATGTAGTTTACATGGACTTTCAAAAGGCATTTGACAAAGTGCCACATGAGAGACTTATTATGAAATTAAAGGCCCATGGCGTAAAAGGGACAGTGGCAGCGTGGATCCACAACTGGCTGCGAGACAGAAAGCAGAGAGTTGTAGTGAGCGGCTGTTTTTCAGATTGGAGGGAAGTGAGCAGTGGTGTGCCACAGGGATCGGTTTTGGGACCATTGCTGTTTGTAATCTACATCAATGATCTGGACTTGGGTGTACGGAGTACAGTTTCCAAGTTTGCAGATGACACTAAGTTAGGGAGAATAGTAAACAGTGAGGAGGATAGTAGCCATCTGCAAGAGGATATAGACAAATTGGTAAAGTGGGCAGACACATGGCAGATGAAGTTTAATGCAGAGAAGTGTGAGGTGATGCATTTTGGGAGAAGAAATGAAGGGAGGCAATATAGGCTAGATAGTACAATTTTAAATGGTGTGAAGGAACAGAGAGACCTGGGGATTTGTGTTAGTGACTCGTTGAAGGTGGCAGGACAGGTAGACAAGGCTGTTAAGAAGGCATATGGGATACTAGGCTTTATAAATAGGGGTATAGAGTACAAAAGTCAGGAAGTGCTGACTAACCTCTATAGGACTTTGGTGAGGCCTCAGCTGGAATACTGTGTTCAATTCTGGTCACCACACTACAGAAAGGATGTGAAGGCATTGGAAAGGGTACAACGAAGATTTACTAGGATGGTGCCAGGATTGAGGGACTTCAGCTATGAGGAGAGGCTAGATAGGCTAGGGTTATTCTCTCTGGAGCAGAGAAGATTGAGGGGAGACCTAATAGAGGTTTATAAGATCATGAGGGGTTTCGACAGGGCAAATAGAGAAAAACTATTTCCACTCGTGGGTGAATCTGTGACTCGTGGTCACAGATTTAAAATAGTTTCAAGGCGCAGTAGAGGGGAGCTGAGGAGAATTTTTTTCACTCAGCGAGTTGTTCGAATCTGGAATGCATTGCCTGAAAAGGTGGTGGAGGCTGATTCGATAACAACTTTTAAAAGGGAATTAGATCTTTATTTAGGAAGAACGGGTCTATTAGGCTATGGGGAGCGGGCAGGGCAATGGGATTGAATCGCTCTTTTCAAAGAGCCGGCACAGACTAGATGGGCCGAATGGCCTCCTTTTGTGCCGTAAAATTCTATGATTCTATGATTCTATGATTCTAATGTGATGCACCTCTCTCCAGAATGCCCACCTCCGAACGTGCCTCATCCCTAATGCAGCTGGAACCCTCGTCCAGACTTTTGTCACCTCCCACCTCGACTACACCAATGTCCTTCTCAACAGTCTCCCCAGCTCCATTACCCACAAACTACAACTGATTCAGAACTCTGCTGCCCGTATTCTCACCCACACTAAACTACGTACCATCATTACACCGGTCCTCGCCAGAATCCACTGGTTCCTGGAGGGGATCGATTTCAAGATCCACACTCTTGTTTTCAAATCCCTCCACTCCTCAGCAACCCCCTGCCTCTCTGATCTCCTCTCCCCCCAACCCAGCACCTGCTCCTCTGGGTCTGGCCTCCTCCTTGTCCCCGAATCCTCCGCTCCACCCTCGGCGGCCGTGCCTTCAGCCACTACGCCCCGAGGCTCTGGAACTCCCTCCCTCACTCCCTTCGCCCTCGCCCCCTCTCTTCCCAGTGTCAGGTCTCAGCTAAAGACCTTTCTCTTTGACCGCGCCTTTGGTCACCTTCCTGCCCCTGCTCCTGGCTCGGCCCCGGGATCCGCTATTGTGAAGCGCTCTGAGACGCCGTCTGGCGTGGAGGGCGCCATATAAATCAGAGTTATTGTTGTTGTTATGGATTGTTTTCAAGGTCTTCCCACTCATCTACAAATCCCTCCATGACCTGCCCTTTTCCCACTCCATGACCTGTTATCTCCACTTGGCTGACTCTGGTCTCCTGCTTGTCTCTTGTCTCCTCTTCTCCTCCATCGGAGGTCGGGCCTTCAGCCTTCACGCCCGGAGCTTTGGACTTTCTCCCCAATGCAAGTTATTTCTGTTATTGAGTGACATACTGATGGTAGACTCAGTAGACTGATTCAACAACAACTTACCTTTATACAGCACCCTCCACACCGAGCAGTGTCTGAGCTAGGGGGGACCGCAGTCCTCCATGTCACTGTTGAGGACAGGTAGCTCAGCCTGGTTTGCTCATCGGCAGGACTTGGAAGGGCAAACCAATCACTGGGCGCAGGGACACTTTCCATTCAGCTCCTCTTGACCCTGCAAGCCACAGCCCTAATGGCTGTCCCTGGCTAGACTAGTGGGAAAGCTTGCCAGATGGTACTTTCAATAGTAAGCTGTGTGGATCTAGCTGGTTAGACTTGAGTAATATCACAACACACACTTTGGGATCCCCTCGACTCTTGCCAAGCAGCAGATAATACTCTTCGGATTTAGATAACCAGGATCCATCCTGGGGAGAGGGCACTCATTCCATTCAGGACACAGGAAAACTCCTGCATCATATGTGGCATTTGAGGACCTGTAAGTCTGGTATACATTACAATAATAATCCTTGCATTTGATGTAGCGCTTTTTACATCTTCTAGATGACTCGAACCGCTTCACAGACTACACTGTAAAACGCATTGACAGCCAATAGTGGCAGCCAATAGTGCACAGCACTGTCCCACAAACACGTATAGATTGAAGTGACCGACTTTTTAATGTTTTTTTTCTCTTAAATATAGTGGTGCACTTCTGCATGTGTCAAACATCAAGCTGACCCCCAAAAAGGGCGTTCACACCTGCACTGTACTTAGAAAGATGTGACGATGAGATCAGAGCAGTTTTTTATTCAACTAAACCTTCCACATTGGGTAAAGATATCACAAGTTGTGTTACTGAGTCTTGTAGGTCAGGAACTTCTCAGTACAGTGTTGTGTGGATCAACCAACCTCAGCAGGGCAACTACAAATAAATAATCATAATAATAATCCTTGCATTTGGTATAGCGTTTTTCACGTCTTCTCGATATCTCAAAGCGCTTCACACAATATACTGTGGTGAATCAACTGTACATTTGTGGGCGAAACACGGCAGCCAATTGCGCACAGCAGTGTCCCACAAGCAGTCGTGGATTGAAATGACCAATTTCTTATTGTATTTTTTTTCGAGGGATTATCATCAGGTGTGTGGAGTAAGGAAAATTGCCCAAGGTTTCACTCTGCCTGGAAATGAACCCAGGTCTGTTGCTTGCAAGGCGACTGCTCTAATCACTGAGCTGCAACACTCAGATTCAATATCCTAATTTCTCTGTGCATTCATTTATTTCCTAACCTCCCAATTTACTCATTTACTAACTGTCTTAAATTAATGTCCTCTAGTTACTGACCTATTGACCTGTGGAAATAATTTCTCCCTATTGACTCCTATCCAAACCATGATCGTTTTTGCTAAATGTAAGTCCCAGTTCCTCCGAATGTCTTCTCATAGACCAAACAAACCCCACCTCTTTGGAGTTTCCAGCTAAAATGTTACTACACCAGGGACTTACAGGCCACAGATTTCTACCCACACTCACTCACATCTCGTTTATAATAATAATAAAACTTGCATTTGAAATAGCACCTAATTACATCATCAAGACATCTCAAAACACTTCACAGCATATGTACTATAAAGTGAATTGACTATTTTACAGGCGAAAGACATTGAGGTTAGCCAAGGTTTTCTTATTTTTAATATTATGTTTTTATATAATATAAAATGCTGGAAATGTACAGCTAATCAGTTGATATGTGAAGAGTAAAAATACATTAATATTTCACTTGAAAGCTTTTGAACTCCCTCATGAAATCTTGATGTTTTCTCCTTCAAATACTATAAGACTGAATTTTTAGCATTTTTTTTATCTCAGTGTGTTCCATGTTTTCTGAGAATGTCTTGACATAAAGGGGCCACTTAGGCCCCTGAGGCAACACAGAGGAGAACAACTAGGTTGATCCCAAGTGCTCGACAGATGAGCTATGAATAGGAGCTAGATAATATAGGGCTCTTAAACCTTGAGCAGAAATATCTCATAGGGACCCGATAGACCTACATCTTTAAACTCAGAACAATAGATGTGCCAAGCAGCAGGATGAGGGGGCACAGATTGTGGGACAGTTATCAGGAAGTCACCAAGTATTTCATAAGTTCACAAAAGCGTTTGACTCAACATGATTTTTTGGCAAATTTAGTCTCATCTTTCCAGAATATCCATCCTACTGCCCTCCCATTGTTGCTTAATAATAATAATCCTTGCATTTGATATACTGTAGAGCTTTTCACATCCTATCGACATCTCAAAGCGCTTCACAGAATATACTGTAAAGTGAATTAACTGTATATTTGTGGGCGAAACGCGGCAGCCAATTGCACACAGCAGCATCCCCACAAACAGTTTTGGATTGAAATGACCAATTTTTATTGTTGTGGGATTTTTTGGGACGGATTATTATTAGGCGTGTGTGTGGAGTAAGGAAACTTACCCAAAGTTCGCCCTGACCTGCCTGGATTCGAACAAAGGTCTCACCCTTGTAAGGTGAGCGCTCTAACCACTGAGCCACAGGAGCGCCACTAGATGTGTAAACGTGGAGTCCCACAGTTCAGTGGTTAGAGCGTTCGCCCGCCAGCAGGAGGACCCAGGTTCGATTCCCAGGAGGGTCAGGTTGGGTCGAAAAGAGTTCAAATGATTAAAAAATTTGTATATTTCATATAAAATCAGGTTTAAATAACTTTAAACACGATGTATATGCATGAGGTTGTTAACATGACAATATTATAGTGTAATTATTATGATATATCTACTAACAATTATGTGAAGTAAAATCAGGTTTAAATGATATAAAATAAGATGCATATGAATAAAGTTATTCCTAAAATGAGTCCAGCTTTCTGTCCTCAAAAATCGTTTTGGTAACCCATTCCAGGTGGTAATTAACACCAGGATAAAGAAATGCTATTTGGTTCATTCCTGTAACACTGGGATAATCCTTGTTCCTTCTCTTTGCATTGCCTCCAGGGCTTAGGCAGCTGTTTTATGTTGCGAGTTGTTCAAAGTTCTCCTCACAGTGCTCCAGGTGCAACCAGACCAGACCATGATTCAACTTGAGCACAGAGTTCTGGGGATCTGAGCTCAACCGATTTGGCAAAATAGCCCAACAATCCCATTACAGAGAAAGTGGATGACGGGTGGACTGGACTAGCAGATCACAAGAACACAGGACTAATTTAGGAAGTAGACAATGGTATTCTGTAAGTAAGACATGAAATGAACATAGAACTTTTCTCATCCAAACCTCTTGTGTAATCTTGAAGAGGATTTCCTGTAGACCAGGTGCCTAAACCTAACCCAGCACATCCCAGAGGCTAGAGAGTTATGTGCTGACAAGTGAGTCACCCAATCCCACCATGACTTCTTTACATTTAGCCGGAGTGCATTTCTTTCATGTTCTCCTGAGGAATGTTGATGTTTCATGATTTTAAAGATATAGGGAATATTTGAAATGACAATCTAAAATTGGCAATAAAACATTCTACATTTTGATCACATTATAGAATAATAGAATCTTACGGCACAAAAGGAGGCCATTCGGCCCATCGAGTCTGTGCCGGCTCTTTGACAAGAGCAATTCAATCCCACTCCCCAGCTCTCTCCCCATAACCTCGCAAACCCGTCCTCCCCAAATAAATCTCTACCTCTCTTTTAAAAGTTGTTATTGAATCGGTCTCCACCACCTTTTCAGGCAATACATTCCAGATTCGAACAACTCGCTGAGTGAAAACATTTCTCCTCACCTCCCCTCTGCTTCTTTTTGAAACTATTTTAAATCTGTTGTTGCAAAGCAAAGCAAACATTATATATCATTATATCAAAGCAAACTCGTGTCAAGTGTAAATATAACACTACTGATATCAGAGGGGCAGATTCTGTCTATATGTGTATAGGGGGGGCAGACAGTCAAATCCTGTTTAGTGCGATATTTTGCAGTTGAGAAGATCAAAGGGGTCACACTTCACCCTCTGGTGGGTACAGTCACAGTGTAAACATTTAAAAGATATTTGTAAAACTCTTCTTGGCAGCAGTGGCAGGGAAACAGGCCAACTCTGATGTTTGCCAACAATCTTTGCCAAAGCCTGTGTAGCAGATCCGCGCACAACAGGGTCTCCTACGCTTCGGTTTCAACATAATGATCTTATTCGCTGATTACATCACTTCTTCTGCAAATCAACATTTACTGCTGCAACTGTGAGGTCCTGGGTAATTTCAGTATTAACCCTTCCCATCGCTGCTCCCACAGGGGAGATCTGCTTGTTCTCAAACTATGCAGAGTCAAAGCCAACGCTTTTCACTTTCTTTAGAAAGTGCAATTTGATTAAATGGGTTTTTACTTTCCACTTCTTCAGGGGAATTTTGGCATGGTGTAAATAAACAGTTGCAAAAGACACTGGAAGAAACTAGTTTGGATTCAAACACACCTAAAACACATCTAAAAAAAAACAATCGGATGTTTTCTGATAAGTTTCAATGTCCTCTCATTTCATCAAATACATGCTTTTTGCTAATAATTCTTCAGAAGAATATTTATTCGGTATCAGAATAATCCTTGCATTTGGAATATCTTTTGTGGGTGAACACTAACTATTAGTCATAAACCATCTCCCTACCTTTTGATCATTAAAAACATGTGAAGTGTAATTTTAGTACTGACAAGTACTAAGTACTAAATTCAACTGATTCAACCAGTACTTTGAATGTAAGGTGAAAACATTATTACTGTATTTATATTTAAGCAAATGGACAGAAAAAACACTTTGAATGAATTAATGCAGTACTGTATTAAACATGAAGGCACATCTGATAGAGTGCATTGAAAACAGCCTTTTGTGCATGGAAGAAGCAGAAGCAGAGTGACTTTTTCTACTGCACCTATTGGTTTGACATTCACTCCATTTTTACTGCAGTGTAAACAAGCAACACTGTGTTATATTGCCTGCTGGTTCCTCTCTCTCTGACTAACGAGATCAAAGCTCTGTGAATACATACACACACAGCTCTGTTCACTGCTCCCTGACTGATAGTGACATTTCCAATGCTGGTAATGAATACGTGGGACAATCAGCTGGTTACTAACATCAGATGTTCAAATGTAGTCCAGCAGTGTGGTTACAAAACTGAAGCAGTTAACTAACTGAAGCAGTGCAAGTTGATCTCTTGTATTTATTCTTGGACAATTTGGGTGGAACCTGGTAGTTAGGAACTGTCCTTTTCCCCCCATTCCAAGTATTAATTAACTTCTGGGTAAAGTAAAATTTTATTTATAATAATCCTTGCATTTGATACTGCACCTTATCACATTTTCTAGACGTCTCAAAGCGCTTCACAGAATATACTGTAAAGTGAATTGACTGTATTTTTGTGGGCGAAATGCGGCAGCCAATTGCACACAGCAGCGTCCCCACAAACAGATGCGGATTGAAGTAACCAATTTAGTAGTTTGTTTGAGGGATTATTATTAGGCGCGTGGAGTAAGGAAACTTCCCCATGGTTCTGCCCGGCCTGCCTGGAATTGAACCATGTCTCTCGCTTGTTGGGCGAGTGCTCTAACCACTGAGCTACAGAACCACACATGTAATCTCCAATTCCTGAACCAGGCAGGTCTGCAATACAGAAAGGCACTATGATCAGGTACCCTAGCTCATTGGCAGCACTTGAATGGACAGGCTAATGAGTCACTGGGGACAGGGCTTCTTCCCATGTATCTCCTGTTATCCCCGCAAGCCAAAGTCCTAAATAGTAGGGTGGTCCTAGCTGGACAAGTAGCAGGAAGTTTGCTCGACCCTGCTAGCCATAACAAGCCACGTGCTTTAGCTGGTTATACTCCAGCACTACCCCCAACACACACTCTGGGACCCCCAAGCCTTGGGTCTCACCAACCTATGCTTAATACCACGTGGGATTAGATAAGAAGGGTACACCCCACCAGGGAATCATTCCAGAAATGGGAACATCGCCATATGCAGGTGACATACATATGTGGAATTCTCAGCTTGATTCGGATGCTGTTAATTAAGCGTGGTGACGGGTATCTGCGTGAGTCAGACATTTGTCTGTCCCCCCAAAAAATCGCGCTCAATGCAAATTACCCCACTGACTCCAATTCCATATCACATCTTGCATTGTTGTGCTGTGGAAGCTGCTATCCTGGCAATGCAAGCTGTGCAATATCAATGCATCAGTGGTTTAGTTACTTTAAGAAATGACTGTGCTGTAGTTTTCCACATTCCTGGAAGCCATGTGATTTAACAGCACTGGCTTTAATGATGACATAAAAACAGTCGGTGATCGGCAGGTAAACCATTGCATTTCACCTTTCATTGTGTCTGATACTTCATGCTTGTTTCACATTTCACTTACAGTGACAAATACAAATCCTGTACTGTAATGAGCATTGCCTAATACTGTACTTCACAACATTTTGAGTGATGTTTCCATTCTTGACACTCTCTATGCTATGGAATAAATCGGTGATGTATGAAGTTTTATTTTTCTACCTGATGCTAATCAGCTACCTTAACAACAGCTTAGACCTAAGGCTTCTGATTTTGGGTGCTAACCAAACTCGCCCCCACCCCCTGATAAAAAAACCTAAATCGGACTTTCACCCAAACACTGCAGACATAGTGGAAATATCCAGGTAACTCTGAGGCGAGTCTCTCACTCTTGGCATGTCCTGATGCTCTGACTCTCTGCCTCTCTCTCTGCTCTGGGACATCCCAGCGATGTGAAAGGTGCAATACAATATCATTTGTTGTTGTATATGGGCAGGTACCTCTGGTGAAGCGTTTGAGAGAATGCAGACATTTCAATGCATGTGTTTGGCATCAGTGCGCTGGTGATGGCTTCTCAGTACACTAACAAAAGCCCCTGAAAATTCCCCAAGTAATGCTCTACAATGGATAAAAATATCATGCCCCCCAAAAAAAATCTCATTTATAAACCCTGACAATCAGAAGCGCTAACCATACCACACTGAACCTTCAATTTCATCGCAGCAGTATTGTCTAGAGGTCAAAGGGTTTAGTAACATTCATGGGCAAAATCCCACACCTCCCGAACATGTTTTGATAGCCTCCTCATTCAGAACATAACATTTGTGGGCAAGGGGAGGGTGATTGCTGGACTTCATTTCAAATGTAATTTTGTTGTTGTTGTTCTGTGCCCTCTTTGGATCCTGTCATTAACTTTCTGTCTTAAAGGGAATTTGTCTTCATTAAAAATGTTTGGCAATGGTTTTTTGTTGGCTTAGAATTCGCTGCAGAGTAAAATAAACTGAAGAAATGATAATCGTCCTTGCATTTGATTTAGCTCCTTATCATTCATACGTTCTCAAAGCACTTCACAGAATTTAATGTCAGGTGGAGTGACTGTGTATGTTGTGGGGGAAACATAGCAAATAATTGCACACAGCAGTGTCCCACAAACAGTCATGAA
This sequence comes from Hydrolagus colliei, assembly GCA_035084275.1. Taxonomy (NCBI): domain Eukaryota; kingdom Metazoa; phylum Chordata; class Chondrichthyes; order Chimaeriformes; family Chimaeridae; genus Hydrolagus; species Hydrolagus colliei. Next base: position 2,224,973 of record CM068745.1, on the reverse strand, counting down.
TTTACATAATTTAAATGGTTCAGAATGTAATGTGTAATATCTTCATGGGGAAAACAAGACTCTTCCCTTCCCTACTATCCTCCTTGTCTTCCTCATTTCCAAACAGAAAATCATGTTTGCCACAAACCATTTCATGAACATTGTGATCCATTAAAAGATGCGCCTTCACCAAAACAATTAAACAGGTGAAAGCCATCAAATGGTCATTTTCACTTCAAACCTCATGTGTCAATGGTTGTGCATTCTGGACAACTTGTACTTATGTTTGGAAAAGTTGTGTTTTCAAGTTTGAGTCTTTTGCAGAAATCTTATAGGATTTGTGTAATTGTAAAAGTAAAGATTTTAAAATATAAAAATAATCCTTGCATTTGATATAGTGCTTTTCATGTCTTCTAGACTTCTCAAAGAGCTTTACAGAATATACTGTAAAGTGAATTGACTGTGTATTTGTGGGCAAATAGACTTCCATATGTTTGGTTTACAAACATTTGACCAGTTCCTCAAGATCCTATTGCTTAATTTTACTGATATGGGACACCCTCAATGGTTACCCACCAATATAACCCAAATCTCTGTCCTATCTCAGCTCCTCAGCCCATTTATTCCATATGCCTGTAGAGTATTCTACTGCCCCAATCCCATTAATCTGTCTTAATTTGTCCACATTATATAGTAATTGAGATTGATAGATTTCTTATGGATAAAGGGATTAAGAGATATGGTGATAAGGCGGGTAGGTGGAGCTAGAATAGATCAGCCATGATCTTATTGAATGGCGGGGCAGGATCGAGGGACTGAATGGCCTACTCCTGCTTCTAATTCTTATGTTCTTATCTAATTGCCATTTATTGGCCTAACTCCCAAATCTACCCGGTTCCTTCTGTGGATTTCCAGCAGGACTGGTTTTGTTTCAGATTTCTAGAATTTTCTAGAATCTGCATTTTCTTTCTGTTTGTTCCCCAAATATGGAGGCTGTACAAAACATATTTAGTAGGTATGGCATTTGTTACACTGTTATAACTCACAGTAGTAAAAACGGTTAGGTCATTGATGTTGGATGTACCCTAGGCAAGTTATTTGTACAGGATGTCTACCCACGTTTTATCATTTTGAGTTAACAATACTTAAATCGACTTGTTTTCACTAGCCTTCATCATAAACACTGCATAAACATAAAGTATCTGAAGTATTGTGAATGGGGGGCCTGGAATTAAATGCTGTAGATATTGTTTGACCTTTTTTTATCTTTCAATATAGGTTGGATCTATGGTTTTATTATGACACTTGAAAGACATTTACAATCAAAGCACCGAATTAATAATAAAATATCGTATCATAATAATTATGACATATTAAATTTAATATGTGAGGGTAACTGTCATGAAACTATTCAACGTTTTAAAAAATGAAAATTACATGCTTAGTTTGGAGTCAGAGTATTGTGTGATAACAACAAATAACAACAAATTACATTTATAGAGCGCCTTTCACGTCGGGAGGACGTCCCAAGGCGCTAAACAGGAGGCGTGTGACCCGAGCTGAGAGGGGAGTGTTTGGGAAGGGGTGAAACACAAAGGGGAGGTCGAAGAGTTCGGGGTGGGGAACAAAAGGCACGATCGAAGAGGAAAGTCTTCAAACCGGCCTTGAAAGAGGAAAGGGAAGAAACGAGACGGAGGGATTGAGGGATGGCATTCCATAGGGTGGGAGCGGGGAAACTGAAGGCCCGGCCTCCGATGGTGGGGGGGTTCGGGCGGGAGGCTTGGAGCAGGCCAAGTCCTGTTGAAGGGAGGGTCCGGGTGGGCTTGTAGGGGGAGAGTAGATCGGTTAAATAGGGCCGGGCAAGGCCGTGTAAGGCCTTGCCCGGCCCTACAGTCACTACACTTTGCAGTAAATCATGCGAAGCATTTTTAGTTGTCCTCCCAACATAAAAGGTGTTTTATCTAATACAAATAGATACCCACAAATATATACCGGTATATCGATATTTTTGAAATGCCTATATCAGCGTATCGATATGAAAATTATATCGGATTTTAGCGATATATCGATATATCGCCGGACCCTAGCGTTCATTAAACCTGCGTCTCTCGTCACTCCCACTCCCATTTGTTTCCTTTTAAACATCAATTTACTGAAGAATTTGAGTCAATTTTTAAACAGATTTGAGATCCAAAAATCATACTACAGTACTCAATATCAGGAAAATAATTCTGAAAGTAAATAAGATTATTTTTGTTATACAGCTGTATAGACTGGAATATTTTTTGAAAAATTACAAATCAGAAAATTAAATGACTCCCATTGAAAAAAGAGGTTCTGTAACCAGGGAAGTAGACAGGAACACCACTGAAGAATGAAGGTATTTTACAGATTCTGTTACCTTGGGGACTCACTGCATGGCTGTGAAAGGTTTGGGTTTGATGACCAAAACGGTTACTTCTTAATCAATACTTTCTTACATAGTGCGCAAATCGATTACCATCTTTGCCAACTAAAAATCACAGTCACTACGCTTTGCAGTAAATCATGTGAAGCATTTTGAGTTGTCCTCCCAACATAAAAGGTGTTTTATCTAATACAAATAGATACCCACAAATATATACAATCAATTAACTTTACAATATTCTGTGAAACACATTGAAATGTCTAAAAGTTGTGAAAAGCGCTATATCAAATGAAAGGATTATTATTATTATTGCAAGGTTTATTATAAGGGCTAGCGCCTTGAGACGTCCTTCCAATGCAAATTGGCTGGTGTGTTTGCCCACACAACACAAACTGCGCTTTACAAAATATTCTATGAAGAACTTTGGACAATCCTATTGGGGCTATATAAAATGTAAGGATGATTGTTTTTCAGTGTTTATGAATAACTCATAACAAACTTTAATACTTTGTTTGTATGGACCATCCATTGGAGGACAGTTCTCTGGCTCTTTAACAGATGTAGGAATTCTAAGTACCAAATGAATAGAGAGTTTGGCAAATAAAGGAAAAACAAAGAATACCTTGTTTACGAAGTCCAATATTCATGAAATATGAAGCGTGTATTTATTATGTCATTATGACATGGAAAATATTTAAATGTAAATTGCTGTGATAATAATCTGAAAGTATATTAAGTAACCAATTAAACAATGCAATTCTTACCAAAATCATAACTTCCAGTTAATGGAAAAGGGTTTAATATAACTACAAAGATCATTTATTGGGGAAATTTGCTGAACTTTTTTTCATTATGGGCCATTTACAAATTTCTATATTTATGTATACACATAGATAATAGGAATATCAATATCTAAGCTTTGCACATGTGTTTTGTGTGGACTGTAGCACCATACAAATGACCTATGGCTGTTCATTTATTCCCTCATTTATGAAATAAATGTTGGTTAACCTCTTCAATAATAATAAAGTAATTAGTATAATAACCCTGAAGAGACCGGGATCGAGGACAGAGCCCCAAGGAACACTACACAAGATAGTGTTTAGTAGGATATTTATGAAGGCAGGGAGCTACAAGCACAGCCATTTAAAGGTTTGTTTTGCTCTTTGGTGAATTATCCTGGGATATGATTCCACAAGGTGCCAAGCAGCTCTGCGCTACTTCACCCTTGTGGTCAACATGGAGTCCTCAGTGGTTAGAGCACTTTCCTTGCAAGCAAGAGACCTAGGTTTGGTTCTCGACAGGGCGACACCTTGGACAAGTTCCCTTTACTACACACACCTGACAAATCCTCAAGAAAAAAAAATAATAATTTGGTCACTCAATCCCCAACTGTTTGTGGGACCCTGCTGTGCACACCTGTCTGCTGCGTTTCGCCCACAAATATATACATTTGGTTAAATTAGTAACACTGAACCTTTTCAAACATGTTGTAATATAAAATATTTTCTAGATGAAAAAATACATGAATTTGTGGCATGTTGTGTAAATTATGGTAATATTTGCCCCCCAAAATAAGCAGAGATTTGCTTCACTCCTGGTAACTGTTAAAGAAAGAACTGACATTTGTATACCACCATATCACGTCCCAACACTCCCATTAGAGTGAATTTCCTGCTTCTCCTCCATGGAGTCCAATAGCTCAGTGGTTAGAGCCCTCGCCTTAGAAGCGAGAGACCTGGGTTCGATTCCTGGCGGGTCAGGGCGAAACCTTGGGCAAGTTTCCTTACTCTGCTCACCTGATAAAAATACCTCAAAAAACAACAGTAATAAATTGGTCATTTCAATCCACCACTGTGTTGGGGACGCTGCTGTGCACAATTGCCTGCCTTGTTTCGCCCACAAATATACAGTCAATTCACTTTACAGTATATTCTGTGAAGCGCTTTGACATGTCTAGAAGGTGGGATAAGGCGCTGTATCAAATTCAAGGTTTGTAATTATTAATACTAATGATTTGTGATAGACACTAAATGATTGTCCATATTCATTCACAGTACCTTGGTTCCACGCATCATTTCTTTGTATTCTACAATTTTTAAATGTTGCTGGAAAGAAGGAACTGTCAAGTGTAGTGATGTTTGCTTTTGACAGGCAAATGTAATTTTGTAGACCACTATGGTCTCAAAACAGTTTTGAGTTGAATACCAATTGACTGAAATTATTCAGGACGCTAGGAGGAACTCTATTCTCTTTCAAATAATATCATGGGATTTTTAACATTGACCTCAGTAGATAGACAAGACAGGACCTTGTATTGTAAACTTGTCTGAAACATCGTACAGTTGGCAAGGCGACACTCTTCCAAACAATCCAAACCACGAGCCTATATATATATACTGTTTATATATATATATATTATATACATATATATATGTTTGTATGCTACAAATCAAGAAATATTCCATCAAGAAATAACTGAAAACACATTACCAATCGAACATAGATTTACCTCGACTTGTGCAATTGTTGAACTTGAACTACTGAACTTGATCATAGCATCCTCGACTGCAATAATAATAATCCTTGCAAATGATACAATGCTTTATTATGCAACAATTTTATTTGAGGGCCAGAACACTGGGAGAAACTTCCTTCTCTTTTTCAACAGCCTCAGGGATCTGAACAGGGATGTTAATTTAATTCTCATTTGAAGGATGGCACCTCCGATAATGTGATTCCAAGTCCCGAAGTGGGCTCCAATTCACAACCTTCTGACTCAGACGTGAGAGTGCTACCACTGAGCCAGGCTGACAAAACACTGTGAGCTCAAGTCCTTGTGTGGTGTTTATATACTGTACTTTGACTCCTACGCTTTTGTGAAGTCTGTAAAACTTTTTGGCAGTAAGGATATTTCCGCAAAACAAAAATGGTATACAGGATGATAAACAAAAATTGAATACAGAATGTGCCAAAACTCAGTTCAGTTTATTGAACTGACAAGTTTGAAACAAAACATTTGACAATTCCCTGATACTGTTAGGTCCATACAAATATTAATACTGTAGGCCAATAAGATTGGCTCATTTTAGAGATAGCTTCCAGCAGAACTTGGGACAACAACAATTTACATTTATAAATTGCCTTTTTAATAATTTTTGCATTTGGTATAGAATCTAACCATGTTGGAAGGATGTCTCAATGAGCTTCACAGGAATGACTGAAATGGAGTGACTGTGAATTTGTCGTCAAACGCAGCTACACAAATTGGGCTCAACAATGTCCTACATATAAACCAAGGAATGAGTGACCAATTTCTAATTGGGGGGGAATTGTTTGTTTGGATACTGGAAGAAACTCCCTTCTCTTTTGGAATTGTAACGTCCACCTGAACAGGAACATGGGACCATTGTTTAACGTCTCATCCAAAGGGTTAGGTGATTCCAACTATTGACATTGGGTTTTTGTGTAGAGGAGCCCATACTGCGTGGTAGGGATTGAGGGAGGAGGGAGGAGGGAGTAACCAAATGCACAAAAAGAGAGGTGTTGGTTGCACACTCTACCTCACCAAGTTAGTCAGGAAACTAGGTGTCTTGTTTGATCCTCGACTGTCTTTCCTTCTCCACATCCAAGGCATGACCCGCTCTGCCTTCCCTCACCTCTGCAACATTGCCTGACTCGGCCACTACCTCACCCCTCAGGCCGCTGAAACTCGAGCTCAATTACACCAATGCCCTGGTTTTCGGTCTTCCCAACTCCGATCTGATTCCCAATCATCCAGAACTCTGCAGCCCGTGTCCTCCCCTGCACCAAGCTCTCTGTCTACCAACCTGCCCACTCCCTCCGCTGTGGGCTCTGGACTGCTCCATTTCCCACGACCCACCTGCCCCAACATTGGCGGGCAGGCCTTCAGCCATTCTGTCCCCAACCTCTGGAATACTGTTGCGCAATCCCTCTGCCTCCCCCCTCCCTAGCATCCTTCAAGTCCTGCCTTACCCCAAATCCCCTCCTTTCCCATTAAGGGATTAAGTGATATGTGGATAAGGCGGGCAGGTGGAGTTAGATTAGAAGATCAACCATGATCTTATTGAATGGTGGGGCAGGCTCGAGTGGCCGAATGGCCTATTCCTGCTCCTTATTCTTATGTTCTCATGTTCCCTCCACCCTCCCTGATCCTGACCCCAGCTCAGGTATGACTGTCCAGTGTCTTGGGACATTCTACTGACATGAAAGGCGCTATACAAATGCAAGAATTATTATTATTATTACAAATATAATTTTATTGTTGTTGTTAAGTGGATTTTGAACAATATTGTTCTGGAGGGAGTGTTCATGGCAAAAGCACTTTGGGATGGAGTTCCAAAGAATGCAGCAGAAAATATTGTACAGTATCACAGTAGCGAGAGAAATGAGCCATTCTGGGGCACATTGGTCCATTCTGAGCCAAACATTTTGAGGCATCCTCCGATATGAAAGGTGCCATATACATATAAATTGTATTATTTTGTACAGCTGGGTTCTGGTAAACATCGACAATTTTCAATCAGAGTCACATCAGATATATACAGGATTACTTCTCATAAAACATAAATTGTCCTTTTAAAGGATTACCCAACATTAGCTGATTTAGTTACTAAGCTCGAAAGCGTCAACATATGAAACTAAATCCGGTCAACATGATAGATTTTTACATCCAGTTTGAGCAGGTCAACACAGGAAGAACTGTCTCTAACTCACTTTAAACATTAGCTTTGTGCACAGAAGACCGCAAATGACAGTATTAGTAACCAGGGCAGAAGTCAAACACTGATACTGGTAGACATTCACCTGTGAACATCCTCCTGACGTGGAAGGCACTATACAAGTGTAATTTTGTTGTTGATAAGATCCAGGACACAGAAGTTTGAAATGGCTTTTTTAGGCTGTAATATTTTGTAAAGTTTGTCAATCTGGATTATTTTTACTTGATCTGCAGATATTTGGAGCTCTTACAGAAGCTTCAAAGCTTAAAGAAACTTGGATTGATTCCCTTCAACATTCTCACGTTTATCAGACTCCGTTCATTAAACTGACCGCTTGCAATAATGAAGACAGAGACTATTTCTACTTTGAAGCACATGATGGTATTAGAACATAAAGCCTCCTGACCCATTGCGATCCCTGTTCTATTATTATCACAGTTGTTATGTATGTTCACGTTGATCCTTGTTTTCGGCTTTCCTGGCTAGAACAAAACATTGTACATTGTAGTTACTGCAGCAAGTGTGACATGTCTAACAGATTGCGTTCTGAATACTGTACAATGTTTTGTGTTTGAACTCAAGACTCTATGTTGAAGGCAATTTTCTCTTCTTCCACAGGTTTCAACTCAAGCCCCTTAGAGCAACCGTTTGTGGCCTCCCTTACAGCACTCTAATAGAAGGGCCTTACCCAACTTCAAGCCAACAATGCCTGTTGATATGGACTTCCAGTTGTTAACTTCAAAAGTCACGATGCAATTTGCAACCAGTAAATCAAAATTGAATCAAGAATTAGAGGAGTTGGAAAAAATGCCCTCTGAGCAAACATCAGCTGATTCCCACGTTACACTATTCTTTTTGACTGCACTTTCACTCAACCCTCTCCCTCTCCTCTCACTCAGTTCCCCATTCCTCGAGCTCAGGCTCCCTGTCAGTTGTGTGAAATACTTTGAGACATCCTCCTGTCGTGCTATATAATAATGTAAAGTCTATTGTTATTGTGTTCTGGACCTGGAAGTGCTCAATACTGACACCCAAAGGTTTCTAAAGAAAATGGAAAATGTTTTAATTCTACATCACTGACACTCTCAACTCCATGAGCATAAATTCTCAATGTTAATGGAATATAAAATATCAATATTTTGTTTTGTATCGGCACTTCAAATAAGGCTCCTTGTGTTTTGGGCAGCTGGGAGTTTATACTTGTGGAAAGCCATGCTTCATTTTTTTCAGTCAGTTGGGTGTCTGACACATGCGGAAACCCATCACCAAAGTTCAACAGTGTCCAAACCAAACTGAGATTTCCATGCATCCCGCCTACACATGGAAATCCCAGAGATAAATTATTGGAACAAAGCACTCTCTTTATGGAGGGAAGCATGCTGCTTACACTAATTCTGGAAAGTATTGGGTTCAGGATGGCAAGAGCCAAGACTTAGCAACCCCAGAGTGTGTGTTGGGGGTACTGCTGGAGTCTAACCAGCTGAAATCGCATAGCTTGCCATTGATATTGCTGTCCATCAAGCTTTCCTACTGCTTGTCCAGCAAGGACCACCCTACCCATTAGAGCTTTGTCATGCAGGTTGAGAAAAACGGAATGGGACTTCCTGTCCCCAGTGATTTGTCTGCCCTCCAGGTCCTACCAATGAGCAAGGCTGGTTGTCCATGCTTCAGAGTGTTCAAACTACTGGGGGTTCCACATATACATGGAAATTTCCATTCTTCAGTACTGTACAGAACGGGAAAAAAGAACGCTTGCGTTCCGATGGTACCACAGCACCATGGACAAGCTGCAGCAGTTTAGGTGGAAGTATTTTCTTCCTTTGACGAAGGTAGCACCTGTCAGTAAGACTACATTTTACTTCAATCTTTATTTGTTCAACCTCGCAGCTTCAATAAAATAATAATTTGGTCACTTCATTCAGCCACAACTGACTGTTTGGGGGACACTGCTATGCACAATTGGCTACCGCGTTTCACCCACAAATATACAGTCAATTCACTAGTATATTCTGTGACGCACTCTGAGTCATCGAGAAGACGTTAAACACACTATATCAAATGCAAGGATTATTATTACTATTATCATTAACCAACCTGATTACTGATAGTTTAGACAATTTAGCTAGAGTCAAGACTTGCAGAGACCAGACCATGTGTTCAGATATTACTGAAGTTCAAACAGCTAAATCTGTGCAGGTTGCCACTGCAAACTCTTGCAGGTTTCGCTCTGCTTGCCCAGCTACCCCACACATTAGGATTTATAGGGTTAACAGTGAGAAGAATCCCCGCTCCCACTGTCCTCAGTAAATGCACAACATGTTCTCAAGGAGCTCTGTTGGATGCATATTCAAAACAAATAAATAATCCAGCACTTGGTCTTGTCTTATCCAAACCAATGCCGGAGTTTTGTTCATTATTTTTTCCTGTAGTTATTCTGTACACTTTGCCAAATCTTATTTTGGCTTTTCATGTTCCTTGGTGGTTCTCATGATCTCGAACACTGATTTTTTGCCCTTACCATAATCAACTTTAATGCCCGGATGTTGAAACATTAACCTTTAGATGTTTGAGGGAGTTTTTTTTTAATCCAGCAGTTTCAAAACAATGCAGAAAAAAAAGTAATCCGTTTAGCCTATTCATCCCATTCCTTCATTGGTTCATCGAAGATCCTTTAATCCCATTTCCCGGTTTTGTCTCCATCTTGGAATGAATGCCTTTAATTCCCAAGTATCTATAGCAAAAACAACTTGCACTTATACAGCAATCTCCAAACCAGTTAGCATTTCAAAGCTCAGAGCCTGACTCCGAGCTGGGGCAAGGTGGGGGGAGGAGGTTTGGGGGGAGGAGGTTTGGGGGGAGGGGGTTTGGGGGGAGGGGGTTTGGGGGGAGGGGGTTTGCGGGGAGGGGGTTTGGGGGGAGGGGGTTTGGGGGGAGGGGGTTTGGGGGGAGGGGGTTTGGGGGGAGGAGGTTTGGGGGGAGGAGGTTTGAGGGGAGGTAGCTGCATACATGGTCGAAGAGGAAGGTTTTCAGGCAGGACTTAAAGAGGGGGAGAGAGGGGACAAGGCTTAAGGAGTGAGGGAGAGTGTTCCAGAGTTTCAGTATGTAGTGGCTGAAAGGCGACCTCCTATGGTGGGGAAGAGAGTGTGAGGGACAAGCAGGAGGCCGGTGCCAGTGAGCAGAGGTGCCGGATGGTGGACTGGGGATTGAGGAGTGAGGAGATCGGAGACATTGAGAGGTGCCAGGGAGTGAGTGGATTTGAAAATGGGTGTGAGGGTCGAAGTTGATCTGTTTGATGATGGGGAGCCAGTGGAGCCTGGCCAGAGCTGGTGAGTTGTGTGCACAGAGTTTGGTCTGGTTCAGTATGTGGGCCGCAGAGTTCTGAATCAGCTGGATCTTTTGAATGGTGGAGTTGGAGAGACCAGCGAGGAGTGGGTTGGAGTAATCCAAGCGGGAGGTGACAAACACATACTCAAGTGTTTCTGCTGCATTTGGGTTAAGGTATGGTTGGAGGCGGGGAATGTGGCGGAGGTGGAAGAAGATGGTCCTGGTCAGGGACTGGATGAGGGGGAGGAGGACAACTGGGAGTCGAACCAGATATCTAGAATGTGCACTGGTTCGGTGAGTCTGAGGGAGAGTCCAGGGAGATTGAGGAGTTTAGAACCACTGGAGTGAAGAGTTTGACGGGAGCCAAGGAGTATGGCTTCCATCTTTTCCATGTTCAGATGCAGGAAGTTCACACTCATCAAGGCCCGTGTGTCTGCCAGACAAGCTGATAGAATATCAGACCTGGAGTTACTACTGGAGGAGGTAAAGTAGATTTGAGTGTCATCTGCATACATGGGGAAATTTACCCCGTGTCTGCAGATGACATCACCAGAGGGAGCTTATGGACAAGAAAAAGAGAACCAAGGATGGAGCCCTGGGGTGGGAAGAGAAACCATTGGCTGAGATTAAATGGAGGTAGTTGGTTAAGTAGGACTCAAACTATATGAGTGAGGTCCCACTAAGGTAGATGAGGAAGGAGAGGCGGTGGAGAAGGATGACATGGTCAACTGTGTCAAATACAGCAGATTGATCAAGGAGGACAAGCAGGTAGAGAGAGCCCTGATCGTAGATATAGAGAGAATGTCATTTGTGACTTTGACCAGCGCTGTCTCTGTGCAGTGGGCTTGGCAAAAACCAGACAACAGGAGCTCAACGAGGCAATGGAAGGAGAGGTGTGACCAAAGGTGATGTGCAACAATGCGTTCCAGGACTTTGGCAAGGAAGGAACAGTTGGCAATTGGACAGTAGTGGGAGAGTTTAGAGGGTCGAGGGTGGGTTTTCTGAGGAGGGGTGTGATGACAGCGGTTTTCAGGGGGAGTGGAACAGAGGCTGAGAAGTGACACTGGTTGACCAGTGGTTGACTGAAGTGAAGAGTTTGGCGGGAGCCAAGGAGTATGGCTTCCATCTTGTCCATGTTCAGATGCAGGAAGTTTACACTCATCAAGGCCCATCCTTCTCCATCGCCTCTCCTCCCTCATCTACCTTAGTGGGACCTCACTCGTACAGTTTGAGTCCTACTTAACCAACCTCCTCCATTTGGCAGTAGGGGGGAGAGGAGGAGGGGTTGTCCAGCAGCTGGGTGGGGAGGGGGTGGAGGCGGCAAGCGGTGAACTATGCGGGTGAATGTGGTTGAGAGGGATGAGGAACAAATGGGAGCAAAGGAGTGCTGTGACGGAGGGAGGAGGAGTTGTGTGTGGTCTGGGTGGGGTGGAAAGGGACGGTGGTGGGTGGGGGTTCCTGATTGCTTGGTAAAGTGGAGTGTGAAACAATGGAGGTTGATGCTGCCAGTGCCTGAGGTGCCGAGGACGAAGCAGCCAAGTGGATGTTTTTGCTTTTTGAAGTGAAGAAATGTAGGACTTCTTCTCATTTGGAGTCTGATGTGAGTTTGGAGCCTTGGGATGTCCTCCTGACATGTACAAGTGTAATTTTCTTGTTGTTGTTGTTGTTGTAGAGGGAGCTTGTGATGGTCCATGGAGGAGGTGATGGATGATGGAAAATAGTGACTTTGGATTGTAAATCTACCTGCCTGCCTTTGAAGCACCTCAACCTATTATGTAACTATGGCATTCTAGGGTAATGCGTTTCACATTCTCACAGCTCTTTGCACGAACAAATATTTTCTGAATTCACTTTCAACCAGTTTAGGTTTAATTTGAATATTCTATCCCCTCTATTCCAGTAGAAACATTCCCTGCCTATCTTGTCAATTCCCTTCATTCCCTTCATTGTATTAATCACCTCGATATGAACTAATAATTTCTAAATCTTACAATGTAAGATTTTTATTGGGACACCTGACCATCTAGTTACAGTATTTTATCTCAGCTTTATAAGTGTAATTTGTTGTTGTTGTTGTTGTTACTATATTTAATTCAGCTGGTCTGGTTTGCTCTGTGCAAGCTTGTAAGAGCAGAAGACTTTGATACAGTAAAATCTTTGTTATCTTGGGACCTGACCAGTGCCGATTAATCAAATATAGCGGATATTCGAGTGGTAAGTTGCCGAAACTCCAACAAAAAAATTAACTTACCATATTAATAATAGACTAAATAATAAAGTATTAAGCATTAAAGCATTCCAGCACACTCGGTAAAATGATCGGTAAAAAAGCATTCCAGCGTTCGGTCAGTTTAATAAGTGCGCATGAGCAAAATGAGCGTACCGCGAGTGTCCTGGCTGGCTACGGTATGAGATCCGGTTGCTGGAATGGTGAATTGTATTGGGAGATACCGGTTGGTTGAGTATGCCGGTTGGTTACTGTGCCTGCAGCAGCTTTGTGACACATTTTCATCCAGGAATTATTAGAACATTGAAGGCTTCCCCACAAGTAGCTATTGAAGCTGTGCTCGAATACATAACAGGGAATTACATGTGTGTTTTAAGTGAAACAGTATAAAAGGGTACAAAGAATGGTTATGGCATATAAATCCAGTTGATGAGCTGGCACCAATCATAAATTTAATAGGTTAAATGGCTCCTTCTGTGCAGTAATTTCTTTGAAGTTTGGAATAAAGGCTAACAGACTGGATTAGAGGGCATTAGTGTCACATAGCTGTACCCACAGTAGTTGCCAAAGACAAAACTTGCCGTGTTATGCTAATCTGGTCTGGATATGTATTGGCGCTATTCTTTTTAATGTCACTTTTTACAACTGTCAAAGATGAACAACTTCAGTATTGCCAATGTGCCTGATGCACTATATCAGGCAGAATTGTTTTTACGCTACATAAACTTTGGGAAGCTGAGAGATCTGTTGTTTACACTTTGTAAAATAGTTTGTTATTTTAAGAAATAAGACAGATGTACCTTTAACCCATTTTTTTTGAACCAGTCCCATGTCTCGGTGCATTTACTAGTTGCTTCATGTTCATTTTCACACAGTCCAATTAATTTGCTTTGCTTAGAAGCATCATCACATCAGGAAAACTGTGAGAAATAAAACCATAAATGTAACTGGAAACTACATTGCATTTGGTTACCAGGTTCTCTCTCCAGTGTTCTCATCTATCTGCCATGCTATAATTTCTCACTGTTCAAAGTAGATCACGGACCAGTCTTTAAAAAGACAAAACCCACAAGTCCATTTGGCACCATACCAAAATGTCAAAGGCCCCACCATTTTGAAGGGGATTTAGAACATCTGCATTGTAACGTTCTTTTGAGAACTGGTAATGTGAAGCATCTGGTTATCACATGTTACTATAAAGCGCCGTGCTGTCCCAGTTACACTCACGTATTGCAGTTCAATATGTGGATCCCCTTTCTATCAATCCCGAGAGTCTGAGATGGAAACAATAGAAATCTATTTCATCATGTTGCTGTTTGGACCTGCCGCAAAATATAACCGAGACCCACACCTCAAAAGTCGTTTGTCTCTCATAGTGTGAAAGCTCCCATAGAAAAACGCATTCTGATTTAGATTTAGTGAGGATGGAGTGCAATGAGGTTGATCCGAATAATAGATCCTCAAAAACAGGCATCTCAGAAGAGGTATGGAAAATGCTTAATGGTATAGAGAACATAACAACAACAACAAAATTACATTTGTATAACCACCCCCCCCACCCCCACCCAGCCCCTGAATTACAGGACAGATACCAGGAAATAATGTTTTACACAGAACATGTCCCCAAAGTATTTCAATAAATTTTAATGGCTATATCTGTAGTCAAACTTGAAGGCCTGTAGCTCATTGGTTAGAACACTCGACTCACAAGTGAGAAACCTAGATTTGATTCCCGGCAGAGCGAAGCCTTGGGAAACTTTGCTTACTACACACACCTGATAATAATCCCTCTAAAAAAATTGGTCACTTCAATCCATGACTGTTTGTGGGACACTGCTGTGCACAATTGGCTGCTGCATTTCACCCACAAATATAGTAAATCCACTTTACAGTATATCCTGTGAAGTGCTTTGAGACGTCCAGAAGACGTGAAAAGCACTACATTAAAAGCAGCGATTATAGTATATAAACGTGCCAACTGAATTGTACAGCGAAATATCCTATACACAGCCAAGAGGTGAACAATCAATTTAACTGGAACACTGTTAGCCAGGACACTGTGAAAAAATCTTGTGAAAGAACCAATGATACTTTTTGAAAAGTATGAGCTAAAGCATTCTCTTTCTCTGAACCCTTGCCAGAACTTCCACAGATGTTGATTTAGTTCATTTGATTTCATGGATACCAACCTCTCATGGGAGGCCAGTGAAATTTGATGTAGGAGTAATCATGCAGATTTAACATTCGGTCAATTTAGGATCTGCTTTAGGGAGAAGTTTGCACATGGTTATATGTGCTGTACAATTTAGTAACAAATCAAACAAAACACTGGTAAGAAAATTCCTATTAATACTGATGTCAGTCTCACCGAACTGCTTGCCTTGTGAAAACAGTACTGCATAGGGATGCACCTCTCAACTAACAATTACCATGGAGATTTGTTTTCAGAGAATTCCAATTTTAGAGTGTCGCCCATGGGAACGTACATGCACAAAAAATAGTAAATGTAAATATAGTGTTCTTCATTTTACACATCAAGAAGTCTGTGTGTTCTGTTCTGGCAGCTATGGTCGGATAACACCTGAATATTTCCATAGCAACGGTTATCATGAGATAGGCCTGGCCTTGTTGTCTGATTAACCCTGTTGTGCTTCGTACTCTAACTCGTGCTATTATCGTGGTTATTACCTGCGTGTGGAACAGATTATATGAACAATGTAAAGACAGATAACAGAAAGTGCTTAGGCTAAGTATTTTAACCTGATACAAAAATGCTGGGCTGGTGTTTTTTTGTTTTCCTGAAGTAAATATGCTAATCTATCAGGCACCATTGTTTTCTTATTTGTTTGTTTCCGAGGCCTCAGTGCAGAGTACCAGATAGACCATTTGGAGTATTTCTTAGCTGATTTTTGAATTAAAAACAGATTTCTCAGGTTTCTTCTGAGTAGGGACTCCCTGTGGGTAACTAACCACATTTGTCACCCGCACGAGTGAGACAATCTGGCTCTGATGTTAGATTAACAACAACAGGGGGGTGGGAGGGGAAGGAGAGTGGGAGAGGGGGAAGAGTTAGTGGGGCAGCCGAAGGTGCGGTCGAAGAGGAAGGTCTTGAGACCGGCCTTGAAGGAGGAAAGGGAGGAAGCGAGGGCGAGGGGCTGTGGGATGGAGTTCCACAGTGTGGGAGCAGAGAGGCTCAAAGCCCGGCCACCGATGGTTGGGGGGTTAGGGCGGTGGACACGGAGCAGGCCTGAGGCTGCTGAGCGGAGGGTGTGAGCACAGGCTGGTAGGGAGACAGTAGGTCAGAGAGATGGGCGGGGGCAAGGCCGTGAATGGCCTTGAAAGTGAGGACAAGGATCTTGAATTGGATCCTCTGGGTGACGGGAGCCAGTGGGGACGGGCGAGGGGGGGAGTGATGTGGTCGTGAAGCCTGGTGCGGGAGAGAACGCGAGCTGCAGAGTTCTGAATGATCTGCAGCCTGTGAAGGGAGGAGCTGGGGAGGGCGACGAGGAGAGAGTTCTCATAGTCGAGCCTGGAAGTGATAAAGGCTTGGATGAGGGTTTCGGCGGCGTGGGGGGGGTGAGGTAGTGGCAATATTGTGGAGGTGATGGAAGGCTGTGCCGGTCATGGAGTAGATGTGGGGGAGGAGGGATAGTTTGGGGTCGAATATGATGCCCAGATTCCTGATTGGCTTCGAGAGGTGGAGAGAGCAGCCTTGAACGCTGATGTTGTCAGAGCCTGAGGTGCGGAGGCACTGACGTGAGCCAATCGGGAGGGCCTCCATCTTGTTGACATTGAGCTGTAGGAAATTTGCCCTTGTGCAGATTAAGATAGTTCCCCAATGCTATTGACTTTCACAATACTTCCATACTTTCAGAATTCCATTGACAAATACTGCAAAATTGCCTTTATAAATATAGGTGGTTCTAATGATTAGATTGTTCTAATCTTTTGGAAGATAACAAAATGTTTGTCTTCAATATCAATGTCAGCTGTCAAGACTTGTGTAAACCTTGGGGAATAGATTTATTTCCCCATTTGGCTGCCAAGGGTGAAATCTACTCATGGCTAGAATTATCAGCAGAAGAAAATGGGGAGTTCATAGAATCATAGAATCACAGAATCTTACGGCACAAAAGGAGTTCATTCGGCCCATCGAGTCTGTGCCGGCTCTTTAAAAAGAGCAACTCAATCCTACTCCCCAGGTCAGAAAATGATTGTTGATAGAATATGAGGTTGATAGAACCCAGGGTTGTCCTTGGACTTCAAGATTGTCTTGGAGTAGAACGACGATTTAGTGGAGGCAAGGATGGAATGGTAGGACTTGATAAGGTCCAGCCAGATCTGCCGATGGACCGTTAAATTCGATTTAAGCCAGGTGCGTTGATTGGCATGCGTCTGTGCTTTAAGGGAGGTGTTTGGTGCACCGTGGTGAACTATGTGAGTAGGAGACAGTACGGGAAGTGAGGGGAGCAAAGGAGTCGAGAGTAGCTGTGAGGGAGTCGTGGAGGAGAGTGACCAAGGAGGATAGGTCGTGCTGGAGAAAGCCAAGGGTGGGAGGAGTTTGGAGATTCCATGCGGAGATTTTTTCCCAAGGGTGGGAGGAGAGGGAGGTGGGCTGGGTGGCAGTGAGGAGTCAGATTGAGGAGTTAATGGAGATGAAGTGATGGTCCGAGATGGCTTTGTCGGTGATGGT
Source organism: Hydrolagus colliei (assembly GCA_035084275.1). Lineage (NCBI taxonomy): Eukaryota > Metazoa > Chordata > Chondrichthyes > Chimaeriformes > Chimaeridae > Hydrolagus > Hydrolagus colliei. The sequence continues at coordinate 2,207,601 of CM068745.1, read as the reverse complement.
GAGGTCCTAGTGATCATCAGGTCAAGGAGGTGACTGTGTATGTGGTTGGTGGAGTGGATGTGGAGGGAGAGGCGCCAGCGTCCCAAGGCGCTGGACAGTCAATGTTTCAGACCCGAGCTGAGGTTGGGAACGGGGAGGGTGGAGGGAAAGGGGGGATTTTGGGGTGACCGATGGGACCATCAAAGAGGAGGGTTTTGAGGCGGGACTTAAAAGGAGGTTAGGGAAGGGGTGAGGCAGAGGGACTGAGGGCTGGAATTCCAGAGGTTAGGGTCAGAGTGGCTGAAGGCTCGCCCACTAATGGTGGGGAGAGTGGGTCGGGTGACATGGAGCAGGCTGGAGCCTGCTGAGCGGAGGGGGCAGGCGGGTTAGTAGGGAGTAAGGAGGTCACAGAGTAGGGTGGGGAGAGGCCATGGAGGGCTTCAGAGGAGGAAAGGGAAATGCCGAGCGGGGACCGGGAGATGAAAGACACAACGCCACCATGGCGGTTAGGTCATGGTGTATGATGGATGGTGTAGCTGGGTGGTGTGGCCTCTGTCAGGGCCTCTGTTACCCCCTCCCGAACCACCTTCAAGTCCCACCTCAAGACCCTCCTCTTTGACCGTGCCATCGGTTACGCCCATCTCTCCCCACTCCCCATCCCAGCTTGGGTCCAAAACACTGACTGTCCAGAGCCTTGGGATGTCCTCCCGATGTGAAAGCCACTACATACACAAACGTAATTTTGTTGTTGTTGTTAAGGTCCTCCTCTTCAACCGTACTTTCGATCAACCTTCTCCCTTCCATGCCCTCCACCCTCTGCAATCCCTACCCCCCAGCTCGGGTCTGGAGAACTGTCTGTCCAGCGCCTTGGGACATCTTCTCAACGTGAAAGGCGCGATACAAATGGAAATTTTTGTTGTTATTGTGTACAATAAATCCCCAATTCTGTTTCCTGACCAGCAATGTTGACCAAGTATTATTGTTGAAAGACCAACACGGCAAATTGAGATGGGGAAATGCTCTGGAAAATATTTGAGTGAGAATTGCAGTTCGACGCAGTCTCTCTTTGATCAGTGCCTGGCCTTGTGCTATGTTTATTGGAACAAATATCATCCTTCCACCCAGAAATCAAATAGGGTTGTGCTCTCGGGTTTTGCTCATATGGGATAGGGCAAGGCCTTTGCATCTGAGTAAACAGTGACTTGAGTTAGCAATGTAATACATCAGTACAGTACGTGTATTTGCATTCGCTTTGTGCGTCGTCTTATGCTTCATACTGTGAAAATGAGAAAATAACATGTGAGCTGCCGTCTCTCTGTTTTGGCTGTGGAAATCACAAAAGTTAGTGGACTGTGATCAATGGTTATGTCAATAGTAATTCTGAATCTGTGTCTGAGGTATTGTGGATCAGACATTTTTCTGTGTCTAAGTCGGGTCTCACAGTTAATTTCCTCACACAAGACTGCACTATTGCATTCTACAGAAGGCCATAGCCCCTGCTCTTCCTGCTCATTACTATGACAGGTTTAGATAAAAGGAATTTCTGCTCTATTTCCCTCTGTCAAAGGCCTGATGATTGATATCGCCCATCATTTCAGGGTCATTTACCTCTGAGAAGCAATCTCTGGGCTGAGTATAAAAATGAACATTAACATTGGTGGTGCCTTGTGTTTCTTAGCATTCTGTTTGTCCTGCACATGCGTGACCATAACATATCGAGTCTGTGTTTCAGCTTTCAGGGCAGCCACACCCCGAGAGCGCAAGGGAAGCAAAGGGAGGCCTAGGCTCAGTTACAGAGAGAGAGAGAGAGAGCAGTCTCAACTCAGATGTCTATCCTTACCTGAAGGCAGTCAGTCCCATTATTTGAACAACCTGTATGTTACCTGAACTAATGAGGTAACTTAAGGCACGAGCCTGTTTAAGAGAACTGGTGTTGGTGCACTAGTGGATGAAAATTTACAAGACCACACTTGAGATAGCAGGAAATGCAGTCATTGTGGGGGCTTCTGTGGACTGTTTTCATTTGATGATAGTTTATGTTGACCTATGTGTGAATCAGATTTTTTTTTAGTTACAAAATCAATGTAACTGTTCTATTGCGCCTGCCAGCACCACCATCTTTCTCGTTGTATCTGCAACAACAACAACAACAACTTCAATTTATATAGTGCCCTCCACGCCAGACGGCGTCTCAGAGCGCTCTGAAATCTAACAAGGCAGGTGCTTCAGACAAAGCAATCCAGACATCCCCTGGCCCTGCAAAAGCTCAATAGTTTCCAGGTATAAACTGCATCCTCGTCTGTCGTGTACTGTCTCAAGGTGAGATGTTACATTAAAGCTTCCAGTGTGGCCCCAAATGGCTCATTCAATAAACTCAATGAAGCTGCTCTACTGCTACAAACAGCTCTTCCCATTACATGCATTACCAGGCTATCTACAAATGGTTGCAGGTACTGTGCTGTACAATGCATTGGATTTTCCAAAGGCAGACCAAGCAAAAACAATATGCTCGCATCCGTTGCTCACTACTTAAACGTCAAAGGTTGTGAATGAGCTTCCCTCCTGTAAGTGCCTCCTCTCTGCACCATTTGTGGGAGGATTACGGAGGACAGATTGTTGCCTCAGGCTGATCGGAGGTACCGGCTGTGATCTGCACTGTTGCTGAGGTTTATCCTTGCCCTCTGAGTAGTAAACAACGTGACATGGAACACATTGAGACAGTTTGTCTGTGATGTCTAACTCCCCCAGATTTCCCTCTGAATTCTAACATCCTCATTCTAGCAGTAAAAACACATTGTAACGCAGGTCAGTCACTCCGAGTAGCCTTACTGCTGAGTTATAAGATCTGAGCTATTTAGGAAAACTTAACACTGCTGTGTACTTGTTTTTGGTGAGCGAGGAGCATGCCACACATGGAAGTCTAGCATCGTGCTTAAAAAATATTCAAACTAAACATCTACGCAGGCATGTAAATTTACATTTGACTGGCCTAGAGCGCATACATTTTTCTGCTCGTTGGTAGCATCCTACTCACCAAATCCTGGAAAGTAGTAGGCACAAGTTACAAGAGCTTTGGGTCCATTGGGGTAATGCTGGAAATTAAAAATTTTAAACCATCTTGCCATAGTGAACACTGTCTGGCAAGCTCTCTATTGCTGATCCAGCTACGATCACTTTAGCAATCAGGGTTTTGACTTACAGGGTTAACTTCGTCAACAGCGCCTTGGGAACCAAATTATTGTATTCAGATCACCTTAAAGGATTGTTCTATTTGAATACTATTGTGGAGACCTCAGTGCTTAGAGCACTTGCCTCGCATGCAAGAGACCTGGGTTTCATGCCCAGCCGGAGATATTTTGGACAAGTTTCCTTATGCCACACACCTCTGTTTACCCAGCAGTAAGTAAGAACCCGCTTGTTAATCAATTGGTGGATGATGTTTTTTCAGACGGTAATAATTCCTTCCCAAAAACATGTTGGTCACTTTGTCATTTATATAAGGCGCTATATAAATGTAAATTGTTGTTGTTGTTGTTGTCCATGACTGTTTGTGGGACACTACAATTTGCTACCGCATTTCGCCCACAAAATATACAAATCAATTCACTTTAGAGTATATTCCATGAAATGCTTTGAGACAACAACATAAACAACAAAATTACATTCATGGAGCGCCTTTCACTTCGGGAGGACGTCCCAAGGCGCTGGACAGTTAGGACCCTAGTGGTGGGGAGGGGTGGGGAGGCGTTGAGGTAGGGGAAGGAGAATAGGAGAGGGGGGAGAGTTAGGAGGGGAGCAGAAGGCATGGTTGAAAGTGGAAGGTCTTGAGACCGGCCTTGAAGGAGGAAAGAGAGGAAGCAAGGCGAAGGGATTGCGGGATGGAGTTCCAGAGTGTGAGGGCAGAGAGGCCGAGAGTCCAGCCACCGATGGCAGATGTCGCAAAGATGTGATAAGGCGCTAATCGAATGCATGAATTATTATTATTATTACTTGGAGAACTGACAGGAAATATTACTGATTTCAGGACTGCAGGGGCTAAATCAACATCAACTTGCATTTATACAGCTTCCTTCATGCCGGGTAGTGTCTCATAGCATTCAACAGTGGTAGAGCTTAATGCTGAGCAGGAAAGGTAACCATAGGCTCAGTCAAAGAGAAAGGTCGACATGCACTATCTGAAGATGGTGTTATGGAGCTTGGTGTTTTATACTCTCTCAACCTAGGCCGATGTTCTAATGCAATTCTGGGGGTGGGAGTTGTTATTTGCTGATCCTTTGGATGAAGCATTAAACCGAGATCCCAAACGTTTGCTGTTTGGGTGGACAATAAAACTCCCCAGTCACACTTCGAAAGGTCGCCTGGCCAACAATCTATCAAATAAAATAAGATCATCATTCACTTATAAACGTGGAACATTGTTGTGGACAAATTGGCTGCCATTTTTCTTTACAAAATACACAGTCAATATAATTGACAGTAAACCATGTGAAGCAATTAAAAATGGCTTGTAAAAAAATCACTTGAGAACGATTATTATCATTACATGAATCTGAAAAACAAATCAAAGGAATGTGAATGTGTGACCTTTAAGCAGTTTATTTTCCAAATGGGTGCTATTGATAAGCCCTATACTTTAAATAACTCAAACATTACAAAATGTGACTTTTCCTTGGTCACATTTAAATATTAGAATGTGAGTATGACTCGATTGGCTCATGAAAACATATTAATGTACAATATAGAAGCAGAAGTTTCCATTGCTGTTCGAACCTGACTTTCGTTTGAAGAATGAATTTGAAAACAAATAAGCTGAATATTGAGTTCATCAATAGTATTAATAATCCTTGCACTTTATGTATCGCTGTTTCAGGCCTTCAACGTGTCTCAAAGACATCTTTACAGATTATATTGCAAAATGAATTGATTGTACGTTGTGTGGGTGAAATGTGGCAGCCATTACAGTGACCCACAAATATTGTAATATTCCCTTCTACCCATAGTAAAATCTCTATCCAAACTAGAATTTTACATTTATCTACGTCGCACGCAGTATGGCACTCTTTTTTTAAGTTATCGAATTATAGTAAAACTTTTAGAAAGTCATTCACTTCCACATGTACATGGACACTGATGTCACTCAACTCTATCTCTATCCTCGACCAGGATCAATGCTCAACTGAACAATTGTCTTCCAGACATCGAGTCGTGAATGAATTCTATTTTCTACAACTAAATCTCAACAATACCTCAGGCACTGACCGCATCAATCTGCAGTTATGCTCACTTCTCCTCACAGAGCTCGGGCGAAATCGCAGTGTCTTATTCGATTCCCAACTGGTCTTCAACCCTAGATCCAGGCTTTCACTCACATGGCTTTTGCTCATCTCTAAAACATCGCCTGCCTACATAACCCTCTCTTCCCCCTAGGCTGCCACGATCCTTGTCCACATCTTCAAACCTTCCCTCTACCCCCCCACTATCTCTCTCAAACTGAAACTCACATTCATCTGTGCCCTTTCAATGTGAAAGGTTCTATATAAATGCAAATTGTTATTGTGATGCTATCCTTCTAGATAGAGGTTGTGTCCTCCACAGATGCAAATTTTTAATTACCTTCCAATCGTGTTGCAGACACCTTTATAAGTGGAACAGAAATAACATTTCATAATATTTGTGTTGCTGACACCAAATATTGAGCTTCTGAAATTCTAGAGATGGAAAGTCCTTATAAATATTCAGAGCCTACAACCCACTTGCCTTTTCAGCGAATCACATGATAACTCTGAGGAGAGATGACTGATGCAACACAGATTTCAAGGGCCACTTTCACTTGTAGGTTAATAAATGCTTTCTACTGAAGAAATGTCTTCAAAATGGCACAAGGGCTATAGCAACGACTGTGTGCTGTCATAAATGTGAAGTACTTTTTGGTGTGAAGGGTTAATTAAAGGAGTATCTGTAGTCCGATTGTCTGGACTCTGCTGATAAATGATCTTAACGGTTAATACATAGGCAGTTGACATTCACGATCACTCCTCTGTGTTAACAAAGCATTCAAAGATTGGGTTTCAAATTAAACATAAAGATGATATTCATTGGAGATGGCATTTTAGATTGCGGATTAAATACTTGATTAATGAACACTATACCCATTTGAAGTTTGAGATACCATGCTCCTAGATCAAAGAAGACTTTATTATATTAACGGTTTTGCTTCCAGTTGAAAAGGCTGAATTCCAGGGTAGAATACATTAAGGGTTCAAGTTTTATACTGTAGCGCACTCGCCTTGCAAGCAAGTAAATTGGGTTCAAGTCCTGGTAGAGTGAAATGTTTCTAATTTTCCTTATTTCACATGCCTCCATTCACTGGGTAGGAACCCAGTTATTATTCAATTTGTGGATCGCTTTTCTGGGGGTAATAATCCTTTTAAAAAAATTTGGTCACTTCAATCCACGGCTCTTTGTGGGACACTGCTTTGCTCAATTGGCTGCTGTGTTTCTCCCACAAAATATACAGTCAATTCACTTTACAGTATATTTGTACTATATCAAATGCAAGGATTATTATGATTATTATTATTGTAAAATCAGAGACTTTATACAAGAAGATCATTCTTCCTTGAAGCTTTTTGGAGTCTCATAAGATTCAATCAAAGACTCTTTCTAAATCTCCTAGTTTATAATAAAAACAAAAGCACCTTTGTAGCACCTTTCCTGCAGAGTAACATCTACTAGTTTACTAATATTTGTGCTCATGTAAGTGTACCTTCTGCTGCATTATTTCATCTCTCACAGTTGGTGAACTCTTTTTTTATTCATAATAGTAACACAAAATACACAGTCACTGCACTTTGCAGTTTGCAGTAAAACCTCTGAAACACTTTGAGAAAGATGCTTCATCAAATGCAAGGATTATTATTATTATTGTTTAATCTAATTCTATTAATTAACTATCAAGAGGAGGATGTTCAGCAGAGTCAGCACCAGTTCACATAGGTACAAGGGGAAGTGAATAAATAGTGGAACATACATTCAACTCATGCTATCTAAAAGGGGTGTGAACCTAGCTTCTGGCGTTGGCTATAATAATATAATAATAATCATTATGACTAGGTTGAATATCTACTTCTGATCATGTTTCACTATGTTTCTCACTTCCTCTTTGCTGAGTCAACTTAATGTTAGCTGAGATATATCTCCTGGGAACGTTTGATACCCTGACCTGTGTTGAGTTTATAGATCTCTGGGTGGCAAGAGGTTTGGAACAATTAGCCTCAGCGCCTTGAGTTAAGCCTGAGGAAATCACCCATGGTTGTAGTTCCTGATCAAAATAGTTGGCTTCTGCTGGGCGTGTACATGTGATTATCGAGTGAGGATGGGACCGAGCCCAGTGGTTGTTGAACAGCCTGTCAAGGTTCACAGACGAATATCGACAACTTCACTAAAGCACCAGGAGTCAAATGGAATCGGTAGAAGAAATTGGAATTGAAGGATAAAATTGCTGAAATATAAAAAATACGCCTTTTAGGCGCATTATGGTATAACTAGGAGTTCTCAAGAGTCTTGGTTAGTTCACTGTTAAAAAAATCATTACAATTCTATCCATGCTTAAATAGAAGATTTGTAGGTTCATGTCTCAATCTGTGCAGAGTTAGTGTTAGAGTGCTACAGCAGACTTTAGCAAGCTCGCATTTTGAAAGGGAAAAGAGGCAAAGTTGACATATGAAGAATGACTACTTGCGTTATGTACTGGAGTGACTGGTGCCTTAATAAGAATATTCTTAGTGTAATAATATTTCAACTGTAATAACTGCCTTTTGACTGTATCCCAACAGAAAGAGAAAATAATTGAAACATTGGAGAGGAGAAAATTGATGCCCAAACTGTTTTTAAATACATAGCTTTGTACCAAACAAAAATCTTCAGGATCCTTGTTTCAGCTTTTACACAGCCTGTGGCCTCTGCTAACTTACTGAAAACTGAGAGCAATGTTACCAGCATCCTTGACCTGTCAGGTCCTTGACCTGACAGCAGACAGGTCAAGGACCTGTCTGCTGCGTTCGACACAGTCGATCACACCATCTTCCTCCAACGTCTTTCCTCCCACCTCAACCTTCAAGGCACAGTCCTTGACTGGTTCCATTCCTACCCGACCCACCATTTACACTTTGTATCTTCCAACGGTTTTTCTTCAAACCCCCGCACAGTTTCTCACGGCGTCCCTCAGGGCTCTGTTTTAGGCCCCCTCCTTTTCACCCTTTACACGCTCCCTCTGGGCGACGTCATCCGCAAACATGGGGTAAATTTCCACATGTATGCGGACGACACCCAGCTGTACCTTTCTGCCTCATCCCTCAACCCCCAGACGATCGATGTTCTGACAGCATGTCTGTCCGACATCGAATCGTGGACGAGGGACAACTTTTTGCAATTGAACGTGAGTAAGACCGAGGCCCTCCTGATTGGCTCAAACCAGCGCCTCCGCACATCGGGCGCTGCCAGCCTCAACATCCAAGTCTGCACTCTCCACCTCACAAAGCCAATCAGGAACCTCGGCATCATGTTCGATCAAAAACTTTCCTTCCTCCCCCACATCCGCGCCTTGACCGGCACCGCTTATTTCCACCTGCGCAACATTGCCAGGCTCCGCAATTATCTTACCCCCCGCGCTGCCGAAACACTCGTGCATGCGTACATCACCTCACGGCTGGACTATGGAAACTCTCTCCTAGTCGGCCTCCCCAGTTCCTCCATTCACAGGCTGCAGGCCATCCAAAACTCTGCAGCCCGTGTACTATCCCGCACCCGCCTCCGCGACCACATAACCCCCACCCTCGCCCGTCTCCACTGGCTCCCCATCCTCCAGAGGATCGAGTTCAAGATCCTCGTCCTCACCTTCAAGGCCTTACACGGCCTTGCCCCGCCCTATTTAACCGATCTACTCTCCCCCTACACGCCCACCCGGACCCTCCGTTCAACAGGACTTGGCCTGCTCCATGCCCCCCGCCCGAACCGCCCCACCATCGGAGGCCGGGCCTTCAGTTTCTCCGCTCCCACCCTATGGAATGCCATCCCTCAATCCCTCCGTCTCGTTTCTTCCCTTTCCTCTTTCACGGCCGGTTTGAAGACTTTCCTCTTCGACCGTGCCTTTTGTTCCACCCCGAACTCTTCGATCTCCCCTTCGTGTTTCACCCCTTCCCAAACACTCCCCTCTCAGCTCGGGTCACACGCCTCCTGTGCAGCGCCTTGGGACGTCCTCCCGACGTGAAAGGCGCTCTATAAATGTAATTTGTTGTTGTTGTTATCAGCTCCACAAGAGCATACAATTAAAACATTAAACATGTAAACCTCGGACACTTGACAAGTGTGAAATTCACTTGCATAGGTGAAAAAAAGGCCATTTCAGTCTATTTATCAGGAAGATTGTTAGAATCTCGAATGAATCCTTCCGGGGGTTTAAAATGTTTCTTCAATTTTAAAGTAACATTAAAAAATGCCAACCTTAGAGAATTGGGAGAGACATCATTATGTGTGGTATTAATTGACTTTCTGAATACTTTGAACGTTTCTCATAAAACTAGAATTTGTAAACAAAAATGTGTGAGGAGCCTAACTGAAAGAACATAACATTGAAGTTGCAATTTTAGAGGTGTCAAGGTGCATCACAAGTAAATTACTGTCAAACGCACTAAATCTCCAAATCTCCAAAGCTTTCAAATCTCCATTTGCTCCAGCAAATCCCCACACAGTATGAAGTAAACAAGCTATTTATCTGGAAGTTATTTAGAATCTCAAATGAATCCTTTGGGGGGTTAAAATGTCTCTTCGTTTTTAAATGAACACACGCAGCACAAAATCTTCGAAAGATTAGAAATGTGAGAACAAGAATAGGCCATTCATGCCATCAACCCCGCTCCTCGGGTCAGCAGTTCATTACAATTCATTTGAATTCACTTAAGCCAAGGACAAGTAATCATTTGTTTCTCTCAGTCAAGTGTGTAGCTGCAGCTAAGGATTTCCAGCTTTCACAATGTCTTTTCAAATTGCCTTTCATAAAGTCCTTTTGAGTTGCTTTTAAAAGAGCAACTTATATTAAGAGGACAAATCCAGAATCAAGTTGTAGAATTAGTTGAAAGGGTCTACAATAGCAGAAATAACTGCTTATAAAGTTATAGATATACATTTTTTGAAGTTATAAATATAAAGTTACAATTATAAAGTAAAACTAAATAAATCTGTAAAAAAGTATACAGTATATCTGTAATTCATATGGATGGAATAGTGTGAGCGACCAAAATTTGCTCTTTGTGAACACAATTGACTTGTTTACTGTTATAGACTTCAATTACAATGTACTAGTGCCACCTAGGGTTAAGGTCTCAATATTCATCACAGAACACACAGTTTCTCAGCTGTGAAATAATTGAACTTTATTCCATTTTCCCAGCACCCTGGAATGTCCTCCTAATGTGAAATGCGCAATACAAATGTTGTTGTTTAGTTAAAGAGAAAATAATCCATTGCCTCAAGTAATCTTCTTAGAACAACCTAGTTGCTGCTACTAACATCAAACGTAATGTACAATTAAATTCAAACATATTTTCAGATGACCTATAAATAAGGAGCAGAGAGAAATTCCGCTGTCGGCTTTAGATTCTCAGTTATAATAGAGTAATAATAATCTTTGCATCTGATATAGTACCTTTCACAGAAGGGAGATTGTGTGATCGTTACAAAGAGCCAATAAATGAATATCCAATGTTATTCTTCGTCAGGAGATGAATGTAACTGACTCAGGAACAATATAAAACTTCTGTATTTGGCAACTGCATTTCAATTGTTACTTTCCAGCTCACTATCCATCTTTATTCTGCTCAAATAAATATTTCAGAACTTTTTTTGGGCTGCAATGTTGCCTGAAACTTGTCATTTACCGTTTGAGAGCCCTACACTGAAAATCAGCAATCATTTTTCTCCTATTAAATTAAACAATCTTCACTGCTTTTTCCTGTTCCTGGGTATTGTCTGTACTAGAAACAGAAATTTATTGTCTGCGTTTTGCTTTCTTTTGATAGTGTTGAGCGCTTAAAGTCAAGTGTGGTGAAGGTTAGGCATAGACTCATTAATGATCCCTCTATTCCACCCAAATAGCACCTCCCACGGAAATGTGCCCTTTCACTGTACTTCTATGAAAATCTTTGTCCGATACCACCTATTACTGCGGCTGCTTTGTATATATTGCCAGTTTAGTGCTAAACTGTGGTAATATGTGGGATGTTTTAAGGTCCATGCTTTACGCCCAATGGAAATTAGTTTCACTAACCAAATATGTGTCACCGAAGGCACTGGCGTTTATATTCTACTCACTTTCTACGTATTAATTTTTTAATATAAAATGACATGCTGTAATTTGGGGATGGATTCAAACTCAGGAACCAGTGGTTCTGAAACTGCACCTCGCCTCTCAATCGAGACTCCCACACCAGCTGTTTATACACCAGAAGGTTAAACAGGGAAATGGGCAGATACTACAATAAATATACTGTTCCGATCCACTGAAAGCAACCCCGGACAAAATTCCACCTGGGTCTAGATTTACTTTATACATGCAGAATTTCAGAATTCTTTTAAAAGAATTCATGCAAAGCCGGCTTCAAAATTAAGATGTATTTAAGAAATTGCCAAATTCTGAATCCTCTGAAATGCTACTTAAATAAATCCAGACCAAGGTGGAATTTCCTGCATGTGTAAACTATGACTGTTTAGTGCTAACCTGTGTAAACTAAAATGGTATTTCTTATACAATAATAAGGAATGAATCCCTGTAGAATTCTCGACAGCCCAAACCTGAAGTAGATCAAATCAGAGTTAGGTGGTGCGAATGCAGAACTTGTTGCCTGAAGCAGGGCTTGAATCAGAGAATATAGATGCCTTTTCAGAGGCAACCAATTATACAAATGAGGGAAAAGGCAATACAAGAGTATATAAACTCTGGCAAGGACAAAGTTGGACAAATGGTCTGTTTTCAGACTGACACTGAGCTGAGGGGATGAGGGAGCTGACCTTAAGCATGGTCGAGAGGAAAGTCTTCAGCTGTGATCTGAAAAGGGGAAGGAGAGTGCAAGGTGGAGGGGTGGAGGGAGAGAGTGCAATAGTTTCAAGCCATAGTGGCTGAAAGCACGGTCACCAATAATGGAGCTGGTGGGAGGAGAGACAAGCAAGAGGCCAGAGCCAGTGAGTGGAGGCAGAGAGTAGTGGTGTAAGTGGGGGAAGCAGATGGAAGGGTTCTAGGGCATGAAGAGATTTCTAGACGAGTGTGAGGATCTTGAAGTCAATCCATTCTGATCATAGGAACACAGAGGAACGTAGGAATTTGGAGCAGGAGTAGGCTATTCAGCCCCCCAAGCCATTCAATAAGATCATGTTTGATTTTCTCACCTAAATCCACCTACCCGCCTTATCCCCATATCCCTTAATCCCTTTACTCTTTAGAAACCTATCAATCTCAGTCTTGAATAAATTCAAGGACTGAGCATCTACAGCTTTCTAGGGTAGAGAATTCCATAAATTCACTATCCTCTGAGTGAAGAAGGGTTTTCTCAACCCTGTTCGAAAAGGCTGACCCTTAATCTTAAGACTATGACCCCTTGTTATAGATTCTCCCACCGCTGATGGTAGTATATGGGGTAGCAGAATTCTGTTGCAAACTTAATTGCATTTTGTGGATAATGTGGACATATTTGCGGTTACTGGAGTGCTTATTTGTACACTCAGAGTCCTTAGTGAGGAATCCCTTTAAGAGGAATATGGCAATTTAGAGATGTTAAAGCTTTACACTGCCAGCCTACAGACAGGTGTGAAACAATTATCAAGGGAAATCCATCAAAATGCAATTGAGACAAATGTGTTCTATTTTACCTCCGGTGATTCTCCAGTTGCGATATTAGGGTCGAATTTGAGGTGGTTTCATAACACATTCAATATTAAACTCTGCATATTTTACTTCAATATCTGGCACTGGAAATTTAAAATACATCAAATTGAAAATACATTTCAAAACACTGGCTAGGTCTCAACTGTGTTCAGTTCTGGACACCACACTTTAGGAAGGATGTCAAGGCATTGGAGAGGGTGCAGAGGAGATTTACCAGGATGGTACAGGAATGAGGGACTTCAGTTATCAGGAGAGGCTAGAGAACCTAGGATTATTTTCCTTGGAGCAGAGAAGGTTAAGAAGAGACTTAATAGAAGCTTTCAAAACCCAAAGACACCAATTTAAAATAGTTGTTAAAAGAAACAGAAGGGATGTGAGGAGCTGATCAGATCTGGAATGCATTGCCTGAAAGGATGGTGGTGGTGGGAGCCGATTTGGTAACACTCTTAAGAGAGTAGATCTTTATTTGGAGCGGACAGGTTTACAGGACTGATAGTGAGAGAATGGGATCGATTTAGACAGCTCTTTTCAAAGAACCGACACAGACATGACGGGCCTCCTTCAGTGCTGTACAATTCTATGATCAATTCTATCAGCGTGTCTAATTGTGTGGCTTGCCATAATTGTGGATGACACTGAAAGTTTCCATTAAAAAGAATGAACAAAATGACATAGCAGCCAGGAAGCTTTGTTTTATGAAGGCTGTAAAATAAAAAGACTTGAGGCTCGATTAGTTTGTTGAATCTGCTGAAAACTGAATCCCATGGGATGTTTCCCAGTTCTGTAGGAAACAGATTGCTCATTGTCTTACTTTCCCCCGCAAAATACTGTATGTACCGTGTTCAGTACAGATTGATACAACAGAAAGCCTGTACAATGGTGTTGAAAATGCAATATTCACAAACCGGAAGTCGCGAATGGGTTCTGCCCTTCGCTATTAGAATCACTTCTTAACCGAGAAAGAACCAAACCTCTGGGAAAAGATCAGAAAAGAATATGTCAAACACAAAATGACCTTTCAGGCCTTATGGTACAGAATATTTCCCAAGTTTCTATATGAAACTCATAGCACATCCTACAATTTAATTTTGTAAAACTAAAATGGCTGCTATCTGTCAAAATCTATCAAATCAAAATCCACTATAGCTCAAATACATTGGTCAGGGGCTGGATGAGCACAAATTTCTTGCAGCTGAATGTTGACAAGACGGAGGCCATACTCCTTGGCTCTCGTCAACGTCTCCATTCACTCGGCTCTCACTTCCTCCACCTTCCCGGCCTGGCCCCTAAAACTCTCCCAACCTGTGCGCAACCTTGTCATCAGGTTCGACGCCCAACTGTCCTTCCTCCCCCACATCCGGTCCCTCACCAGCACCGCCTTCTACCATCTCCGACAGATCCCCCGTCTCCGGCAATACCTCACCCCAAAAGCCACTGAAACCCTGGTCCAGGCCTTTGTCACCTCTCGGCTGGACTATTGCAACGCCCTCCTCTCCGGTCTCCCCTCCACCACAATCCACAAAACCCAGCTAATCCAGAACTCTGCCGCCCGCATACTCACCCTCACCAAGCTTCGCTCCCCCATCACCCCAGTCCTTGCCAGACTTCACTGGCTCCCTGTCCCAGAGAGGATCGACTTCAAGATCCTCACCCTTGTTTTCAAATCCCTCCACTCCTCTGCACCCCCCTATCTCTCTGATCTCCTCTCCTCTCCCCACAATATGCACAAGTACCTGTACATTAAGGTTGTTTCACATAAAACAACTTTAATGTTCAGGTACTTGTGCATATTGAGCTGAGAAATCTGTTGACTAACGGTGAAATTGAAACGATGTTGAAGGCAGCACAATATTTATATCGAACAACAACAACAACAACTTAAACTTCTAAAGCGCCTTTCACGTCGGGAGGACGTCCCAAAGCGCTGCACAGGAGGCGTGTGACCCGAGCTGGGAGGGGAGTGTTTGGGAAGGGGTGAAACACGAAGGGGAGGTCGAAGAATTCGGGGTGGAACAAAAGGCACGGTCGAAGAGGAAAGTCTTCAAACCGGCCTTGAAAGAGGAAAGGGAAGAAACAAGGCGGAGGGATTGAGGGATGGCATTCCATAGGGTGGGAGCGGAGACACTGAAGGCCCGGCCTCCGATGGTGGGGCGGTTCGGTCGGGGGGCTTGGAGCAGGCCAAGTCCTGTTGAACGGAGGGTCCGGGTGGGCGTGTAGGGGGAAAGTAGATCGGTTAAATAGGGCCGGGCAAGGCCGTGTAAGGCCTTGTAGGTGAGGACGAGGATCTTGAACTCGATCCTCTGGGGGATGGGGAGCCAGTGGAGACGGGCGAGGGTGGGGGTTATGTGGTCGCGGAGGCGGGTGTGGGATAGTACACGGGCTGCAGAGTTTTGGATGGCCTGCAGCCTGTGAATGGAGGAACTGGGGAGGCCGACGAGGAGAGAGTTATATCGGAACAACAACTTGCATTTATATTGCATCCTTCACGTGGAATAGTCTTGGATTGCTTAGGAATATATTGTCATCATTGTAATAATAATCCTTAATTTGATATAGTACCTTAGCACACAAAGTGATTAATGGGATATTATTGTGAAGTGTAATGACTGTATTTGGATGCAAACAGCCAATTACTGTGTATACACACGACCCTATTTTAAATCACATTGTTTATCAATGTAAGAGATTTAGGTCATTTGTCACATTTGATGCACGACAATGAGATAGATTGGATTACAGATCTATAATAAGGCTGTGCCTGGGGTTAGCCACAAATAATAATAATCCTCGCATTTGATACAGTATGTTCCTCGTGGTCTGCAAGTTGGCCATTCCTGCTCTAATGTATTACTCTGATGTGCTGTATTTTTGGAGGTGTTATATTTCAGATGAAGCTTCAAACTGAGTCCCGATCCGACTGTTTAGGTGAACATTTAGGTGGACACTAAAGATCTTTAGTGGCAAAGACTCGGGTTTTTCTCTTGTTGCTCTGGTCAACAATCCCCAAATCACACACTGGTCGTTTGTTGTCGTCATGTTTGTTGTGTTTCATTGCTGTGAACAAATTGCCGGCTGCATTTACCTGCAAAATATGGTCACTTTACACGGCATCTTGTGAAGCATTTGAGATCTGTCCTGATATGAAAGGTGCTGCATTAAGACTGATTGTTAATAATATTTCAGAGCTCTGTGGATTGTAAAATTTTAAAACCAAAAGTTTTACAGGCTAACACAATGTTGAAACTGGCCTTTAGCCACAATGATAAAGAAGGAACTGTGTAGGATTCACTTGCTTCTCACTTATACCGTTTATCTAGAGTCTGACCCCTATTCCAATGCCACAAAATATTTTTCCAGTGAACAACCACTCATAGATCCACACAGATATTGTCACAGAAAAATACTGTTTAACATTGGCCACTATGATGTATTATTATTTCAATTCATATAATATATTTGCTTCAGATCTTAGTGCGTTGATAGGCTTGGTGCTATTTGCTGCCATAAGAGACCTTTATAATGTAATTGTTTGCGCTGTGTGTAAATGTGATTAGAACTTGCTCAAATCACATGCAGCCGAACTGTTCCAAGGATCCTGGCATTTGAACAAAATACCACTTTGACAATCAAAATGATTTGAACCATAATAAAAAATGCTTCTAATTACTTACGCGCAGGGTCACTCTGAGGTGAAATACCAGCAAAAAATTGCATTTAAATAGCAAATGGGGAACGTCCCAAGCTGCTGGACACTCGTGAGTTTTGGAAGCTCTATATCAAATGCAAGAGTTTTTATTATTGATGTTGCATTCAGTGATTGCAAGTTGTTTCATATTTAATGGTGTCAAAAAGATTTGAGTAAATCTCTGCACAAAACAAATAGCCTGCGTCTAATGTTTGATTGCTTTCTAACAACCTCTATGGAAGTTGGCACTTGTAATGGCTTAAATTCTCAAATACACTTCATCTTGAGACAACTGTCTTAAAAATTATTTTTAAAAGTGCCGAATTTGGGAAAATTCTTAAATTCAGTGTTAATTTAGGGATCTAGTTTTTCAGAGATCTGAGAAACCAGGAGCTGAATTGCAACTGAATGTAGTAAATTTTCCCAAATTCCTCCCAATATTAAATGTTTAAGACAATTGACTCAAGGGTAAGGCAATGAAAAATGTTAAGTTGCAGGTTAGATGCCATTTATTTAGTGTTGATGCCATTCATGTTGGAATAGTCTGTTTGCAGTTATTGTGTTGAAGCGCTGTGAGACAGCGTCCGACATGGATGGCGCTATATAAATCAGAGTTGTTGTTGTTGTTCAGGCTTCTGCAGGTGGAATGATCACTTGACTGCTGTGCAGGTGCCTGTACAATTGTACCACCGAAAAACTACCTTCAGAAAAACAACAATAACTTTCATTACACAGGGAGCTCCATGACAGACGGCATCTTGGAGCACTTGAAGCAATAATGTAACAAAACTGGAGAGAAGTTAAGAGAAAGAGAAAAAGTTAGTTCCAATAATAGTTCTTGGTTTCAATCTTAAATTTACACGGAAGCCACGGTTGGAGGAGCACATGTAAAAAACAACCAATCAAAGGACTGTCATACTGCAATGCTTATTTACAGTATCATTGGCCTTGAAGAATTTATCTTGCGCTGAATGTACCTACAGCTTTTACCGATTATTGAATCAAAACAATTAATTATATCACAATGCTCTAGAAGGGTATTGGAAACTAATATTGTATTTGTACAGTCAAGCCAACAAATCTTTAAGAGTAAAACTGTTAATGTACAGTGCCGAGCACATCTGCTAAGAATTAGTCAGTGATTCCTCAGAAGAAAATATGTTTTTATCCCTCTCCACAGAGCACAGAATGGCCAGGCAAGAGCCAGGTGGGTAAACAGAGAGGACAGTTATACTCAAGTACTGGAATTACACTCCTCGTGCCAAATAAAGCACTCACTACTGAAATGACAAGTACATTAACAATCATAATGAAATCTCAAAGTGAAATGCGTTCACGCAGCAAATATACTTCAATGATGAACAGTAAATATATTTTGTCATTCAGAGTTATCATTAAACCGTGTATGTAAAACCAATAATTATCACACTGGGTGATCCTCTCAGAAGACCAAATCCTTCCTGTTTACTTCTATTGAATATCCTATTTCATGTCATAAAAATATCCTAATTTAAGATACCTCGCTACCTAACTTTTCAGTGTCAGTAATAGAAATCACTATTTGCTGTATTAGTAAGACAGAGAAACTAAAAGCAACATTTTTGTTGACTTGCTCCAAATTTATTAATGGAAGAAGGAAAGCCAAAATGCAGAAACAACTGTAACCACCAGCCAGATCTGGATTTGGGAACTGTATGGGGAGAGGAGTATACAGCAGTGGGAATGTCTGGCTATATATGCCAGAGTCTCCATCACATTTAGCAGTCCAAGAAGGTGCAATTGTGTCAATTCCTGTGGCAAAAATACATTGCAATTGAAAAATGTAACCCCCTCAGCAAACAGGTGAGCAAATGGGTTAACAGGTCCCTCATCCTGAGGAGTTTGGTTCAAGCCCAAACTAAGAATGGAGAAACTGGAATGAATACCGACTATCTTGGCTCTTGGTCTCTAGTCTTAGATTGGGTTTGCCTGGTTGGAGAGGTGAACCAGACAACTTAGTTGTTCATGAGATTATGATGTATAGTTTTGGGTCAATGGTTAAGACTATTGGGAGCCCAGGTTTTGGTTTGGGAAATCCCAGCTGCCATTTCAAAGCTGTTTAGGACGTCCTCCTGACATGAAAGGCGCTATACAAGTGTAATTTTGCTGTTGTTGATGATTCAAAGTCTTTGCTCAAGCTTTGAGTCAGCTGTGGGAAGTACTTTGAAATGTCCTCCTCACATAAAAGGAGCTATATAATCATATTTTTTCATTGCATTATACTATTGTATGGCAATGCATCAAAAAGTCCAATTGACATTATCCCTTACTAAGTGACTGTGTTTCAATAAAATTCAGCCATGTTGAACTAGACTAGAGATAGCCTGGAAAGTAAAAGTAAAATCACATTTTACTTGCTTAAGTATAGAAATTGACGGATATTATAATAAATAAAGTTAGGATTACTTTCAATTCATTGTTGGAAAAATGTAAGTAAAAAATTAGGACCACAAGAAGGAAGCACTTACAGAAATAACTGTTTTTATAGGCAATCCCTGCAACCATTTACACCAATAGGGGCCCACAAACAGAAATGAGATTAATGATCAATTAATCTGGAGGAATGTTGGTCAGGACACAATGATTACAGGGAAAAAATATTACACACACCAAAGCCAGCACAATAAACAACAATAAATAAATGAAAAGGATGACCAATTTTATTTGAGGGATTGTCGGGCAGGATCAAAGTCATTGGACCACATGGGTTACAGCAAACAGAAATGGTTTATGTCTCCACAAATCACCACCACAAGTGCTGCTCAGTTCCCTCAATACATCATCTTTTATTTAATCCCCGAATTTCGATATGGAGCCTCATCATGTCACCTTATCATTTGCAATGGAGGTGAAAGCAATCTTTTACAATCCCTTTTTCCACTGAATTACTTTATTTTACCCAAATCGAGTGCAACCCAACCAAGCCTTTAGATTTGTGTTTTGTGCAAAGTTTTCTCTTTGGGAAGGGTGGAGCACCGAGAGTGCAAGGCAAGCCAATGATTGATTGTACTTGGATGTACTTTTGCTCATTGTGACTAACTCGAGGATAACCTGTAGCATCTGGCATCCTGTTTACATTCTGTGTATGGACTATATCCAGCCAGGGGTCCGATGCAGCACTGGACTGAATCATTTTAGTCTTTCACAGTAAACATCTGTGGCTTTTTGGCTTGGTCTGGAACCTGCAACACCGGAACCTGCCTAAGTCAATTCCAGTTTGGTAAGCAGCCTGGAAATAACTCAGCCATTTGTTTCAGACGGATTTTTTTTCTTTTAACTTTAAAAAAAAAGAAACCAGCTTCATTTCTTTTCTCGTATTGCAAATAATATTCTGCCATGATTTACTTGAGAACTTGTACAGATCCTTTACGTGTGTAATCAGGAATGTACCCAATGCAGTATTTCAGCTCCCCTCTTCCAGTAAACAACATTGTTGAGTGTATATGATATGTGATAAACCTCTTGTATTTATCACTGGTGGCTGTAGAAGAGAATCTTTGTTTGGCATATCCAGTATCTGGATTTAGTAGTGTCTTTAAATAGCCTGGATGGTTGCCCATATTGCAGAGGTCAAGAAGATGTAAATACTATTTGCACTTAATAATCAGAATAATTAGGTGAGACTTCAGTCTCAAGTCTAATAACTGAAACAGAATAATAAGGAAGAGGGCTGCTCTCTTGCTCGCCCTATAGCATTTAATAATCTCATTTTTCATCCTAAGTCCTTTTCAAAAGAATTCATGGGCTCTGCTTCAATATCAAAAAGGAATTAAGGTATCAAGACGTTTGAAGTTCCAGCAAAAAAAAATTTTTTTTTTTAGGAATCAGGGACAAGATGCAAAAAAAAACTTTGTCAGAAAACAACTTTACACAAATCTGCCCCTAAGCCAAGTTCCCAGAAGAAACTTGAAGCTCAAACACGGTGGATAAACCTTTAATTTCATGAAATGGTTTTGCTTCCCGCTGTTATTGTTCATCTCTGATAAGTGGTCAGAGGACAACAATAATACAATACTGTACAAAAAGTAACCCTTCTGCTTCATAAAGAGTTTTGAATATGTGGCTTTTGTTAAGGTTGACCTGAAAATTCGGAGGTGGCAGTCAGATTAGCTCACGCTTACATTTGGCTTGCTGCCCCTCCCATGAGGAATTAAATTCATCAGTTTGGATCACACTGCAGCACTGGGGAAATTATGCATTAGCAGAGAGGCCACCCTTTCATAAGATCGCAAAATAATTGACAATGGTCCTTTAGAACATCTGATTTCATCCAGAATACCCTTCCTGCTGTCTTCCCATCACATCAAGTGAATCCAACATCATGGCCTCAAATATCCTCCCTGTTATAACACCTGCTCCATCATTAGACGTAAAACTCGGGTCCCACCTGACTATTCAGATTATTCAAGTGGACGTTAAAAGTCTCATGGCATTAGTTCAGAGTGGGGAATTCTCATTGTATTATTACTGTAGTTATCTGCCTTCATCTGAATTCAAAGCAGAGTAATTGTACTCCATCTGATTATTGTTACAGTTGCATTTTATTGTGTGAGATGCAGAGTATGATGGCCTTGCTACTTCACAGCCACACACTTCAAAATAGCTCATTGTGAAAAATGTTTTTAAGACATTTTAATGCTATATTAAATGCAAGCATTATTACATAATTGCATTGAAAAATTGTTTAATTGTATTGTAACTCATGAGGTTTGTTACCTCTCAGCGATATACCTGGAAACCTGGCGATGGGATTTCCGCACATGACAGACACCTGGCTGACCCAATAAAATTGCTATCCTCTCCACTGCCTTCGAGGTCTGGGCGGCCTCTCACATCACACATCTTCCTATCTATGTCCAACTAGAAATAGGAGCCAATATTATTCAGTGAAAAAAAACATTGTTGAAATGGATTGATTTAGTAGCGGTAAATGCATTCTAACTCCCTAGGAAACAGCACAACCCATGATGACGCTTTTGAAGAGTTCTGCCTCAGGCACACATGCCTCCCCGATCAGCAGTGGTTCACCTGGTCAAAGGTGGAGCTTGAATAGCAACTGCCAACCCCTCTGCATATTAACCCAGGTCCATATTAACTCATGGATACGTGTATGTGTGTGTTCACAAACCTAAACTCCAGATAATGCCGGCAGCAGCTCCCATCCCAATTCCCAAGCCTCAATTTTCTCATCAGCTATCGTATTCCTTCAGGTGGAGCCTTTGGCAGAGCAGCATGTGATGTACCTGCTACACTGATGTTCTGTAGTGGTGTGAACCTTCATTTCCTTGATTGAATATAATTGCACCCCAAAAACCTGAAATCACATGGTCTATATGGACTTACCTTGAGTGATGCGAATATTTGCTGGGGCCACAGACAGGCCACCACTACTGTAGAGGTCCAATACTGTATACCAGGCTTACTCAACACTAACAGCTCAAACCAGGTTCTCTTGCTTTGGCAACTAGATGCCACCATGCAGCTCACTCCCATCTCCAGGGTCTTCAGCAACAGATTGCCTTAAAGAGTCCTACCTCCCTTCACTTTTTAATGACAACCCACCTTACATATTGGATCTAAAATTCACAAATGGGCTGAAGGGAGTCCAGGATCAAGCGACAACGTAAATTCAACAAGCATATTTCATGCATCCTTCATTGGGCCACTAGATGGAACACCAGAACTATTCATAAACCGAAAACATCATTTCAGATGGAGCCAAGCAAGATATGCTAACGCGCATTTCCTATTCTTAGCCTTTCCTGTTATAATTAGGTTGTTGCCAGAATGCTTTCGCAGAGACAAGTTTATTGCTTAATCTCCAGGTCTAATGCATTCTTTGAGAAACCTTCCTGTGAAGTTCTGCAGGCTGCATTATTCACATTATTTATTGTGCATTTGCTTCCAAAATATAAGTATTATCAAAATGTAGACAATAATTCAAAATGAATAAAAGGAGGAATAGCAGATCAATTAGATGGCAATTTTTAAATATGATAATTTCATAACTTAACACAGTTGCTTCAAAAAGACCAAAGGAAATAAAATGGGCAAAGAGATTGTATACTGAGGCAAATAAGTGTTGAAATAACAGAGGCTCTGGCCACAATCTTTCAATCCTCCTTGGAGACCGGGGTGGTACAGGCCTCCTCTGTATGAAAAGGGGCAGAAGGATAAACCCGGGAACTATAGGACCATCAGCCTAAAGTCAGTAGTGGGAAAACATCTGGGATACAAAGCTTTATAAATAGCGGCATAGAATACAAAAGTCAGGCAATTATGATGAACCTTTATGAAACACCGGCTAGGCCCAGTTGGAGCACGGTGTTCAGTTCTGGGCACCGCACTTTAAGAAAGATGTCAAGGCATTGGATAGGGTATAAAGGATATTTTCCTGGATGGTACCGGGAATGAGGGACTACAGTTATCGGGAGGCTAGCGAACCTAAGATTTTTCTGCTTGGAGCAGAGGTTAAGCAGAGACTTTATAAAGGTTTTCAATTCTATCAGAGGATTTGATTGGGTGAACAAGGGGTAATTTTTTTTTCCGAAAAGGGTGGTGGAAGTTGATTCAATAAAAACTTTTTTTTAAAGATATAAGTACTGTAGATACTTATTGGGGAGAGGTTTGCAGAGCTATGGGGAGAGGGCGGTGGAGTGAGATTGATTGGGGTAGCTCTTTTCAAAGAGCCGGCACAGGCATGATAGGCTAAATGACCACCAGTGCTGTATAGTTTTCTGTTTCTAAGTTATTCTGCCTATGAAGTATTTGTTTAGTTGTATGGATTCTGGTTCCAGTTGAAATACACTAATATGTATAAATATAAAGTAGAGTAAAATCTATAAAACAAAAAGATGATCAAAAAGACCAGGGTTGGTGGGGTATTGAGGAAAGCAGAGACAGGCATTTTATTTTTAAACATTGCATTCTCATTGTACATTACACTAATTATTGCTTTAGGACTGATTTCAACATTGCAATTAGTGAGCTGAAACTACAAACAAAACTGGCATGGGGAGTACAACATAGTCTGATGTTATTGGTTGTTTAGGGGCTACAAATAATCTTAAGTAATTATTTGCATTTCAACATATGGTTGATGCAAATTAGTGCTCTCCATTTCTGATAGCATGTCAGCAAAGTTCCTGTTGAGGCAAGTGCCAGAATATGAAATACGGTTGAGTTTAGGAACTAAAGCAAAAAGAACATTATTTTCACTACAAATCTATAATAATAAATCTGAATGTTACCGAGAGATGGTAAGCAATACTTCCTACAAATAGTTATAGGTGATATGTTTAAAAGCTTCAAGGTTATTATGGTTAATTTAAAACGTCAGATTCAGAAAATTGCAATATTTCAGCAACTGACCAATGTGTGAATACAGAATACAGCATGTCTTGTGTAGAGGTACAAGTTGAGCAAACATTTTTAAAGATGAAAAATGAAGAACTTGCAAGATCCCATGGTCAACAAAATGCATTGACATACAACCTATTCTATTAGCACGTTTAATGAACTTACATTTATGGTTACATAAAAATAAAGTACAGTACACTAGCACCTTGCAGTTTCACTACGTATACAGGAGACATCTTTCCAAAATAAAATAAAAATAAGCTTCAATCTATAGTCTATTACTGCAAGGAAACATCCCAGACTCAGTATATTACAACTTAAATTTTCAAGTAATAAATGGGAGGTAAAACAATAAAATCTTATTAAAACCCTATATCCAGTACATGATTAAAATCTGCCATCCATGTTAAGTACTGTGAAGCCTTTGAAAATATGCATCCCATTTTATAAATTACACTGTACATGTATCTAGTTACGTTTTACGGGTCAAAAAGCAATATCAAGGATATTGATCCTTCATATTTATACTCTAAAATTACCTTAAGTGAAAAAAAAGAATTACATGATTAAAATGAAGTGTAAAATCCATGAAACCACTTTACAATAAAGAAATTACAGTATTTACAAATATGCAAATTTGCACATTAGCAAAAGTTATGTACATTGATAGTTTCACAACTACAGAATGTATACCAAATTTAAAAACTGCAGAGACAAGGCACTGTAACTGGTAGAGCTCAATGGCAGTTTACACTTGGCTATACTTCATTCTGCCTGTAATCTAACCCACCATATTTTGTAAAATGCTCCCTTTTACACAAAAATACTGTATTAAGTCTGTTTTTATTTGTTAGAAAATCCATTAGAAAGTTGTTAGTTCTGACGTGTGTACACCGGCTTCAGCAGAGGTAATATTAGGCCATAGGGCTAACCATGCTGCCAAATAGCTCCAAACCTCAAGATTGAGTCATGCTGATGAAATCTTAACACACCCATAAATGAGGCCAACAGTTTGAAAACAAAATGATCGTTTACAATAATGCCCTTTTTAGAGAGGTATCTGCTAAAAGTTTAAAAACCGGTTCATAAGAATGATTCTCTGATATTACCAAGTAGTAATTGTATTTGCCTGAGATAGAGAAAGACAAGATCATTTAAATTTTGCTCAGTTTGTGCAGTTACTATGATACGGTTGATCAAGTTTAAATGCATAGCTTTACACGATTGCATCTTTTTCTGGTGGAAATCCCAAAAAATGTGGTTTATATTGGTACTGAAAAATGCAAGGCTTTTTTTAAATTGAGAACCTAGACTAAGGACCAAGTCCTATATTACAGTTCCATTGAAACCAGTTGCAGGGAAAGCAAGAAGCAATAAAGATGATTAGATGCCATCAAGCTTAGGTATTAAAAGTTTGTGGGCAAAAGGGAAGACCAAAGTACAGTATAAGCCCGTTTATCTGTGACTCAATGCACTGGCACTTCCGTATAACCGGCACGCCAACAAAAAGTCCCCATTCGATAAACCGGAACTTATCCAGAACAATAGCAGTGGAGCATTTGTAAATGCATAAATAACAGAATAATAGCAGAATATTGCATTGGCACTCACCATCAAAACCTCCCTCTTGCTCCCTCCACCCCGCTGGTAGATGCTGAGCTTGAAGCCATGATGCTGCCGTTGAGGTTTACAGTCCAGTGACTCCCCACAAAATGGAGCACGCCAAGCGGGTGAAAAAAAACGGAGCGCATATGACTTTAAAGTCTTACTAGCAGCAAGCCGATAACGCTAGCCGATAACCCACATTGTCGCGCAGGTGCAGTATTTCGGTTTGTCGCTAGAAGTCTAGGGCTTTGGCTTGCAGCTAGTAAAGTCGCGCAACTTTAAAATCACGCTGCCGCCTCCCTCACCCGCCTGGCGCCTCCCATTTAAAAAAGAATCGCTGGACTGTAAACCCCAATCAGTAAAGGTGAGAAGCGCAAGAGAGCAGCCCCAACAACAAGCACCAACACAACATTCTGTCACTATTACTTAGTCTGGTGTGTATGGTGTGTGTTAAAAAAACTTAAATTTTTTTGTAGCGGTTTTCGGCCGCGAGCCGCCCGAATATCCGGCAGGCGCTTTAACCGGCACTGGCCAGGTCCCGCGGGTGCCGGATAAACGGGCTTCTACTGTGGTTCAAGATATTCTAGTTAAGCTTTCCAATAAGGTTAGATTGCAACACAGTGAGGCAAGAGAGGAGAAAGAGACAAATAATTCAAACTTTGGAGGCCAAGAGGGAAGAACGGATAAGCAATGATAATGGATAGGTACAAAACAAAAACAGGAAAAGGTTGTTATGGGGTAGGGGGCTTTATTTGAGTCTGGGGTTTTGAGAATCAAATAAGACATTCTAGATAAATGAACAAAACAATGTTGTGAGGTTCTTTTCCCAAGATCATCACCAGAGTTCGAGAAGAGTAATTCCAAAGTCTGTTTTTTTTTCTTTAGGAGAGCATGGAATTGAACCATCAGAATGGACAACTGGCAGAACAGATTCACGGAACTTTGAACAAACAGTTATGGTAAGAGACTAAACAAATAACTCTGGAAGGGCCGGAAGGCGACACTTGATGCTTCTTTTCAATGCTTAAAACATTTTTCACCTCTAAATGGGTATTTAGAGGTGAAAGTCAATCATGAAGTCGAGTTGGAATGCAATGGTAGCAAGTCTATTATTTTTTTGATAAATTATAAAACTAAATTGAAATGCAAGAAAAGGCTGTACATAACATGGTTCATACATCCAGGTCATAAAAGAATCCTCATACCAGTCTGCATTTAAACTAATGAAAATAAAAATGTCTTAAAACAAACTAAATGTTATTGAAACTTCTCACCTTTCTTCCTACAAGAAGTGTAATTCCTAGTTTTTAAAAATCCTACAACTACGATTTTGTACAGAGGAAACTTAAGAACACGGTGTGAAAGGCGCTATACAAATGTAATTTTGTTGTTGTATGAAAGTTATTTTTAAAAAACACCTGAAAAGTTTAGAAAATATGAATGGTCATTTCCAAGTATTAGAATGATCAAAACGTGCCATTTTAAGTCCAAAAATAAAGTAGGTTTATCACCTCATGTCATTTATTAGCACCTTTCTGTACAAGTATAATTATCAAAATGCCCAATTTTTAAAATGATTTAATTGCACATATTTTGTGAACACAGTTTGTGGTTTTGCTAATTACAGTATAGATAACTACGATTTTGTTTAAAAAGTGCACCTCGCCCAAGCGATATGCAAACAGCTTGTGAACTATGAAGTTAATTTTTTTTAATATAACCTCATTATTATGGATGTTGTATTTATTCAATAGCTTTTGGGAACCCTTAACAATTTACAACTCGAATCCAAGTATATTTACAGCAGGAATTTTTTCAAAAAATCCTATGTATTTGTACAAATTTAAAGAGTTAAAAACATTCCTTTAACACTGGATTTCAAACCAGATTAAAGCCAACTTCCTTAAGGCACAACTCCAGCTATGACATACTAATGATCTGAGAGGCCTATCTATTTGATGAACTTCAACATAATTTACACACACAGCTGGGGAAGCGGGTATAAACTGCATCAATATGGTTGTTGCAACTAATGTGGTGACATTGCATTTCATACTGATACTCCTTTCTTATAGAATATGCATTTAGGAAGTTTCATTAGTCTGGTTGCTGTGAGAGGAAAAAAAGGTGCAATATTACGATCATGCAGTGGCTGGAGCTAGTCTTCAGCTGAAAGCCAAACTAGGACTTTTGTCTACCTATTATGTGAAGGGACCCCACTTAAGGTTCTTTCTTTTAAACAGTTTATATCCTGTTATCAATATATGCATTCCCTTGAGATCCTGTAATGTACTTAATCACTAACAATTTTCATGCACAAATATACATTTAATTGACTCACTTATAGTGAGTGGCATAAAAAGAAGCTTCTATAAGGTTTCCCCTTCTTCAACGAATTCTAGGTTTACTTATCAAACTCCATAGCTGTTTAGAGACCAGCAGAAGCTGGAAACTATTTTTCAAATGAAAAACAATGCTGGGCAGATTACTCACACTAAACAAATCTGAAAGCGTACAAATTCACACACTGTATATCTAGTAATTCTTGAATGACATAATCCATTACATCATAACTATAAAATAAGATTGCATTCTGATGCTCAATCCTGCTAAAACTTAACTGGTTATAAGCAAACAATAAGAAATGCAATATATAGGCAGTCAAATTACACATAATAAACAACCCTTCCTGTAGCAAAGGTCCAAAAGTGACTGGTTAAAGTGATTTGATTTGAAAGCACAGAAATCATAAGTTGAAGCATAGCTGTTGCCACTTTCCAAATATTGCCCATTTAAAGTTGGCAAATTGAAAGTGATAATGAAGTCTCCCATATCCATCCTGTTTGCTGTATAGTGTGGCCTTAATTGCCAGAACAGTACTGCTTTTTATTGCTGGTTAAAAAGATTGTTTTTAATAAAAAAAACTACTAAATCACCCAGAAAGCAATGGAGATGGAGAAATATTTAAAGGCTTCACAGTAACAATATCAATACTCAGCAACAACGCAGCATTCACTTTCCCTTGCATGGTACACCTCTTTCTTATGGAGACAGCAACAGATTTCCAGACTTCTCCATCTTTTTACCCTTAGACAGTGCTGCAACTTGTTTCAGCAATTCTCGATTTTTGGCCTGTGGAAAGAAAGTAAATGTCTACTGTCAGCCTAAATGTACAACAGAGGTAAAACTAGATTTGCAATGAGAAAAAAAAAGTTGATTGCTTAATAATGTGTCAGCCGAGCTCAGTTGGTGATGCTCTTTCCTCTGTTTCAGAAGGTTCGGGGTTTAACCCCCACATGGGTACTTTGAAGTCATAATCTAAGATGACACTCCAATGCAGTGCACTATATTTTGGGGGGCACCGAACTTTGGATGAGATGTTAAATCAAGGTGCTGTCTACTTGATGCAAATCCCATGGCATTCAAAAAGAGAAGGGAGTTTCTCATAGTATCCCAGACAGGAGTTACTCGAATAAAAATGGCCATTAACTTCATAACTATTCATGAGACGTTGCTGTGCACACACCGACTTTCGTATTTGTCTACAAAATACACTCACTATGATCTATGCTGTCTACTGTAAAGCACTTTGAATTACCCTCAGGATGTGAAAGATGCTAAATCAAATGCAAGGATTATTATGATTTATTATAACTAAATACAATTTCTATCAAACATGATTTAAAAATATAAATAATAATAAATATTTGCATTTGACATAGCGCCATATCACACCTTTGAGGCATTTCAAAGCGCTTCACAGAATATACTGTAAAGTGAACATGTGGGTGAAATGAGGCAGCCAATTGTGCAACTGAATGCGTCCCACAAACAATCAAGGATTGAAGTGACCAATTTATTATTATTATTAATTGGGGGGGGGGGGGGGGGGGGGGGAGGAATTATTACCCTGGAAAAGTGATCTGACAATAGATTAACAAATGGATTCCTAATTACTACTAAGCAAACAGAGGAGTGTGGAGTAAGGAAACTTGCTCAACATTTCGCCTTGATGGGAATCCAACCCAGGTCTCTCTTGTTTGCGAGCTATAGAACACCACATATAAATACTTAAGTATAAATAGTTATACTAATGCATCCTAACTGACAAGAAATATGGCAGATGTCCACAGCAATTTTGCAATTCATGGAGATGCTTTAGATCAGGTAAATTGTATTGATTGAAATAATGTCTATTTCATGCCTGATAAAATCACATGCAGTAACAAACAGCTTTCAGAACATGGGAATAGCTAGACAAAGACCCATTTAGTTTGTCCTCTACCATTCTTGTAATCACATTCTACAATAATCAAGATGTTGATAGCCATTAATTCTGTATGAATTAACAACAACTTTGATTTATATAGCACCCTCCATGCCGGACGGTGTCTCAGAGCGCTTTGATTTATTAGATTAATCTATCAATTAGTCTACAACAGAGTGGAAGATATAATAATGTAATCCAAAGTTCACATTTTGTAGCATTTATGATCACTTTTTTATAATTCTAATTGAGTTGTGATGCAGTTATAGTGTGGACCTCAATCACTGCACAGTATGGAGCAAGCGGGAAATGGGCTTCGCTCATTCAATGTTTGTGAGTGTGTTTCTTCTTCTGTGTATGTTTACGCGTGTTTCTGTGTGTCTCCCCCCCCTGTGTGTATGTCTGTGAATATATATATATATATACCATATACATACACACACACACACACAAACACACATCTGTGCTGAATGTGTGTGAATGTGTCTATGTTATTTCCTCAAGTTTAAGTATTGTAGCTCAGTGGGTAGAGCACTCGCTTTCCAAGCGAAAGACCTAGGTTCGATTCCAGGCAGGGCGAAACCTTGGGCAAGTTTCCTGACTCCACGCCTGATAATAATCCCTCAAAACAAATAATAAATTGCTCATTTCAATCTTCGACTGTTTTGTGAGACACTGCAGTGTGAAATTGGATGCCGTGTTTTGACTACATGTATACAGTCAATTCATTTCACAGCTTTGAGATGTTGAGCAGAGATGAAAAGTGCTATATCAAATTCAAGGATTATTATTAATAATCAATAAAATGAAATATGTGGGTTGGAATTATAATGTACCTCAATAGTACCAATTTTACAAATATTTCCACATATTTTTATTGGCCCATCTGATAACCCAGGGATTTTCTTTTAGAATGAGAACTGGTAGGTGCACAGTCAGCATTCAATCAATGTGCATTTGAGTGAATGAAGCCAGCTACCGTGCTTTACTACAATGTGGGTGGGGATTTCAACAATAAAATGACATTTCTATGGCCATTCATGTTGGGAAAGGCGCTATAAAAATGTTAGCGTTAAATAGTACTGTATTGTATTCAAATAATTTATACCTGTAGCTGTTCCACTGTCTCTTTGTGAGCTTTTTCCATGTTGTTCATTTTTGCTCTAAGATTAGATTCCTGGTATTGGAAATCTGCTTTCAACTCAGTCAGCTACAAAACATAAAATATACTAAGAAATAGAAAGCATTCAGTATAATGAAACAGTGCACATATAATTGAATATATTTAAACAATATATATAATAATGCTTTATTATGCTTTATTATATAATAATACCTTTCTATCTTTTTCCAAGATGGTCTGTTCCTTCTGCTGCAGCAGGCGTTTCAATGACATTACCTCTTCTTTTAATTGGTTAATTATAACAAAGTTGTCTGTACCCCCAGAATCCATTGACTGGGTTAAAGAACTGCTAATAAAGAACAAAGTAAGAGTTATAGTACAGAGCAAACTAAAAAACTCAATTGTTGGAAAGTGGGTTTCTCCTACTGTTTTCTTTCAACATTCCCCCACACCGCCCAATCGAACAACTTGTACCCTTAAAAGAACAAATCATGCATTTAACTTCCATCTGCAAATACTGTTCATTAAAACAATGATTCTTGAAGTTATTGCAACTTTGGGTGCGGGCAATTAAAACAAACACTTACTGGCTGGCTGCATTGAATTGTGCAAAAATGTACAAGCAGAAGAACTTCATTTCATGCGATTCAATGCAATTCCAACGCTTGCTGGTAAGCGAACTTGAATGAGGATGCACTCAATCTCGGGAAACATAGTCTTGCCATGTTACTGTATGTGCACTTACCTGCCGCAGTGACCAAGTACCTCATGAATTACTCACGCTCAGTGTAGATTATTGATTAAATCGGATTTGATGATTTATACAAGTCTATAATAATAATCCTTACATTTGCATTTTGCCCACAAAGTATACAAGTCAATTTACTTCATAGTATAGCCTGTGAAGCTCGAGACATCTTGAAGATGATATATCGCGCATTACCTTCCAAGGTACTCCATCGTCTTGCCTCTCTAACCTTGTAACCCCATATTAGCCTGTCCTTTCCCTATGCTTGATGGACACTGGCCTGCTTCAGGGCCCCTGCACCATTAGAGGTTGGGCATTCAGTAACTCTGCCCCCACACCCCAGAACACCGTGGTGCCTTCCACCACCATCTCACCCTTTCTGAACCTAACCCTGATCCCAAACCCCTGATTGTCCAGCACTAACACATCTTTCTGATGTGATGGGTGCTATACAAGTGTAATTTAATGTTGTTATACTCAAATGCAGTACAGTCAAACCTTGCTGAACGTGACTTTCTCAAGTGCGGATTCGCCTATACGCGAAGAAATAAATGCGGCACTTTTTTGCGTAACGTGAGTAAAATTTGCATATACGCGCTGGCTGGCCCCATGCCCATGCACATTTGGGAGGACGCCGGCCTCGCGCACAATGCACACTTGGGAGGACATCGCCAGCTCCCGCCCAGTTCGATAATTCCTCGGCCTCGGAGCAAACCTGATGGCATTGCATGGTAAACAGAAGAGACAGAGTCTTCCTAACACTTCCAGGACCAAAGATAAAATAATTTAGCCAAGGTGTGGTAGTGTAAGGTGATGTTTTATTGTCTCCAGTGAGTCAGTGAGAGCGGGGAGAGTGACGAGCGGGGAGAGCAGGACAGCCGCCGTAGCCCATCTCAGTATGGAACCTTGCGTTGGTCGGGTGTGGATGTGCCTGGAGGCTTGAGGTTAGATGGATTCCCCTAACCCCTTTTTCTCCATTACTTATTAAGCTTACCGAACGCGATTTTACCGAGTGCGCTGTTTTCCAGGAACGTAACCCCCGCGTTCGGCGAGGGTCTACTGTATTATTAGTATTTGATTCTTGCTCCTTCCTACTTATTACATTGTTGAGATGCCTCAAAGCACTTCACAGAATACACTGTAAAGTTACTTGACTGTATACTTTATGGTCGAACCGTGGCAACAGCAATGTCCAACCAATAACCG
Organism: Hydrolagus colliei; assembly: GCA_035084275.1. Taxonomy (NCBI): domain Eukaryota; kingdom Metazoa; phylum Chordata; class Chondrichthyes; order Chimaeriformes; family Chimaeridae; genus Hydrolagus; species Hydrolagus colliei. Next base: position 2,174,656 of record CM068745.1, on the reverse strand, counting down.
TGGATTGAGTGACCAAAGTTTTTTTTGTTGGTGGAATTATTACCCGCCGAAAGCAATCTGCCAATCTGATAGGTAAACAGAGGCGTATGGAGTAAGCAAAATTGCCTAATGTTTTTGCCCTATACTCTGAAAAAGTAATATCCATTCCTTTTTCTTGGGACATCTTCCCGATGTAAAGGGCGCTCTAGAAATGTAATTTTGTTGTTGTTGTTTTCAAGAGTCAATTCACACACATTAACTGCTTAGTTGGGAATCTACTGATAATATCTAATATGGATACAGGTAGATCCCGCTTAACGTTGTACTTTGGTTCTCAAAAGTGCAACTTTAAGCGAAATGCCGTTAAGCATTTATTCCCAAAAACTGAAGTTAGGTTCTTTTGGACATTTTTCATCAAAATTTTCTAAAAATACTTGCTCTCTGCTCTCTGACTGCCTGCCCAGCTCACTCACTCGCTCGCTCGCTCCCTCGCTCACTCACTCCCTGACTGCCTGCCTGCCCAGCTCATTGACTCGCTCCCTGACTCACTGCCGGTCTCACTTGATGCCGGCTGGCTCACTCTCTCGCCACCGTCACGAATGATGTAATTGCGAACATCGCAACGTTAAATGAATATATGTTCCCAATGTATCAGCAAAGTAATAACAAAAAAACATTAACCGAGGTGATGTTACGTGGGGTCTACCTGTACTCTTTGTACTCATTTTAACTTTATTTCTATCCTCCAGTTCTGCTTTCACAGTACTGTACCAGTAGATTGCACAACATTTGGTATCGTATAGAGTAACAGTTTGCGAAAATGTCTTATTGAATACAACACTAATGTATAGGTTTAATTTTGCTATCTATTGTATAAAAACATCTGAACTGAGACCCTGAATTAATCTCATTTGGATGTTGGTAGTCTAAAACAAGAAATGGAAATATTACCAACTAGAAGAAATCTAAAAATCTCCAAGGAACTGGATGTCAAAACAATACTAGAGTCTAGCCACATACCACTGGTCTGTGAACCTTTGAGTAAAGTATCATAGAGCGAGCCTTTGTGACCACCAAAAACTAATAATGCATTCACATTTGTTGCAAAATATCTAACTAAGGTAGATAATCAAATCTACAAACTAGGTGGAAAGAACAGTAAACAGAAACATTTGAGTGGATATGGATGCAGCAAACTAAAATTTTTCATTGGTTTATCCTAGAAATTAAATTGGTGCATTGATACATTAGTCTCCTTGTGAGTATTCTGCTCTCATTGAAACAGGTATATTTTGGATTGTATGCACTTGAATTCAATAACACTCCACACAAAATACAACTTTACCTGTCTCCATTGGATGGCTTTGTTTCCAGTTTTGGCTTTTTCTTTGGGATTTCGTTTTGAATACTGGATGATTGTTTATGGCTGCAATGAAAGAAAGTAGTTATAAATTTTTTTTACAAATGCTACAATTGTTCCACATTGGGAGAATTAAAAAGTATAATTTGTGGGAGGATTATTGAAAACAGATTGTTGTCAGGCTGATCAGAGATTGTTGCCGGCTGTGATCTACACTCCTTCTGTGTAGCAAACAACATAACATTATAGAATCATAGGATTTTGCAACACAAAAGGAGGCCATTCGGCCCATCGAGTCTGTGCTGATTCTTTTAAAAGAGCTATTCAAAGTCAATCCCACTTCCAGGCTTTCTCTCCATAACCCCACAAACTTGTCCTCCCAAATAACCATCCATATCTCTTTCAAAAGTTGTCATTGAATCGGCCTCTACCACCCTTTCAGACATTGCATTCCAGATTCAAATAACACGCTGTGTGAAATAATTTCTCCTCAAGTCTCCTCTGCTTCTTTTAGAAACTATTTTGAATCTGTGACCTCGGTCTGTGACAGGTTACACAAAGCACCCTGGAATTCCCACGATATACAATGCGCGTGCCACGGTTCTCAACTGCATAGCCGTGTTCGCAGATATGCTTTTATATTTTTGTTAATATTATATAATATATATTTTACAACTTCACACCTCTGTAGCTAATTCCTACTCTCGCCCCTGATCTCGCCTCACTCTGGTCGCAGCTCACTCCAGTCGGCTCTCAGCTCGCAGTTTACACTGTAATTTTGCCAATCTATGCCAATCGAAGTCCCCATTATCACAACTCTATTGGTTTTATATATTTCTGAAGTTTGCCTGCAGATTTGCTAGTCGACCTCCATTACTTGATACTTGTGATGTTTCCTTATGAGTTTACACATATGCTTTTTTGGTAGTCAGCAGGAGCCTGACACATGCGGAAACCCATCACCATGCCTACGAGTATCCAAACCAATGTGTCCCATCCACACATGGAATGTGCACTCTCTCCCTGGAGGAAGCATCCCACTTACCTAATTCTTGAAAATATTAGACGCAAGTTGGCAAAAGCGAAGGCTTGGGGGACCCCAGAGTGCGTGTTGGAGATACTACTGGGATCTAACCAGCTACAATTGCATAGCTTGCCATTGAAATTGCTGTCTGACAAATTTTCCCGCTGCTTGTCCAACAAAGACCACACTCTCCGTTCGGGCTTTGACTTGCAGGGTTAACAGGAGCTGAGTGGTGTGAATCCCTGCCCCTTGACTCGTATGCCCTTCCATGTCAATTCTGACATGCATTTGTTGATGCATTTTGTTTTTCAAAATTGCACATAGCTGTGGTACTAGCCTATTTCAGTCTTTGGTTTACAACTCATAGTTAAAAGGATTGACAGTTTATGATTAATACTATTTAGGAACAGCCCAGTTCTCAGTAAGACTACCTTTTTTTTTAGACTCTATGCATAAATCCCATCTCAGCAGATTCCAGAGAAACCTAATGCTGAATACTTGTGGCCGGAATGTTAAGTTATTTATGCATGTATTTACACATCCCTAAATAAAGATTCAATTGCGTCTTCATGGGTATTACAATCTAAAATATCAGGTTACAAAAAATAATCCAGGAAATGCATTGCTACACTTTCTCAATATGGTATTCAATCATGAATGTCAGGCATCCACTATTATATATTTAACATCACTAACTTGTGTCGACTGCTACTGTGGTGATGTTTTGAAGAATCTTTCTCAGGCAGCGAGGAGGAAGATGAGGAGGAGTGTGATGAAGATCCCAGGTTTTTTCTCTGCTCCTTAGTTTTCTGCAGTACACGCTTATATGAAAGTGTACACAACCAGCACAGCAATTTTCCATCAACCTTTAAAATACAAATATAAATTGAATTTTAAACTATGGATAACTGAGTTAACTGATAGAATTGCTGTTATGTTCATATGTCATGCATTATTCCAACTTCGAAGAAACATTCTTTTTTATACTTCCCTGGCCCTATTTGAAACCTTTAATCAATGCGTAAACAGCACAACAGCCCTGATGTAAAGTTCCTACATTTACAGTGTTTACTGAAACTTTACATAAAATTTCCTGAAAACAATATCCTCAAAACATTTGTAATTAATATGAACGTAAATAGTTTTCTCTATTTGTAATTACGCCTAGTTCCTGACTACTGATACATTTCCTCATCTTCACCCCCTCAGACAAAATGCTTTTTTTCTTCCAGAGAAGCAAAGGGGGAAAACAATCTATGAATGACCTATCAAAAATTAATTTAAGTCATATTAGGGTTTTTCCTCCAGTCTATACACATATCAATCAAAAATAAATCCAGGGCAATACTTCTAACTCTCAATTCAACCCAACCATCCAATATTCCTTACAGAAATACTGTATGCAAAATATACACTAAAACTACTGAAAAAACAACCTTGTAATACTACAGTACCTGTCACAGGATGCAGTGTACTTTCAGGTCAATCGTCACAATCATCAGCAATACCCTTCCTCACCCTTCCTCCTACGTCATTTGGCATAGCTTTCAAACTTCAAGGCGAACCCAAATGGCGATGGTAATGGAAGATAGGAACCCAAACGGCTATACAGTACTAAAAACTAAAACTAAAAATATTATATAAAATAAATAATTGCGAGGAAGTGAAAAATAACCCAATTTCAGGATCTAAAGTTTATGAAACCATCATTTTTAAAAATATAATGGTATCAGAGTCCCTTGACTGAATTCCAGTCTTGTAACGTCCTCTCAGGCACACATTAGTCTATAGATTTTTCAATTTGCTGCGTTACCCAAAACTTTGTATCAGCACCAAACAACAATTTACCAACCATAAGGTATTATTACCACTGTAAAATAGCATTACAAATGTACAAAGTTTCATTCCAGGTGAAGAGTAAGTAATCACTTACAATTTTTGCAGTGAGAAATCCTATTTTTATTTGCCTAACTTCCATTGGAGATTAAGTTTAAATCATTGAGCAAAAGTAATAACCAACCAACCTGATGTACTGAATTAGTACTTCGCCTCTGTCTTCACAAAAGAAAATGATACAGCCAATGCCATGGTATTAGAGGAGAGGGTAGGAGAAATGGATAGAATAATTATAACCAGAGAGGAAGTGCTAAAAAGGTTGACGTCGCTCAAGGTGGATAAGTCACCTGGTCCGGATGGGATGCACCCTAGGTTACTAAGTGAGGCACGGGAGCAAACAGCAGGGACTCTGGCCACGATCTTTCAATCTTCCTTGGACACAGGAGTCGTGCCAGAGGACTGGAGGATAGCTAATGTTACTCCCTTGTATAAAAAGGGGCAGAAGGACAAGCCTGGTAACTACAGACCAGTCAGTCTAACGTCGGTAGTGGGCAAACTTCTAGAGTCCATAATCAGGGACAAGGTAGATCTTCACTTAGAAAGATATAGGCTAATAAAGGACAGTCAACATGGATTTGTTAAAGGCAAATCTTGCCTTACAAATCTGATAGAATTTTTTGATGAGGTAACGGAATGGGTGGATAATGGTAGCGCAGTTGATGTAGTTTACATGGACTTTCAAAAGGCATTTGACAAAGTGCCACATGAGAGACTTATTAGGAAATTAAAGGCCCATGGCGTAAAAGGGACAGTGGCAGCGTGGATCCACAACTGGCTGCGAGACAGAAAGCAGAGAGTTGTAGTGAGCGGCTGTTTTTCAGATTGGAGGGAAGTGAACAGTGGTGTGCCACAGGGATCGGTTTTGGGACCATCGCTGTTTGTAATCTACATCAATGATCTGGACTTGGGTGTACGGAGTACAGTTTCCAAGTTTGCAGATGACACTAAGTTAGGGAGAATAGTAAACAGTGAGGAGGATAGTAGCCATCTGCAAGAGGATATAGACAAATTGGTAAAGTGGGCAGACACATGGCAGATGAAGTTTAATGCAGAGAAGTGTGAGGTGATGCATTTTGGGAGAAGAAATGAAGGGAGGCAATATAGGCTAGATAGTACAATTTTAAATGGTGTGAAGGAACAGAGAGACCTGGGGATTTGTGTTAGTGACTCGTTGAAGGTGGCAGGACAGGTAGACAAGGCTGTTAAGAAGGCATATGGGATACTAGGCTTTATAAATAGGGGTATAGAGTACAAAAGTCAGGAAGTGCTGACTAACCTCTATAGGACTTTGGTGAGGCCTCAGCTGGAATACTGTGTTCAATTCTGGTCACCACACTACAGAAAGGATGTGAAGGCATTGGAAAGGGTACAACGAAGTTTTACTAGGATGGTGCCAGGATTGAGGGACTTCAGCTATGAGGAGAGGCTAGATAGGCTAGGGTTATTCTCTCTGGAGCAGAGAAGATTGAGGGGAGACCTAATAGAGGTTTATAAGATCATGAGGGGTTTCGACAGGGCAAATAGAGAAAAACTATTTCCACTCGTGGGTGAATCTGTGACTCGTGGTCACAGATTTAAAATAGTTTCAAGGCGCAGTAGAGGGGAGCTGAGGAGAAATTTTTTCACTCAGCGAGTTGTTCGAATCTGGAATGCATTGCCTGAAAAGGTGGTGGAGGCTGATTCGATAACAACTTTGAAAAGGGAATTAGATCTTTATTTAGGGAGAACGGGTCTATTAGGCTATGGGGAGCGGGCAGGGCAGTGGGATTGAATCGCTCTTTTCAAAGAGCCGGCACAGACTAGATGGGCCGAATGGCCTCCTTTTGTGCCGTAAAATTCTATGATTCTATGATTCTATAACCTATATAATTTACATAGATATTTACTTATGTAGTGCTTAAACTACACTACTGTTTTAACTAACCTATACTCTCATCCATCACCCAATCTAGCCTGCTTGTCAAGAAGTGTGCACCCATTTAATTATTACTTAAATATCGCACAAAATAAATATATGACTGCATGAATGCAATACCGAACAATAAAAGTGTAATTTACTAAAATGAGAAATCCCTTTCGATAAATTAGTAGGTTCTATGCAAGCAAAACTATAACTGAATATAAAATATGAAATGTATAAATAATTTTTGCTCACTTCAGTTACCTTTCGTCGACTCTCATCTTTTCGATCAAAGGCACACTGCTGTTTGCACTGCTCACATGTCTGAGGAGGTCCATACTTCTTTTCTGAGTTTGTACATCGTTGACACTTTGTGCCAATAAAAGCTGCTATAATGTTGCAATATTGACAGGGCTTTGGCTGCAAAACACAAAAACAAAGCTTTTATAGTTAACTTGCTTTAATAGAAGCACTGATAAATGTTAAATATATATATGCCTAATCGTGCAAATATGCCCCCAGTTTGTCATATTTTGATCAAATCCTTTAGTAACCATAGGTAGTAAGAGCAAAGGCTTTATTTACTCCAATCTACTCAGCCAGTTAAAATTTCCAGATGAAGAGAAACCAGGAGCAAAAAAGGGAGATACACTTTTTCTCTCAGATAAGTATAATGTCAATCATTATTGTAAAGTCACAATGAGTGGAAGCAGTACCATAGTTGCATCCAGAATATTTTAAATTAATATGCAGAATTCATAGTTGAAATTCAATTCATATGCTAACAGAGACTCTGAACTTCTAATGTGCATTTTAGTTTTCAGGCAGTTGCAGAATCGAACACTTGAAATCTGTCAAAATTGGTGCTTTTGGATTGTTAAGTTGGCGTTTTAGATCATTCTATAAGTAGATGTGCTGCCTGTATAGCAGTGAGCAACTTATACAGAAAAGTCCAAGTTTTACTATCTGCCCATTTTTAAAAATATCCATTTAAAGGAGGTACATCAGCTCATGACTAATACTATGCAGAAGTGATCCAATTCCTAAATGTTGATATGAATATAGATGTCTAAAATAAACACTACCGTTTGACTCATTACCAAACTTTAATACTTGCATTTGATTCAGTACCTTACCAAGTTGTTGAGAAGTTTCTGAACGTCTCACAGGTTTTACTGTGAAGTGTAATGACTGTGTATTTGTAGATGAACACCACAACCATTTTTGCATACAACAGTACCGCACAAACAGGCATAAAGTGAATGGCCAATTTTTATTTGGTGGATTGTTAGCCAGGACACCAGGAAAAACTCCCTTCTCTTATTGAATAGTGAAATAAGATCCTTCTTCATCTGAACAGGCAGACAGGACCTCGGTTTAACATTTTATCCAAAGGATGGCACTTCTAACAATGCATCATTACACGGGAGTGGCAGTCTAGACTATGAAATCAGAGTCTAAGAATTCAATGTCCTGATGTGGGACTTGAACCCAAGCCCTTTAGACTCGGGAGGCAAGAATTGACTGAGCCAGGCTGACACCTTTATGTAAAATACTGTGTCCCAACAGCCTGCCTTACCAGCAAAATACAGTCAAACCACTTTACAAAATACTCTGCAAAGCGCTTTGACGTAATAAGGTGCTGTATCACTGCAAGGATTATTATTATTAGTGTTTCTCACATTGACATGTGTAATCTGCACACACCTTTACTGTTGGATTGATCTCACCTGGGGTGTTAGGGACACTACAATTGTCTTAAAAATCCTAGGGAAATAGCATTAAGACAAACTAATAAGACCCTATTTTCTTCTCACAACTGTAAAATTATTTTAACAAAATATAATAATAAAAATCCTTGCATTTGGTATATCACCATTTCACATTTCTAGACAAAAATCAGAAGATTTATCCTAATTCTAACTCATGACCGACCATACTTGGACTGAGTATACCGTATATCTCCGCGTATAAGGCGCACTTTTTTTCCGGTTGGAAGATCTCGAAAGTGGGGGGTGCGCCCTATACGCAAATACAAGCAATTTTGAGCCTCGGAGATACAGTAAACAGGAGGGGCGGCCGGCGCACTGTCAGCCGGGGTTTGGTCAGTGTCCGGCGGGGGTTGGGAGGAGCGGGTGACGGGGCTTCGGCCTCGGCCACCCGGGCAGCGGCAGCGGCAGCAGCAGCGGACTTCAGTGCTGTGCTTACCTTCTGCCGAACCCAGTCTGCCTGCCTCCCTCCCTGTCTGCGTGCCGACCTGCCGCTCTCCCTCTCTCTCTCCCGGGCTGCCGACCTGCCTCTCTCCCTCTCCCGGGCTGCTGACCTGCCTCTCTCCCTCTGTCTCTCCCGGGCTGCCGACCTGCCTCTCTCCCTCCCGGGCTGCCGCTCTCCGTCTCTCTCTCCCGGGCTGCCGACCTGCCTCTCTCCCTCTCCCGGGCTGCTGACCTGCCTCTCTCCCTCTGTCTCTCCCGGGCTGCCGACCTGCCTCTCTCCCTCCCGGGCTGCCGCTCTCCGTCTCTCTCTCCCGGGCTGCCGACCTGCCTCTCTCCCTCTCTCTCTCCCGGGCTGCCGACCTGCCTCTCTCCCTCTGTCTCTCCCGGGCTGCCGACCTGCCTCTCTCCCTCCCGGGCTGCCGACCTGCCTCTCTCCCTCTGTCTCTCCCGGGCTGCCGACCTGCCTCTCTCCCTCTGTCTCTCCCGGGCTGCCGACCTGCCTCTCTCCCTCCCGGGCTGCCGCTCTCCGTCTCTCTCTCCCGGGCTGCCGACCTGCCTCTCTCCCTCTCTCTCTCCCGGGCTGCCGACCTGCCTCTCTCCCTCTCTCTCTCCCGGGCTGCCGACCTGCCTCTCTCCCTCCCGGGCTGCCGACCTGCCTCTCTCCCTCCCGGTCTGCAGACCTGCCGCTCTCCCTCTCTCTCTCTCCCGGGCTGCCGCTCTCCCTCTCTCTCTCCCGGGCTGCCGACCTGCCGCTCTCCCTCCCTCCCTCCCTGCCTGCGTGCCTGCCTCTCTCCCTACCTACCTGTCTCTCCTCCCTTCTGCCGGCAATATCATTGAGAATGCTTCCGTTTTTTTTCACCAAGAAAAGGTCAAAAACGGGGGGTGCGCCTTATACGCGGGTGCACCTTATACGCGGAGATATACGGTAATTGGTTTGAATCAATAACTAGCTTCAAGAATTCATTCATTGATTAACCTTAAGTAAAGATAACCTGCATCTTAAAGAATTCCGAGCTAAGGGCATGCTTAAGGAATTTCTTAGAATAAAATCAACTTGGTCCTATAAATTTTGGTATATAATCGGACTTTGGACCTGCTCTTAGTATGTACAATAACATCCAAATAGGAAGGTTAATCAATTGGTCTGTCATACAAACTTTAATTAGCAACATCTGCAGTAAGCATTCAAGTTTAACAGTAAAGCACAATTACATTCATCTTCTTATTTATGTATTAGCTAAAATCACTACCATCAGCAATCATCAGATGAACGTTCATGCCCATTTTCAACTTTACCCCCTTGGCAAATCTCAATAACATGGGCGGTCTGCCGCTGCAATTTTGTTTTGGAAAGTATGAAATCAGAGATGAAAAGGAGTCGGTTTTGGACATCCTGCCCACTTTAAAATGAAGGTACAGATAATACAACAAATAGTGCTGAATGGTTTCATTGTTTTATTAAAACAAGTTTTAAATGTGTAGATCGATTTAGAAATGGATACAATTCTAAACTGCAAGATAAATGAGGTAATGTATCTCACTACTATTTCTTTCAAATTTTACCAAATTTCCTCACTATCGAAAGGTCAGACATAATGCTGCATCAACTTACTGTTCCAAACTGCTTCACGTTCTGTGCACACTTCTTGCATATTGTGTTGGTTTTGCTGCATAAAATAAGAAACCTACAATTCAGAAACATTCAAAATTTCACAACATATCACAAATACATGAAAGGAGATATTAATGACTGTACCTTTCTTGCTGGAATTCAGTTCTGCAATATGTACACTTTACTACTGGATGCGCTATCCGACACTCCTGTTTGGGAGAAATAAAAAGCAGTTGACACTCAACGAATCAATGTAACAGTAAGGAATTACTCAATCGCTTACAGATATTGCAAGATGGGAACATTAATTACTACATCAAATGCAGGTCAGGTACATAAGGAATCCAAAATGGCAAAAGCAAAATATGCAAGACATCTAATTATTTACCAGTCTCATAAGATGTGCTGCTGTACAAGCAACAAATTTAAGAGTTTTCCATTATTACTGTCGGGAAGGATTAAGTGCATGAGGGCAAAGGAAGCAGCTTTGATACAATTCATTTAACACACCTAGACTTACAATAGGTCATCAACATTTGTTATTAATTTAATAGCCATAACCCAAAGGTGGTGTCCTGTAGCTCAGTGATAGAGCACTCCCCTCGCAAACAAGAGATCCAAGTTTGATACTCGGCAGGGCAAAACATTGGGCAATGTACTCCACACGCCTCTGTTTATCTAACAGTAAATAGGAAACTGATTGTGTTGATTGGTGGATTGCTTTTCCAGGGTAATAATTCTTTCAAAACAAATAATAATAAATTTGGTCACTCAATGCACGACTGTTTGTGGGACACTGACGTGTGCGAAGTGCTTTGAGACGTCTAAAAATGTGAAAAGGTGTAATGCCAAATGGAAGGATTATTATTTAGTTAGAATATTACAGGTGTCAAAAGAAAATGGGGTTGTATCACTTTGAGATAATAATTTGTTTGTGGAGCTCCTGTGGCTCAGTGGTTAAGAGCACTTGTCTTGCAAGCTGGGGAGACCTGTGTTCGAATCCAGGCAGGTCAGGGCAAAACCTTGGGCAAGTTTCCTTACTCTACACGTCTAATAATAATCCGTCAACAAAAAAAACAATAATAAAATTGGTCATTTTAATCCATGACTGACTGTTTGTGGGGACACTGCTATGTGCAATTGGCTGCCGCGATTCGCCCACAAATATACAGTCAATTCACTTTACAGTATATTCTGTGAAGCGCTTTGAGATGTCGATAAGATGTGAAAAGTGCTAAATCAAATGCAAGGATTATTATTATTATTATTATTGTGAAAACATGATAAGGCTCTACATCAAATCCAAGGATTATTGATTATTATTACTCAACTTTTTAGCAAGTTATAAGATTCTGACAGTGGAATGATTCATACAGTACAGTTAATAAATTAAGTATTTTCATTAATGTATTTGCTCCAAATGACAAAATGCCAACCTAACTTTCATATTCATTACTTTTTTAAAATTCAATAACTCTCTACTCCTGCTTTGACTCTTGGATATCTATGGTTTAGGGCAAGGTGGTGCAACTGGCAGCCCCCATTCCCAATTTCACCCGGCACACCCATTCCCCTCCATAACCTGCAAACGTTGTTATGTTTCTGAAAGTTAAACACAAACACATTGTTTTAGTAGGTCTGCGGACATTTTTCAAAAAGGGGATCCTGCCTTCAGCAGCCAAAAGGTTAATCCACCTTGGTTTAGGCTATAGATATGGCTACTTAATGGATTTATTACATCGGCTCCCCCTTTGTCCCAATTTATTTGAGATATTATGAAAAAAACTTCCCAAAACATGTAAATGCTTGATGCGGGTTTTAAATAGTGGGATTGGGGGTATAGATTATACTAATACTACAGTACTTAATTTCAATAGCAGACACGAGACATAAAGCAAACAGACATTTCATGCTAACAAACACAACAGTTGGTGTCTATGAATAATATCTGAACTTTACAAGTTAACTTAGATGGAGGAAAACTCAATACTAGAATGTCTAAGTTGCATTGAGAGGATTTCTTTACATAGGATTTACAGACCCAGAACAGATGATTGTGGTAATAATCCCAATAATTTTTGAAAAAACTAATCCAATGGACCTCAATTCATTTTTTCACTAAATAGTTATTTAATTTCTCTGCGTCAATTTAGATAAACTGCTTCCCCTTAGTAGATGAAATAAATCCACTGTACAATTAAGCAGGACAAACACAATCCATATAAATAGCCAGGGAAATGTTCATTTTTTTTTAGTTGTTTAAAGAATGTTGATCTTTTTACGAAACACTGACTGTCCTGCACATTGGGACATCCTCCTGTGGTGAAAGGCACTATACAAATGTAATTTTGTTGTTATTGTCTTATTTTTTAATGATACTGACTGACCATCATATGCTCTTAACCCTAAGAGCATATATTGTGATACTCGCAACTATCAACATTGGGACATTTTGCTACTGTAACAGCAAACATAAAGATACAATGTCCATTCCCTCTGAATGCCTACTTAACTCAGATATTTTGTTGTAACAAATATTACTAAATGTTATACTAATCAGTAAGATAAGTATAGTTATCATTGTCTCAATCCATTCAGCAGAATGTTTTATTCTTTTGGTTAGAATAATCCTAAGGATGAGAGATACATAAATTTACAGATATCTTGCTTCAAAAGTTTAAGATTGGTTCATTATCAGGAGAATACATTTCTTTTTTAAAACCAACTTTAGTAGATATCGGTAATATTTGATACTACTGTCTTCTCAAACAACAAAGTAGAAGGTGGCAAAAACGCAAAATATTGTAATGCAGATGCTGGAAATCTGAAACAAAAACAAAAATGGCTGGGAACACTCTCAGCAGGTCAGGCAGCATCTATGGAGAAAGGAAAACCGAGTCAACGTTTCGGGTCCACGACCCTTCGTCAGAACTCAGGTACAAAGTGGCTTGGTAATCTCTGCCTTTATTATCTGCAGTACAGATTTCAAACTTTAAAGATTCTAGTTCTTGTATTGAACTTGTGTTTTTGTTTGTATAACATGAGATGCAAAGAAGTGCAATGATAATGAATTCCAGTCATTGTTCCTAGTGCTGTGGGGAGCGCGCCATTCTCCTTGAAAGTGAACAACATTGAAGTTAGGTGGTTCTTTAAATGATTCTTTTAAAACAAAATTCTTAACTTATAATGCAATTATAGGGTGTCTGAGCTATGTGGAATCTCCACATTCTTAAGAGAACCCAAGTCAAACAGAGTTCCTTGCATTTGATATAGCGCTTTCCACGTATCCTTGACGTGTCAAAGCACTTTCCAGAGGGCTGGCTCACTTCTGACATTCCATTGCTAAACATGTTACCTTGGGGCCAGTTCAGCTCTGAGGAGACCCCACTTAACACCACCCCAGGAGGGTAGATGGTAGGTACCAGGACTTCCCTCTGAGCTTCCTTGTGGATATCACAGCCCAGCATGAAATACGTGAGAGCATTGCCACCATCTTCCTGGCCACCGCCACGTGCCTTCCCACTGAGCGATGGTTCCACAAATTGGAAGTTGCAGAGTTTAAGCAATTGCCGGCCAATCAAATTAGTGAACACACATTTGTACACTATATTCTGTGAAGTGCTTTGAGACGTCTAGAAGATGTGAAAAGTGCTAATATCAAATGCAAGGATTATTATTATTATATACATACAGGTAGGTCAAATAAGATTATCCAACAGTATGGCAATAAAAAGTGACTTTGAAGCGGAAAAATAGGAATTAGAAATGATTGTCCATAATTGAATTAGTCATTAATACAAAATTCTCGATTTACATATTTGATGGGCTGTGTTGACAGTTGACAAATTGCTGTGGCGAGGAAGTACCCGACAGTATTTATACTCTCAGATTGCTTCACTGAACAGATTATGCAGACTCGCAAACAACTCAGGGGCTTAAAATTTCATTAACACAGTACAGTAAACAGGGGGGAGGTGGGGGGAGGGAGAGAAAAGTAATTAATGTCGATCACACAATTGTTAGAATGGGGGGGGGTGGGGCATCAACTTCCACAGGCAAGATTATTATTTTACATTCAATACTTATTTTAAAAGACCAATTCCTTCTCCCCCCCCCCCCCCACCTTCACCATTTCCCATGGCCGGCTTTACCAGTGAAAGACACACCAAAAGCGGGCAGGCCACCCCCCCCCCCCCCCGGGGTTTATATGCAAGTTTTGTCACCATTGCACATCCCGATTCTCCTTCCGCGTTCATCCCTTTTATTTTTAAATTTAATTAAAAACACACACAAACACACAAAATGCTTGTGGCGGCGGCAGTAGATTTGGGGGGAGAGAGGGAGAGGTGGGGGGGGGGGGGGGGGGTAGGGGGAGAGAGAGGAGGGAGGGAGGGAGGGAGCGAGCGAAGAAAGGAATTGCTTCGCAAGGGTTAGGTTATTTTAATCGGATTGCGACCCAATAAACATTGACAAAGAGCGACGGCCGCGGACCCGGGTAGAAGAGAGAAGGAGGGAGGCCAGCGGTGGCTACAAACCTTGCACAGCTGCTGGCCCTGAGAGAGCTCCTCGAAAGGATACCGCTGGTGGCATTTGGTACAGGCGTAGAGCGCGGCCATTAGTATATGTGGCGGCTGTTTTTTTTCAAAAAAAACAATCAACAACTGTGACCGTATAGACCGTCAAGACTTCAGTGCCCCGCTTTGGTGCGTGTGCTTTCCTTACACATGAGGAGCGGGGGGTGGGTGGGGGACGCACACACACGCCACTAACTCTCTCTCTTTTTTAAAAAAGTATATAAGAAAAATTAAATAAAAATATATTTGTATTTTTTTTGTGTGTGTGGGAGGGGGGGGGGGGGTGGGGGTAAAAAAAAATCTGACCTCCCGGCGTCACACAGCGCGAAACGACGACGACATCACACCCCGGACGCGGTCGAGCGAACAGCCGAACACACCCCGCCCTCCCCTCCGCTCTTCTCCGCCAATGGCGAGGCCGCACACTGCGAGGTGCCTGCGCACTCTGACTCCTCCCGCCCAATCACAGGGCGCTGCCCGGGCGGGGAGGGGAGGAGGTGGTGGTGGGGTGGGAGTCAGTCGCTTCCGTTCGAGCGCCCGAGAGAAAAGAAGCGGAAGACGCCCGCAAGTCAGTCACCGTGACCTGAGCCGGTGTGTTCTCTCGCGCTCTCTGTCTCTCTCTCTCTCTCCCCGGGCAGTGAAGTCATAGTCAAAGCATTCATTACCGGTCCCTTCAGTCATGTTTTTACCGCCAACGAGGGAAGGAAATTAAATGAAAAGCTCCCAAACAGCCATTTTACTGGGAGGGGCAACCTTGACATATATCTATACACACATTGTGTAAGGACTTGCGGTTTATATCGCGCCCTCCACGCCGTCTCAGCCTCCTTAGTGACAATAATGACCGGGTTCAGCTTGTCACAATCATGGCCGATATTTATCATGCTCTTGTATCAGTTTGAACACACGGACCGTCCGGTGATGAGGCAATGTTTTATTTGTTGTCATTAAAAGGAAGATCATTATTGTCATTAAGGAAGTCCGCGGGTTAACACGTTTTTTTTAAACAGCAAAAAAAGAAACGGCTTTTTCCTTGTTTCGGTTTCAAAAAAAATTCAAAACACGAAACGGCAGTTTGCCCCGCGAGCGGGGCGGTGACGTCACGCGATCAGGTGACCAGACGGCGGCTGTCCATCACTTGCCTTGTGAGGTGATGGTGACGCGCGCGCTGGACTCCGCGAGCCGCGCTTGGGAATCGAGGCGGAGGGGGGAGGGGCGGCTTCAAACCACGTGGGCGGGCGGGCGGGTCCCGGGGAGGAGTCGGGATGGGCTGTCCGCGCGCCTCCTCGTCACTAGTGCTTTCCCCCTCTCGTAAGGTGAAGGCCCGACATGGCTGCCTGTCACGGCTCGGCGAGGGTAAGCTGACTGCGGTCGCCCTGTCACGGAGTGGGGAGGGGAGGAGAGGGGACTCTCCCCCCCCCCCCCCCCCCCCAGTGGGCGGGAGGTGGGGGACCCAAACACAGTGAGGTTTGAATATGTGGCTTTGGCTGGAATGATGTCCTTCCTGTTACAGGGACCTGCCCCTCTCCCCCCCCCCCCCCCCCAACAGCTGGAGGCACCTGCAGTGCGGGAGGTGCTGAGGGCAGGGGTGACCCTCCTGGAGCTGGAGCTAACGCGGTGACCAGTTACCACCCATTGAGGATGTGACCACAACGCCATCTCGCTCTCCGTGCAGTCAACCGTCGTCTTAGATAACGTGACTTTCGCAGATGTGTTCCCTCGTAATAATAATAATAATCCTTGCGTTTGACCCAGCGCTTTTCACGTTCTTCTAGGCGTCTCAAGGCGCTTCACAGAGTATGCTGTAAAGTGAATTGACTGTGTATTTGTGGGCGAAACGCGGCAGCCAATTGCGTACAGCCAGCGGCCCCCGCAAACAGCCGTGGATTAAATGACCGAATTTACTATTTTTCTTCGATTATTATTAGGCATGTGGAATAAGGAAACTTGCCCAAAGTTCACAGGAAGCACTTCAGCCCCCAGGGGACACCTTGCTTTTTACCATCTACCACGCAAATTGCCTTTTATTAAATCGCTGGCTGAGTGATTGGGCTCTTCAAACCTCTTTTTAGAAAAGTCTTAACAAAAGTTTCATCCATCCTGCTGCTGAAAATTTCTAACCAGGCAAGCAGTTTTGCAGCTTGACCGCTTGGCTCAGTCTGGGAGAGAAGGTTGGGTGTTCCCATCACAAGATTTTCAACTCATCAGAAACAACAATATTACATATGGTGAACATTTTTCATGTAGGGAGGACATCCCAAGGCACAATCAGTATTTTGGACCTGAGCTGGAGATGGAGGGCATGGGAGGAAGGAAGGTGACCGAAAGGCATGGTCGAAGAGGACGGTCTTGAAGGGGGCAAGTTACTGATAGTGGGGGCAGAGTGGCTGAAGGCCTGCTCTACAATGGTGGGGCGGGTGAGGTGGGGGACATGAAGCAGGCTGGAGCCCTCTGAGCTGAGGGAGTGGAGTAAGATGGGAGTAAGATTTTAAATCTAGTTTTTGTCTGTTCATATGGATGTTGCTGATGCACACATAATCACAACACCATACAATATATCCTGTGAGGCACTTTGAGACTGTTTGATGCGATGAGGCCTTATATCAAATTAAAATATTACCAGTATCCAATGACTATCAGAGAAGAGACTTGATTGGTGGTCCTAGGTAGGTGGACAAGCATAGGAAAGCCTGCCAAAGAGTATCTCAATGGCAAGAAGTACAATTTTAGATGGTTAGACTTCAGTAGTTCCCCAGGGCACACTCTTGATGTCCCAAAACCTTGCCGCTTGTCAGCCTGTACTTAAGACTCTGGAATTATGTAAAACAGCGATCCATTCCGAGAGAGAGTACACATTCCATTCCAACAAATATCTTTGTAATTTTCATGTATCATTTCTTTATTTACAGGTGCAAGCCTGCCTAGATGAAAGCAGTAAAGGACATTCAACATCCAACACCTCGTTCATACCATCATTTACACCGTATCCGATGGATAAACCCTTCATCAATGCTGACTTAAGACGATGTCCAGATGATCCTGTTATTGCATATCCAGAAAGTAACAGTAGAGGTGTGTGGATGATTTACAAATTTAATAAAATTAACTATATTTGGGTTAACTAGAATTCTATCTGACTCTCATAAATTCTTACTTGGTGTCCATTCTGATAGCAAAGTTCTTAATTCTGCATGTCTGCTTTGAACTTTCATTTTGTGTTTTTAAGAACATGAGAATTGTTAGATAGAAGACCAAGGAACATCTAGTTCACTTTCCACTATCCTGGTAGTCGAATGAATGTCATGTCCCAAGCTATATACTATATCCTGAGATATTATTTCCTTACAAAATAACCCTTGAATTATTGACTATTTCTATCTAATTAATAACTGTCCTTCAGCACATGAATATTTTACAATATGTGGAAGAACATTCATTCTCACAAATTATTAATGAGCATTCTTGTTTAGTTGAATGGTGGAACTTTTGGTTGTTCCAACCCGCAGATGGTGTTTATGGCAGTGGAGGTTGATTGCTATGAATACAGCAATACACCAGTGCAGGATTTGTGACCAGACCTGTAACTGAGTTTTGTTTTCTTATTTACGGGTTAGTTCAACATTACAAAATAGTGCATTTGCTGATGACATTTGTTGGTTATGAGTTCTTTTGCATGCTGTTACCATTTTTTTACAACATTTTAAGATTGCTGACAGCTCTGATGTGATCCTATTTTCTTTGGTACAATTTATGTATTTTTCAGCTCTCATATTGACTCTTAAATGATAATATTTATGGTAATTAAGCTGAGGAATATAATGAGTTGGTTGCTGCGAGCCAATACAGTACGAGGAGGGGATACAGCTAGCCCTGAGAGTTTTGGTAGATGTCAACCTGATTCAACAACAACAACAACTTTGATTTATATAGCGCCCTCCACGCTGGACGGCGTCTAGAGCACTTCGCTGGTAGCACCCTCGCCTCTTAAGTCAGGTTGTGGGATCAAGCCCCAGGTCAGAACGTGGAACACCCAAGTCTTCTCTGACACTTCAAGACAATGCGAGGTGTGTGCTGCATTGTTGGAGGTGCCATCCTTTGGATGAGATGTTAATCTGAAGTTCTCTGTCTTGTCTATTCTGGTGGGTGTTAGACTATTTCAAACCAGGCAGAAGTTTATCCTGAGGTCATGCTCACTTTTCTCCCATCAAAAATAGGTCCTTCACTTTCATGGTTATTAGTGAGACATTTCACTATTATCTTAAGTTCAACAAAAAGTATATTCTTTGATCTCTTTGTATATTTATGTTAAAGTTTCATTGGTTTGGGTTCATTGAATTTGCTACAGTTTAATCTTGCTGAGTCTCAGGGTTTAATATAGCGTCAGCACAACTTTTTTTAAATTAAATTCCCTATTTTTGATTTTTCAGCGGTACTTTCAGCTTTAAAAAATCTGCAGGAGAAAATCCGAAAATTGGAGTTGGAGCGAATACAGGCAGAGGAAAACATGAAACTTCTGTCTGAGGAAACAGCAAAGTACAAAAATGTGCTAGATAAGGAAAAACACAAGGAGGGTAGCATGCGGACAGTGTCGCAACACAATCAAGGTTTGTGTGTATGACCCATGCCTGCTTTACAGTGAGCCAGGTTCATTTTTCTATTATGGTTAGAACAATTTAAAGTAGAATTTAGAAAATTTCTTGTGTCCCATAATAATAATCCTTGCATTTGATGTTGTGCTTTTCATGTCTTCTAAATGAATCAAAAGAATATACTGTGAAATGAATAGAATATATATACACTGCAGCCAAATGCGCACATCAGTGTCCCACAAACAGTTGTGGATTGAGTGACCAAATTATTATTCTTTTTTTTTCTTGAGGGATTATTATCAGGCGTGTGGAGTAAGGAAACTTGCCCAAGGTTTCGCCCTGCTGGCAATTGAACTCAGGTCTCTCACTTGCAAGGCAAGTGCTTCAATCATTGAGCTATAGGACTCCATAATCATCATATTGTTCAAAGGAGTTTGTGCTGGTGTCATTAAGTGCGTGCTATGCAATTATATTGCACCTTTGTACTGCTTATTGTTAAATATTTGTTTCAATATTTTATCACCAGAACTGTCAGCACAATTAGCATCAGCAGAGGGTCGCTGTAACCTGTTGGAAAAACAGCTGGAATACATGAGGCATATGGTGCAGAATGCTGAAATGAATAAGACCACAGTTCTGCAGAGACAGGTGATATAGCCCAAAGAAAAGACAATAGATCAAACTTTATGATTCATTCACTTGGAATGAGGTCTGGTTTTTGGAATCTTAAGTGCTCTGAGATATTGCCTGCCAAACCAAGTTGTTATTTAATTCTGTCATTTATCTATAACTTTATTGAACATTGGTATCATCCTTGTGGCTGTCCTCTGCATTTCCTCTGAAGGCTTGCGCAGTCCCTTCTGTCCTGGCAACTATAACTCTGTAATACTCCGGGTGCAGCCTGCCCAGATATTATATAACTTGAGTATGTTGTCTGGGAATCTGAGCTCAGCTGGTATGGCAATATAGTTCATCATCCTATTTACCTTCTTTATTGATCCCAATTTGCTTTGACATGGTGAGCGATGAATCATTACACACCCTTGACAAGTTCTATTGTGTATATGCATTTCCTATTTTTCTATATTTCATGAATTTATCTTAAAACATAATTTTAACTTATCAACCATATGCTTATCCTACCAAGCTCTCCTTGTTAGAGTATTCTTTGCTTGTTGCCTCCTCTGATTCCGCAGTTTAATAATGAAAAATAATCCTTGCAGTAGGGTCCGGCGATATATTGATAATATCCGATATAATTTTCATATCGATATGCCGATATAGGCATTTAAAAGATATTGATATATCGAAAAAATCGGAATGCGCACACACTGAACTACAAGACCCAGAATGCTCATCTCTATACACAATGCACACACCGAGGTGCAAGCCGCCATATTGTATTCATAATCCTCGAATACAATATACAGGTATGCAAGGAGTGAGCGGGGAGAGACGGGGGGTGGGGTGGGGGGGAGAGAGATGGCGAGGGGGAGGGGGAGAGAGACGGCGGGGCGATGGGGGGAAAGAGAGACGGGGGGGTGGGGAGAGAGAGACGGCGGGGTGGGGAGAGAGGGGGTGGGGGAGAGAGACAGCGGGGGGGAGAGATGGGGGTGGATGTGATAATATACAGATAGATAGATAGATAGATAGATAGATAGATAGATAGATAGATAGATAGATAGATAGATAGATAGATAGATAGATAGATAGATAGATAGATAGATAGATAGATAGATAGATAGATAGATAGATAGATAGATAGATAGATAGATAGATAGATGTAAGAGAGGACAGAGACACAGACAGAGAAACACAGAGATGGAGAGAGTGAGTGTGAGAGACACTTAGAGAGAGAGAGATATATATTTACCTCCTGAGGAGATAGGTCCTGAAAGCGCGCGCACCTCCGAATGCGCTCGCACCTCACGACGCGTGCGCAGTACGGAAAACCCGAAAATATTGATATATCGGTATATCTCGATATGAGCCCATCGATATATCTAAATCGGAAAATTTCCATATCGACGGACCCTACCTTGCAGTTATAACACTTTTCACGTCTTCTAGATGTGTCAAAGTGCTTCACAGAATATACTGAAAATTTACATTGCTGTATATTTTGTGGGCAAATTGAGCCCAGGTCTCTAGCTTGCGATATGAATGCTCTAATCATCGTTGGAATCTTTTTCCCTCCCCCAACTTGGTGCCATTTATAAATTAAATTTATGACTTATTTTCTTACCATTT
Source organism: Hydrolagus colliei (assembly GCA_035084275.1). Taxonomy (NCBI): domain Eukaryota; kingdom Metazoa; phylum Chordata; class Chondrichthyes; order Chimaeriformes; family Chimaeridae; genus Hydrolagus; species Hydrolagus colliei. Next base: position 2,153,259 of record CM068745.1, on the reverse strand, counting down.
TTAGAAAGGCTTGCAAGTATTTTGTTTTGCAAATAATTAGAATTTTCAGGTATCAATGTACTGTTAGTTTTTTTAATAGGAAAATGTATTGATAATAGATACTTTATGTTTGAAAAGTTCAGCAGTTTTCTATTTCTAATAATCTAGGCATCTTTAGAAAATAGGGACTGTATGAGTGGCCTGAATCTACAAGCAAGACTTGAAAAACTTGACTTGCTTGAACGGGAATACTTTAAACTCACAACAACACAGACTGCAGCTGAGGTATGTAGTTTCTATAATAAAAATTATTCTCAGGTTACTCAACATTCCAGTTTCTATTATTTTATTAATGGAATGAAGAATAAGACACATTTGCATCATTCTTGGTTCTGCCAATAACTATTGAACTAAATACAAATTTACATTTATTTAGTGCCTTATATTGTTTTATTGTTTTTAAAGTTAGTGTATAATTGTTTTTCCATGTAGAGGAAAATCTGTGTGTTGGAGCAGAAGTTACAAGAGGAAGAGCATCAACGGAAGCTGGTGCAAGATAAAGCTGCTCAGGTTAGTACAGGGCAGTCAGAAATAACAAGTTTTGAGAGTTAAAATCAGTTGCTTTGGGTGTGTCGAAAGCCTAAATATTGAAAACAACCGTGAAACTGTTATGTAAAATTCACACATCTTTAGAAAACAAACTAGCGATTGAGTTTAGCAGATGTTGAAGAAAAAAATGAAATGTGATAAACAAGACTTTAAAGGGATTGAAGTGATAGAAATGAGTGTGAAACACAACAAAATAATGAGCCTCACCCACATAAAATCTAGATTTCCATAATAATAAAATATACATCCTTGCATTTAATTTGTACTTTAGCAAGTTATTTGTAGGAGTCCTGTAGCTCAGTTGTTAGAGCACTCACCTTACAAGTGAGAGATAACTTGGGCAAGTTTCTTTACTCCACATGCCTAATAATAATCCGTCAAAAAGAAATCGGTCAATTCAATCCAATTGACCACAACTGTTTGTGGGACACTGCTGTGCACAATTGGCTGCCGTGTTTCGCCCACAAAATACAGTCAGTTCACTTTACGGTATATTCTGAAGAGCTTTGAGATGTCTAGAAGACGTGATAAAGTGCTATATCAAATGCAAGGATTATTTATTATTATCATGACGTTAACAATACAAAATTACATTTGTATAGCACTTTTCATATCGAGAGGATGTCCCAAGGCGCTGGGCAGGCGGGAATTTTGATCCGAGCTGGGGAATTGGGGTCAAGGTGGGTGGACAGCAGTAGGATGGGAGGGTGGCCTAACATATGGTCAAAGAGGAGGGTTTTGAGATATGCTTTCAAGGAGGCAAGGGAAGGAGCGAGACGAAGGGACTGGGATGGTGTTCAAAGATTGGGGGAGAGACATTGAAGGCCCTACTCCTGATGGTGGGCTGGGCTGGATGGGGGCTACGGGGCCTACTGAGCAGAGGGAACAAGTCAAAGAGGTAGGAAGGGACAAGGCCAATGACAATCTAGGTGTAGTCAAGCCTGGATGTGATTGAAAATATGGTTGAGGGTTTTGGTAGCCTTAGGGGTGAAAGTGGCAGGGACGAGCATTGTTTAAAGAAATTGAAGAATACTTTATGATACATCATGTAAGGAATATATTTCTTCTGAGTCAATGTTTTGGGTCTACAACCCTTCGTCAGAAGTTCTGACGAAGGGTTGTCGACCCGAAACGTTGACTCACTTTCCTTTCTCCATGGATGCTGCCTGACTTGCTGAGTTTCCCCAGCAACTTTTGTTTTTGTTTCAGATTCCCAGCATCTGTAGTATTTTGTGTGTTTTTTTACTACATGCTGTGTGTCAGTCCAATGAGCATATCCCCTCACCCTTATGAATTTGTTTTCTGCAAGTAATTGAAATATTTTTCCTGTAGTTGCAGACTGGGCTAGAAACCAACAGAATTTTGCTACAAGCAGTGTCACCCACACCACCAAAACCTAACAAAACAAAGAAGAAGAAAAAGCAACCAATCAAGGTACAGTATGTCTAATTGCTGATCTTTTGAAATATAGACAAGTTGCACAATCTGCCAATTCTTTGCATAATTAATTCTACGAATGCTAGTTGTAATCATCTCAATCAGATTAAAAGATATGGACATCTATGCAGTTTTAATTCTGGAATTCCCTTAACATTAATTAAAACTCCTTTTATGATATTACAATTGTGACTTAGGAGTATATAAATCGGGAAACTGACTCCACAAAGTTGTTTTTCTGTGTGCATGGTGATTACAGGTATTTATTGGTGATAAATGAGTATTTGGAACAAATGTACAGATATTCCTTGGGCTGGCTAACATTGTGTCAGCCTGGCTCAGTTGGGAACACTGCAAAACAGAACATGTATCTCACACATTAGATCTCACAACTTCATTTGCCAGACGGAAAGTGTTCATGATCAAAATTTAATGCAAGTACAATAGAATAGTCTTAGAGATCATTATTAACCTTAGCAGCTATTATTTGAGTCATAATGCTGCCCTACTCAGTTTCCACCTGTCTGAGATATCTATGCAGTGTTGAGGTAAGGTATTGAAAATGCCTTTAATATTTTTTCTTTGTGGTGTTTCTTTTAGCATACTTGTACAAACCATTTCCATGCTCAGCCTCATTATCGGCTCAGTTTAAGTGATGTACCATTTGTAGCAGGGAAGGTGAGTACTTTTAATGCTGTCATATTCTCATATTTAATGCTCACTTTCAAAGTGGGAGTATTAGAATGATAATCCTTGCATTTGCTATAGCGCTTTTCACATCTTTTAAGGGGAATTCCAGAAGTAAAACCCAATGACGCAATACACTATGTGCAAAAAGTGGTGACCTGACTATGACTACCCCAAAGTTAGCCTTATTTAATTGGGAAAGCAGCCAATCTGTCGCTGAAACCGTAGGGCACTTTTTTTTATAAGCAAACCTGCCTTAAGGCGGTGCAGTGTAACTTGATTCTATTGTAATAAGACCTGATTTCACTTCAGGTAATCCCAAACTATAGAAGCACTTTTTACCTTCTTCAGACAACAGCCTATTATTTTTCTTGAATACAAAGATGATTGCATTCAAACAAAATAAATACTTTATCCATTTACACACAAGAAATGTTGAAATTTGGACGAATTGAGAAGAGTGGTTTTGCTATTTATTACTTCACACTATGATGGTAACATGCTTAAAAGTATACTACTTAGAGAAGAAGAATTGTACGATGATTAGTTTTGCAATAAAGTGTTACAGTGTTAAACAACAAAACAAAATTGCACTTATATAGCGCCTTTCACGTAGGGCTGAACAGTAGGGTCAAGACCCGAGCGGTGGGGGGGGGGGGGGGGGGGTGGTCGGGGTAGGAGAAGGGTTCGTGGGGGAGCCGAAGGTGTGGTCGAAGAGGAAGGTCGAAGGAGGAAAGGGAGGAAGCGAGGGCGAGGGGCTGTGGGGTGGAGTTCCACAGTGTGGGAGCAGAGAGGCTGAAAGCCCGGCCACCGATGGTTGGGGGGTTAGGGCGGTGGACACAGAGCAGGCCTGAGTCTGCTGAGCGGAGGGTGCGGGCACAGGCTGGTAGGGAGACAGTAGGTCAGAGAGATGGGCGGGGGGGGCAAGGCCGTGAATGGCCTTGAAAGTGAGGACAAGGATCTTGAATTGGATCCTCTGGGTGACGGGAGCCAGTGGGGACGGGCGAGGGTGGGAGTGATGAGGTCGTGAAGCCTGGTGCGGGAGAGAACACGAGCTGCAGAGTTCTGAATGATCTGCAGCCTGTGAAGGGAGGAGCTGGGGAGAGGAGAGAGTTCCCGTAGTTGAGCCTGGAAGTAATAAAGGCGTGGATGAGAGTTTCGGCGACGTGGTGGGGTGAGGTAGTGGCGGAGTCTGGCAATATTACGGAGGTGATGGAAGGCTGTGCCGGTCATGTCCCGGTGTTAGACTCCTTCGAAGTGAACCCTCAAGTGTCCTTGTCTGTAGTTACTACAGCTGCCAGCCCAGTTAAATGTAATACACAAGTTAATTTTAATTATGTTTTACTTGTACCTTTCTAGTTCCTGTATTTATTATTATTGCTTTTATCTATTCTACAGTCAGCTAGTCCAAGTCATTCAGTTCGTGCTAATGTCCAGCATGTCCTGCACTTATTGAAGCAACACAACAAAATCTTGTGCAATGAACAAGTGGTCAATGAACAGCCTATGGTCAGGTTCACAGAATGCAGCAAGTTTAATAAAATGTCTCAAGCTTCATCCACTCTTTCGTCAACTCTGCACGAGGAGTTGTGTGAACTGCTGTTGACATTACAAGATGAATTTGGACAAATGAGCTTGTAAGTATTTATGCTTGCTGTCATTTTATGCATGTAATAAAATATATTGTGCCTTTAGTGAAATGAGCATTATCTAGTCTACAAATGGATTTGATGTAAGCGCAGTTCAAAAAAAAGTGGATTCCTAAGTAGAATTTTAAGTTGGGGTGAGAGGGAAAAAGTAGAGAGATTCCAGGATTTGGTGCTATAGAGTGGGGACAGAAAGGCTGAAAACTCACTCACTGATGATGAAAGTTATGAAGAAGGTGAGTGTTTTCTGCATGGAAGAAGGGACTGGCTAGGACAGCAACTTGCACGAAATTGCAGAAGTACATTCAAATGAGGCCTTGGAGATGTTTTCAAGTGAGGATAAGGATTTAGAATTCAATGTACTCGGGAAATGGGGAGCCATTGAATCCGCATGAGGATGTGGGAGAGGATAAGCTTTGCAGAAACTGGTCTGAGATGAAATTAGAATCAAAGTTCAATTCAAAATAATTTCAAAATGTAATTTGAGACATGATGTGTCATGTGATGACCAGGCTGATGGAAGGCAAACTGTTTGGACATTAGTCTTCTTTCGCCTAGAAAATTCTTAATTTCAGAGTTCTGGTTGATCTGCAGTTTGTGTAGTGAAGAGCTGGGTGAGGGGTAGGATATTAGAATAATTGAGCCTGGCAGTAAGTAATAATCCATGCATTTGATGTAGCACATTTCATATGGCAGTATGTCCTCAAATACTTCACAGAATTTCCTGTAAAGTGAGGTGATCATATTTTATGGGCAAATGCAGCAAAACCACTTTGCGATGAGTAATGTCCGACAACCAATCATAAAGTGAATCCCCAATTTTATTTGGAGGAGGCGAATTGTTGACCGGTACTTTAAGCGAAACTTTCCCTGCTCTTTTTGGATCGTGTCTTATTTAAGTTGTGCATACTTTCATAGCGAACACCAAGAGTTGGTAAAGCATATTCATGAAGCTCAGACGGATTGTATACGAGAGGACTTGGAGCGAGAGTTAGAAGCATTGGTGAAAAGGATGGAAGCGAAAGGGGACCAGATCGCGAAAGTCCACAAGCATCAAGCTTCGGTATGGGTAACTCTTTCTAAAGGGAATTTATTACAGCGTTTGGGAATGTAACTTTGAAATATGGCTACAATTTATTTTTCAGTCTTTGATATTTGCTGGTATAACAAAAGACCTGGTGTTTCCCAAAGGGAGAGAAAGTTAAGAGAAACAAAATATTCTGATTCATTATATTACATAATTTGCAAGTGACTATTTTCAAAACACTTGCAAAACACCCAGGGAGCAGATGGCACATGGATCAGGAACAGCTGCCGATTTTTGCGGAAGCCTTCGCTTTTACATGCCTTACGCCCTCCTGATCCCAGATAAATAACTTCTGATTTTTTGCCATTTGATAATTTAAGCTAAATCCCCCTCGCACCACCCATATAGTTACTACATGTGACTACATGCAGGTAGAAATCACTCAACATCTTCCCGCTCCCATCCCACGCCGGCGGCGTCACAAATCAACGCGTCCCGACCGGCGTCAGCTTCACCCCCGCCGGCCGCCACCGGTAAACGTCATCACGTCACCCCTCCCCCCACCTCCTCTGCCAAACCCTCACAGCGGGGTCTGCTGGCGGCAGGGCTGCAGTGACACTGGTGCTCAGCCTCCTGGAGTGGTAGTGTGCATTATGCAGTGTGTGTGTGCGCGTGTACGCTGCACTGCTGTACTGTAGTACACGCACGTGCATGGGAGCTCCAAAGAGAGTAATACAAGGTCAGCTTACCCAGTGCTCCACACTAAATATTTCTGTTAGGGGGCCCAGCTGGACCCTCAGATTTTTTCAAGACGCTCAAGTGTGTTGTAGATCATAACTTTTTTTTTGCGTGCCCAACGCTAAAATTAAGGTGTCCAGGGTGCCTGGATGCCTGTTAATGTCGAGCCCTGTCTTAACTATTGGCTGATCCTGAAGTGATAGAGGCAATAACAAAATCCTTCCTGAACATGTAACAAACCTTCCTGAAAATCTTCCTTAAAGTTGGCAGCTCTGCAGGAAGACCATTTTTAGTGACTGAATAATGATGATCGTGACTGAGGCAGGTCTGAAGCTGATGTCGCCATCTAGGGTTGAAAATGTGTACAACACAAAATTACATTTGTAAGGTGCCTTTCATGTTGGGTGGATGTCCCAAGGCACTGAACACTTAGGGATTAGGACCAGAGTATATGTATGTGTGTGGTGGGGGGTGGGGGGAGAATCAGGAAGGGTGGGGGACAGAGAGAGTAAGATGGTGACCAGTGGCACAGTTGAAAAAGAAGGTTGAAGGAGCCATGTCTTGAAGGAAGCAAGAATACAAGGTTGATAAGGGTTTACCAGATCAGAGAGGCTGGGGAAACAGTCGAGCTGGACGAGGATTGGTGTGATAGGGTCACAGAGCTTTGTTTAGGAGAGGACTCGGCGGACTGCAGAATTCTGGATGATCTGCAGCTTGTGGAGGGTAGAGTTGGGAAGGATGACCAGTAGAACATGTACACGCCACTGAATTCAGCATTTTATACAGACCGTAAATAGTGTATGCATAAATGATTGTGATTGTTTTGTATCCATTTTCTGAATTCTGAAGTCAAATTGTCATTGAAAAAAGTTATTAAAAAAGTAAAATATCAACCTGACAAAAACTTTCACCAACCTACTCGTGAGCAAAATGACAACCTACTTGTGAGCAACGTGATTCAAAGATCCATTCAGGTGGTGTAAATCTTACGACTCTGATGCAATCTGTGGAATTAAGTGTAGCCTTGTCCCATAGTTGCTATTGCGGGGGACTACTTTCTCTTTGCCGAGGATCCAGTATACATACAGTGAGCTGAAAGAATTTGAATAGTTTCATATATTCCTTTCTGTCAATGAATTAGTCTCACATTACTTCAGTTTTATGAATTTTAATATTTTGGTATAATTTTTTCCTAGGGTTTTATTTCAAGATGTAAACCGTCAAATAACACAAAACCCTCTTTTTTTTAAAGCTTCGTAAACTGAAGGAAACTAGAAGGAAAAAACAATCTGCAAGTAAAGGATCAAGTAACAAAAGGACTGGAAATGGTGGTCAGAGTGAAGTGAAAGTCACAACAACTGTATCAACCAGAGGAAAGGATGCAGTCGATATTAAAGTGAGACCAGGAGATAAAAGCAGGGGGAGTCTTCGTTTATTGAAAGATATGCAGATTCTACAAACTACTCTCCAAAAAGATGATGTCAGTTGGGGTTACTGACTCATTGGATTAACTTTTTGAAGTGGTAGTTTTTTTTTCCTTTCCTCAAAAACCTGGTTTACATCAGCTCTTGTATTATTATGTAATTTTACAATTCTAGCATTTAAAAAAAAGATTTATAAGAATAAGCTTCTGAATGTGAGGGTTAAATACCTAAATTCACGAATGAGAAACTATCACTCGGGGGCAATTGAACATCTGCAATAATGAAATGACCATTTCAAAATCAATCTACATTATTTGTCCCCTTTCAAATTATGAAAGCTAAGCTTCACACATATCCTTCAGCTGTGATGATGGGTGGATAACTTAGAGAACTGCCTTAATTATGTGTCTTTATCTGTATCTGCCTTATGTAAATGCTGTTTTGTGGTTCAACTTGTCTCATTTTGTGAAATAAATTAGCTGAAACTATTTCCAGTATTACCCAGAAAACCGTTCAGCCACAGCTGAAGTGGACCCTCGGGGAATCTTATCGTTTTATGTGGTCGAAATTTTGAATCTTAGTAATGTATTGGCTTTTAAAGTTGAACTGAAATACAAATGAATGTAGCTCTGCTAATTTGTTAATTGTGAATTATTATACGTGCATGTTTTACAGTCTGATACAGTGGAAACTCACTAAGGTCAGCTAACTCAGGAATTTGGACTATTTTAGTAGGGTGATGTCATTAATGAGTTTATATTGCTGTATTTTGTAATGTTGAAATAAGCGATTGCAATATAACTGAACGCATTTGTGGGATGTCGTTAATGTGAGTTTTCACTTTATTGGAAATGTAATGGACCATTTTAAATTTTAGCACAATGCCATAATCAAATCCCTATTTTATATTTTGGAAGTTCTCTATCCCTAAAACTGGTGGGTATGCCCAGTTATTTCAGTATTATTTTATATGAAAACATTGAATCTTTTGTAAAAATTTATTAATTTGTTGATGCATTGGAGCTTAATCTAATATCCTTGGTTGACTAGGGTACCTTGATAGCTAACCCTCTTGCCTATGCAGATACAAGTCTACCTTAAGGATACTCGTAGTTTTGTATTTATAACGGCCAAACACTGTCCGTTATTTTGACCTATTGAAACAGATGTATAGTATTCCAAATGGGATTTTGGAGCAATTTATAGTCCAACAACTAATGTTTTTGATTGACTTTTTCTTCATTTATGGCTGAGCTGTGGGGTATGGCAGCTTGGATTGATGGTCTGTGTACTTGCCTGGACTGGGCAGGTATTTTTTGCACGACTTATCAATGCCCCAAAAGTGTCCCATGGGTGAAAACATTACATTGGTGCAGTGCATTTAGCTGAAATATGCTTTTAGGGTTTTCAAAGTGTAATTTGTGTTCATATTATTTATCGTGTTAGAAATAAACCTTTTTTAAAATGCTGAAGTATTTGTAATGCTGAAGCACTACTTTAATAATTCAAACATACAATCGATATACTCTGGCAGTTCCAATCTGGATTACCACTGAAGGCCAATGCAAACTTTGTGGGTGCTCATCCATTTTGTTCATAAATGCTTGCTCTACCCAAAACATTATTGTGTGGAGTGACTTCATTTACTGGCTTTATTTAAAAGAAATAATGCTTGCTTTCTGGTCAGGGAATGGTAGTGAATCTCAGAACGTTGTCACTGGGGTTTTAAAAAGTGGCTGTTGACAATGGCATGCAATAAATATCAACTCAGTCAATGACGGGGAATTTTGGGGCTATCTGATAGTACAACATTTATGTTTTGGATTGGGGTTCACGCAAGGTTTTGTGACATATTGAAAACTATCAACTAGTTGATAAGTTTACAGCTTTAAAAAAAAATTTGGACTTCTTAAAGCACAGAATAGTGCTCTAAATTAAACACAAGAGTTAAATTTGCTCATTCCCAAAAATCTTGAATTATAGACTCATTAAAGGACAATTTTTTTCCCCTCAAGGGAGAGTGAACTTCTAGATCTAGCACAAATATTCATTGGGTTGATTGTAGATGACGTGAAAGGTGCTATACCAGTGTAATTTTGTTGTTGTAGAGTGGCCTTTTTTAAGGCCAGTTTGATCAGAATTTGCCCTGCAGTATTGATCTGCAAGTGACCACAACCATTTCATAACTTTCAACCTACACAGCAACGTGCATGAAGACACAATCACCCTGCCATCTCCAAGGTCTTGAGAGAGCCCTCATCAACCTCAGAAACAGGAATGAGCATGACTTCTGGTTGACGGCACCAGCTAATGGGACAAATAGGAAATCCAAGGGTGCAAACCTGGCCTTGTTTTGGGTGCCAAAGGGAGCTTGAGCTTGTCCCATTAATGGTCACACACTGTTGTGCTGGTTAACATCTTCCCACACTGGGTCGTGCTGGGAGCTTCAAATAAAATGTGTTTGGCTGTGATCTGACGAGGCCTGGCTTCCAGCACTTCTACCACAACAGTACTAGAGATTGTACATTATACACCATATACAAGTCTTTATTGATAGAATACTCTAGCAGCACAAGAACAAGTTTAAAAATATACAATGCACTCCTGCCCATGTAACAGATTTCTAACCCATTCCTTACTGAAGGTGATACACAGCATTTATTTTACATGCAAAATTTGGTTATGAGAAAATACCAGATTGATATAATTACTGCTCTGGTCTGTGAAATTTCAATGACCATATCCGCTAAGGCAGCAAACAATGAATAATAAATCAGAACAGTTCCTTTGTTTTGGGACCACCAAGATTTGAACAAACAATGAACTGCTAAATGACCTGAGCGTACCAGTCTCATTCTAAGCAATTAAATGTACAAGGGTTTCTTTTCCATTGGTTAATTTTGAATACAGATAGTTCAAAATACATTGCTTTCTCACAGATTAGCCAGTCTGGATTCTGCTGCAGTACACTTCAAGTCTGAGGTACTTTATTATCTTAAGTTTATAGAAATGAAATTCAATAGATTAAAAATGCAACACAACAAATCAGGATTTGCCTGTGCTAAGGACGAGTCATATTTTGGATTATATCCCCATGATTTCTAGAGAATATTATTTCGATTTAATTTTGTCTCTAGATTTGAGATCTGTACTGCAGTTTAGTCAATCTCAGTGCAGACTACTTTAAAATGAAAGGTGATGACAGCTAATTATGATTAGCATGCATTATGACTTCAGTTTATGGACCTTAAATTGTAAATCAGGTATTGAACAATATCCCATAATACAATGAACTGTCTGCCATACAGTATCTATGTAATAAATACCAGTAAGATTGGATTTCATTTAGTCACTTCCAATGTATAATTTCTATTCATTTATCAAGAGAATTTGTAGTTCCAGGAAGTGGCACCATTGATACCAAATACTTTGCAAAATTAGGATCTGGATTTTAAATCAATTCTGGTTGTCCATGTTTATAGCATGGCTTATACAGTAATTAAGCTCTCACCCTATTCACCCCAGGACTCACGCTCTTTGTTTTAGTAGTGATTTTCTTTTCCACCAACAAAACCAAACTTGACCTACATTGCTGATAAGAAATGGAAATTAAACTAGTGGATGACTATTTACACAATATGGCTTGCAACATTATGCTTGAAGATGGGATGCTGAATAGCATTGGGAGTATCTGTTCACATTAAATTTTAGCCCTGCTCAGTTAAAAAAAAGTATTTAAAAACCCTAACTGTTGACTGTTCATTCATAAATTTAATAAGATCACAGTCTACAGTCAGAATTGGATATCTAGAACATAATTCCACAATTTATTTACAGGACTGAAATTTACCTGCTATTACAGATAATACTTCAATATACTGTACTAAAAAAAACTCAGGAAGTAAACCCTAAATAAAATGTACTTTTATACTTTACATAATGATAACACTAAAGAAAAATACTGATAAATTATAAATGTATGCATTTCAGTATCAGTGCTTGTTCTGATATTGCATAATCTAGGTACAAGTACAATGGGACTTCAGTGTAGACTTTAAAAACACTTATCAGTGTATTGATATTAGGCAGACCAGTCAAATTAATTTTTTTTTAATTTGGGGTTTTGTTAACTTTTCCATAAAAGCTCTTATGTGAGTGAGCCTTTTAAATACATGTTACTTTCCACCTTGCTCAATCAAAACATCTCATTTTAATGTTTTCTGCTACCTTCCAACATAATGAATGAACACGGCCTCACCTGCACTGGAACTTACAAATAGCACCTGGAATATTTCACTTTTTTTTAGTGAAAAAAAGGCCTATTTAGCCTATTGTAAGTTTTAAATACGGTACTTGTAATAGCCATGGACAACAATGTATTTTAAGGTCTTGCTTGAAACAATTTCTTCACCCGTGTATTTTGCTTTATTTAACTGGCTGCTTTCTGGTAACAGTAACATGAGTTAAGGTTTTCTGCGATATTACGTTATTAGGTGAAAAGATATACAGATTAAAAGTTTGGGTTTGAGATTCCCAGAATTCACAAAACAGTTAACAAAACAGTCACACGAGGTTCATCATTAATTTTGACTGGCTTTGCACTTCAGAGGGACGGGCCTGTTAAAGAAGATTCAAAGCACTGTTGGTTTAGTGTTGATGAATAATATAACATTGGCAACATTTTCATCACAGTTTGCTAAATACAGGCATTTTTTTAGAGAGTGCAAAGTTCCAGCACTTATTTAAAAAAATCAAGTTCATCTTATACCCCAAAATGTTATTGCTGCTATTAACAATAATCCTTGCATTTGAAAATAGTGCTTTATCATGTTTACAAGGCATCTCAAAGCGCTTTGCCGAATGTACTGTAAAGTGAATTGTCTGTATAATGTGAGGGCACAGCTGTGTCCCACAAACAGTCATGGATTGAGTGGCCAAATTATTATTTTTTTTTGAAAGGATTATTACCCTCCCAAGAGTGATCCACGAATTGACAAACAACCAGGTTCCTACTTACTGCAAGGTAAACAGGCATGTGGAATAAGGAAACTTGCCCAACATTTGGCCCTGCCTGGGAATCAAACCCAGATCCTCTCGCTGACGAGCCAAATTATCTAAGTTACAGAACTCAACAGATTATATATATATTACTGCTCTTCACAAAGCAAACATCCATAACTTGACATGTATTACCTGACACCAGAACAGCTGGAAAAGGAACAGTACCTAATGTGATCTTTTCAGTCACATCAGAGCTTGGTTTAATTCCAAGAAATTAAGTTCACAAATCTATTCTATTTTTGGTTTTCTGAAGATTAATGTGTGCAAATGGTAAGATACACTGTTGACTTTGGGGTTTACCAATTATATGACAGATGTCTGGCAAAGCATTATTTGGGACATAAATAAGATCTACAGTACTATTTAATATATCCTATTTACCCTGACTAAATGTTTTTGTTCCTGAATTTTAGGCATTTAACATTTTCAGGGTAACAAGCAGTGAACAAGTTATAAAAATAAAATGCAGGCACTTCACTTTCTCTCCCACGGCAGACAATCAGACAATCTACATTCTTGTAATAATTAAAAAGTTTATCTCTTTTAAACTTTTATTTCTGATTTCCACAATTGTCAGATTTTAAAGCTGGGTAAGCATTTCATTTTCTCCCTAGAAGCTGTGTATTCAAAAGCATTACAATGTAAAGGGAATAGAGCTTAATTTTTTAATATAACAGAATGCTTTAATTATACTTGACAGTTTTAACCAGTTACCCTATTATCATGCGATGTGTCACGTAAAATAAGTTACGTCAAGGACTGACAGATTATGGAAAATAAACCCACAATGTCAGAGGCATAAAAACCCATCAGCCTTGCAGACAAAAGAGATTAGTGGTTAATTCTGCAAAATATAGGTTTATTAATGTGCATCCTATTAAACAGACTGTTAAAATTAGAATTGCTGGGGAATTACAGGAAGAAATGTAGCATGTAAAATGCTTAATTTTACAGCTGTAGTGTCAAATAAAACAAGTTCAAACCTCACTAGCACATTGGCTATTGCCTCTGGGTTTTAGTGTTAATCTTAGAACTAAGAGATAAAAACTTGGTCAGTGCAATAAATAGCTAGGCTTCCGAATGCATAAACTGCACCAGAGTGGTTGCTTAATACTCTTGAATTATTCACCTACAAATAGCAAATAAGTGCTACAATGTTGGTACAAAAAAGTCAATCTAATTTACAGTAAACTGCTTATATGTAACATTTGGCTGTGCATACAAATGACTTCTTTTCCAGCAGACGTTTGTAACAGTGTCTTTACCAGCTGTCTTGTTGTTAAGGAGTTCGCTCCTTGTTCGCTCTGGTTGTTCACACAGCAGTCTGTACGGGTGTGACTGAACGTGAAGGCGAGCCAGCCTTCTCGGACGAGGACGAGGCTGACCTGCTGGAAACCTCTCTCTGCAATTCTTCCACTTTCTTCTGAAGTTCCGCTCGTTTTGCCAGAAGCTCTTTGTAACGCTGATGAATGGGTTCCTGCGTGTAAAAATCATAGGCTTTCATCAACTTCACTGACAAACCGGCCTCCACTTAGACTCTTCAAACAGTTCATCTCCCACCTAGTCACCTGTGGAGTAACAGGTGACTAGGTGACTAGCCAACCTTGGCCCCTTTAATGCAAGAGCAAACTTTTTTTTAACATTTCAATCTGAGATATGAGATATAGAAATTTCAACCAGTCCAGCTGGCGAGCTGGAATATTGGTGAGATTAGATAAATTGCTTGTTCACCCCATGGCTGTTTGTGGGACCTTATTGGCTGAAATGGCAATTCCAGTTACCTACAATACCAGCTAGTATTTTTGACAGCTATTAATGTAAAGTCTGAGAGAAGCCACTATTAAAACGCTCGGCCTTTCTCCTTAGTGATTCTTTTGAAAGCCCGATTCTCAATGCCCAAGTTGAGCAGATATTTAGGTAAAATTACAAAAAATTCCCTTAAATTATTTGCATCGGTTCTTTCAATTCCTAGCGATGGAAGCTTAGAAAACTGGTGAATTGAGTTGGTATAGGTTACTGATGCAAGTACCAATGTAATTCATCAGTTTTCATTCATTGGTAGTTAAAATGCAAAACAGAACTGAAGCAATATGGATAATAGTCATCAGAAGACACATAACTTGGATTTATCAAGAATCTGTTTTTCTTCTTAAGTGAGGTGCCTGTTTGAAAAGTCAATCATAATGATAATAATCCTTGCACTTGATATCGTGGCTTTTCACATCTTATCGATGTCTCAAAGCGCTTCACAGAATATACTGTAAAGTGAATTGACTGTATATTTGTGGACGAAACGCGGCAGCCAATTGCGCACAGCAGTGTCCCCCACAAACAATCGAGGATTGAAAATGACCAATTTTTATTATTTTTTTTGGAGGGATTATTATTAGGCGTGTGTGTGAAGTAAGGACAATTGCCAAAGGTTTCACCCTGACCTGCCTGGAATCGAACACAGGGCTCACGCTTGGAAGGCGAGTGCTCTAACCACTGAGCTCCTCATGAAAGCGAAGCTATAAAAATGATTACTTATGACTAGTGTTCTCAGTTAGTATGTCACATGTTGAAATGACACAAACCTCAGACAAACGCTTACAAATATCTCACACCAAGTTAACTTGTTAATTTAACCAGCTCTGATGATTTTAACGATCGCACATCATGCTGCTCAATGTGTTCATTTCAATTATTAGTAAAATTAGCTGTTACTGAATCACATGAAAAGTATTAGGTTACACATTACCTCACAATCCCCACAATCTGTGACCACTGGTGTGTTTTGCTAAAGTATCAAAACAATAGATCAGACTAGAGCCAATGTAACTTTTATCCTGGATAAATAAACATATCCAGATCTAAGAATTATAAAGGTTAAAGAATTAATCCTTTTATCTCAGAAATAGCTGTTTGTATTTTATTGAATGACATCCAACCATAAATAAGAAAATAGTTTGATTTTGCACTTTAAAAAGTAAATGACCAGAAGCAGAACAACAATCAACACACTTCTCTACAATTTAAATCCCATTTTCTGTCACATCAAAATCTACAAAACATTTCTGGAAGAGTTTCTTGTGACAAATACAATATTGGAATCAGACCAATATTCTGTATTAAAGTGATCTGAACAATGCTTCCTGTTTTTCTGAATTAATCCCACTTCCCCTATCTCTTCATGGTTTTACTGCTTACATCCTTATTTCTCTTTTCAATGTGTTGATCTATTTTCACATCCTGAAAAGTCACTTTGGGAATGAATTCCAAACCCTCTCACCCTTCTAACCCCAACCTTATGTTTCTGCTAACATCACAGGTCACCAAATTCACGAGTAAAGGAAATACCGTTTTCCCTATTTATCCTCTTCTGTATCCTAAAGACCCAGCTCACATCCCCACTCCTCCACTCCAACGGAAAAACATCCGA
This sequence comes from Hydrolagus colliei, assembly GCA_035084275.1. Taxonomy (NCBI): domain Eukaryota; kingdom Metazoa; phylum Chordata; class Chondrichthyes; order Chimaeriformes; family Chimaeridae; genus Hydrolagus; species Hydrolagus colliei. The sequence continues at coordinate 2,137,230 of CM068745.1, read as the reverse complement.
CTGAAGCACCTCTCTTCATTCGCATCCCAATAACATCCCAGTGAATCTGCCATGCAGATTGCTTAGTTATGAAGAGAAGGCCCAACAGCTTTGAGTAACACTCAAGAAGATGGTTGTAATGGTTGTACTGTAATGTTTCGCTGGTAGGTAATGCAACTGCAGTTCACAGAGTCGGATGGCGACATAACCAGTTAACCTCAAATAGGAAATCGTGGCTGAAAGATTCAAGGTTACCTGGGGTCTCATTCTTGGGTTCCATCGGATGTAATACCTGACCCAGAGCTCTAGGTGGCGCATGCTTGCCACTGGATACAACACATGGTTATAGTAATTTACATAGAGAGGGTTGGTGAACTCGTCCAGCTGGCTGTTTATATGTGCCCACAATGAGAGGGTATTCTTATGCAATCCCTGTACAATAAAACAAATGGGAACAGGCTAATTAATTACATACATCATTCTAATAAAACACTGTGAACTCCTGATAATAGGATCTTGTCTTATATCATCACAACGACAACAACTTGGATTTATACAACAACAACAAATTACACTTATAAAGCGCCTTTCACGTCGGGAGGACGTCCCAAGGTGCTGCACAGGAGGCATGTGACCCGAGCTGGGAGGGGAGTGTTTGGGAAGGGGTGAAACACGTAGGGGAGGTCGAAAAATTTGGTGGGGGAACAAAAGGCACGGTCGAAGAGGAAAGTCTTCAAACCGGCCTTGAAAGAGGAAAGGGAAGAAACAAGGCGAAGGGATTGAGGGATGGCATTCCATAGGGTGGGAGCGGAGAAACTGAAGGCCCGGCCTCCGATGGTGGGGCGGTTCGGGCGGGGGGCTTGGAGCAGGCCAAGTCCTGCTGAACGGAGGGTCCGGGTGGGCGTGTAGGGGGAAAGTATAGCGGCCTCCACGCATGCTATCACTGTCACCATTGCTTTCCATACAAAACCATAACAACATCACTCTGCGTATAACGTATAAATTCTCCTTCTAAACATCCCAATAAATAAAATAACGGGGTTCCACTGTATATTACAGTCATTGAAGTATCGGTATTCTAGCACAGTCCACGCTCTCTGTAGTTCTGATTACAGAACACACTGTTCAGACTCACCTCCTTCACTCTTTGTTGTTCACTGTTAAAAAGGAATGTTCCAAACAAACAGCTGTACAGATGGTCGAGAATGGTGATGAGGAAGAACTCATTAAACTCGAATGCTGTGGGGAACTAAAGAAATAAAACATTTTTTTAAAAAAAACGGCAAAATGAAACTTAGATGCCTTAATGAACACTGAGGGTTGGACAGGCATGTACATTCAGTGCAGACATCAGTTGAAATAAGAAAGTCAACATGACAAGTCTAACTGACATTTACTGTCTATATGTATTTAGGAGCCTAGGTTCTGCCTATAATTCTAATTGTAAATTATCTATCAGCATGCGGAGGGGAGTGGGGGGGTGGGTGGGTGATGGCAAGATTGGGATGAGGGATATCAGAGAGGTAGGGGGTTGGCTAAAGGCACGGTGGAAAAGAAGGGTCTTGAGTTGGGCCGTGAAGGAAGCGAGGGAGCAAGGCATGGGGATGGAATTCCAGAGGGGGTTCTCCCAACGTGAAAAGCACTCTATCAATGTCATTTTGTTATTGTTGTTGCAGTAGAGGCTGAAAGCCTGGCCACTGATTCTAGGGTTGGTCTGGTGGGAAACATGGAACAGACCAGAGCCTGCTGAGCGGAGGCAGTGAACAGGTTGATAGGGGGTCAGTAGGTCAGGGAGGTGGGAGGGGGCAAGGTTGTGGAAGTCATTGAAAGTGAGGACGAAGATTTTGAATTCTAAGATTCAGACATACATTATTAGTACCCTTAAGGTCACAGTTTGACCTTTCTCTTTCGATTTGAAAGAGAAAGTTTTTTTTTTAAAAAAAGACTTTTAATAGTTTGTAAACTGCACCAAATATGAATATGTACTGAGGCAGAAGCAAAACCTAGAGTGGAGTATTCACTCCTCTACTTCATGTCTCTCTTTTCCCCTCTGAAATCACTCATCAAAGGTCACGTGGCTGTGAATGTTGCCTTGCAAAATTTTTCATTGATTTCATCAGGAACCTAAGAAAATTCCTGACTAGCTGATTGATCAGGTTGATCAATCATAACCTCAGGAGGTGAAACAGATGAGGAGGGAGCTTAAACCTAAAAGTAGCAAAAGGAAAAAATGATTTCCTTCCCCTTATATTTACTTGATGTTTTTAATAAAAACAACAAAATTACACTTGTATAATGCCTTTCATGTCAGGAGGACGTGCTGGACAGTCATTGTTTCAGACCCGAGCTGAGGATGGGGAGGGTGGAGGGAAAGGGGGGATTTGGGGTGACCGATGGGACTGTTGGAAGTAGAGGGTGTTGTGCCTATCTCTCTGACCTGCTGTCTCCCTGTCAGCCGACCGCACCCTCTGCTCAGCAGACTCAGGCCTGCTCCGCGTCCACCGCCCTAAACCCCCAACCATCGGGGGCCGGGCTTTCAGCCTCTCTGCTCCCACACTGTGGAACTCCATCCCACAGCCCCTCCCCCTCGCTTCCTCCCTTTCCTCCTTCAAGGCCGGTCTCAAGACCTTCCTCTTCGACCGCGCCTTCAGCTGCCCCACTAACTCTTCCCCCTCTCCCACTCTCCTTCCCCTTACCCCGACCCTCCCACCACCCACTCGGGTCTCGACCTGACTGTTCAGCGCTTTGGGACGTCCTCCCGACGTAAAAGGCGCTATATTATAAATGCAATTTTGTTGTTGCTGTTGTAGGAGGCTGGAGGCTGGAGGGTGGGTGGGGGGGGCAGGCAGACAGACTGCGGGATTGAGTTCCAGAGGTTGGGGGCAAAGTGGCTGAAGGCTCGCCCGCCAATGGTGGGGTAGGTGGATTGGGGGTGTGGAGTAGGCCGGAGCCTGCTGAGTGGAGGGGGTGGGCAGGTTGGTAAGGGGTTAAGAGGTTGCAGAGGTAGGGGTGGGGCGAGGCCATCGAGGGCTTTGAAAGTGAGGACCAGGATCTTGAATTGAATCCTCTGGATGGTGGGGAGCCAATGGAGTCGGGCGAGGATGGGAGGGATGGTGGGGGTCATGAAGCTTGGAGTGGTAGAGGACATGGGCCGCAGGTATAAAACATTGAATCTTGATGACAGCTGTAAACTTACTGTAACCCAAATCTCATCACTCACCACAGTGAGAATTCCTATAAGTCACACTTCAGCAGAGCTATATAAATTGCTTCCATAAAGAATGAACGATAGTTTCTAAATTTAAACAGAGAAATAATAAAGGGAAATAGTTCCTACAGTATATTCTCATTGCTGTATTTTGCAAATCTCAGAGTACATATACATATGGTTGAATTTAATTTACCAACTGAAAAAAAAGTACATTTCAACTGAGGGAATAATGATCTGTAGTTAATAAAACTGCAAAACATTCTACATCATTCTTTAATTTTTAAAGTTATGAACTATTAGTAAATGGACCTTACAAAATGTATTACCTGTCTCAACATCTGCCACACGGAGTCAATGAACTGCAGAAAGACTGGTGACCTGTCAGGATCTGTGTGGTTCTTGTCTCCATGTCCAATCCTCTGTAAAACAAGAGATTTCCTCACTTAGGGAATATATTTTATTAATAATGCAGAAACGTTAGAAGATAAAAGTAGCAATCTCATTAGCCAAGAACGTGGAATAAAAAATGACATTACAAGATAAGCTTTAGTCAGTGCAAACGCTACAAGGAAATAATTCTGAAATGTCTGTTGTTAGCTTAATGAATGCAAAGTGTGTTTTTTTTAATAAAAATGCCAACATACAATCCAAATGAAAATGTAATTTGAGTTGGCATCTGAGATTCCCAATTGTGAGGGCATTGCTTAGTGAGCTGTTAATATCACACACTATCCGATTTGTGTATTTGATGATATTTTATCCGGCCTAAAGACCTTCCTTTTTAATCGTGTTTACTGCCACCTCGCTCTGGCTCTCGGGGCCAGACTCCACCACTGTCTAGCACTCTGTATATTTCTGGGCAAAACGCAGCGTCCAATTGTGCACAGCAGAGTCCCACAAACAGTCATGGATTGAAATGACCAATTTATTTTTGTGTGTGTGTGTTTTCTTTTTTTAGGGATTATTATCAGGTGTGTGGTGTAAGGCAACTGGCGCAAGGTTTCGCCCTCACTGGCATTGAACCCAGGTCTCTCGCTGGCAAGGCGAGTGCTCTAACCACTCACCTACAGGACTCCAATAATAATAATCCTTGGGTAGGACAATCAAAGAAACTGCCTTCTTTGTTTTCACCAAAAGTGCCATGGGATATTTAACATCCACCCATCTGAGAATGGAGTCTCTAACTGTGCAGCGCGATCCCCAGCCAATGCCACTGAGCTCAAAGTCTGAATCAGGCTCAAACCCACAACCTTCTGATATGTAGGCAAGAGTTACTACACCTGAGGAAGGCCAACACACTATTTGCGGCTGAATGAAAATGCTTTAAATGAATGCAGTAAGTATGCACACTCACAAGCTGAAATCTGTGGCCAAAGCTCAGCCATTCTTTTTCGATGAGGACTTCAAACCCTCGAATGGTCCGATAGTAGCTGTCCAGCATCAGCATAGCCAGAGAGGTGAGCTGGGCTGTGCGGTCCCAGCCATCACTACAGTGCACCACAACAGAAGTCTTTCCAGACTCAACCTTATCAGCAATCCTCAGAGCACCAGCAAGGATCAACTGAAACCACGAGAAAAGTGTGATTATGACACAGCAGAAAACTGACGATGAGAATTCACTTAAACTGCATAGAAACTGTATTTATGAGAGGTGGATTTGCTATTGATTTTAGAAAAATCAAGAATATCAAATTGAACCTAAATTAACATTCCTCGAGTTAAAAGTTATGTACAGTAATATACAGCAGAACCCTGTTCTAAGGTGGTAGCTGAGAATCCATAAATTCCCCAAGCTGCTAGATTAGTATGCTTGATTCAATTCACAATAGCGTGCTACACAATGCATCGCTTGGAACACACAGTGTGCTTCCCATGCTGTTTCAAAATGTGTTATCACACACACACACACTGATGTGTTTTGAAGTCCGACATTGTGGTTTGCAGCTTGTCAATAAAGCTGACCAGCCTTTGTAATTTTGTGTTAAGAACTGTAAATGTCATAGATTAATCACTGAAATTGTGCTACTTTGTTTGAGTGAACATACATTCCAAAACGCATTTGAATGCTACATATAACCTTTAATAACCTGCCTAAATACAGAAACTTACTTTTATATGTTCCAACCAGTGTGTTGATTCCAACATGGATAGCCAATGTGATTCTTCTATGTTAGGATAAACTATCTCCCTTAATTTCCTTAAGGATTCTCTCATCACATGAATGTTATGGATGTCAAGAAAGACCAACTCGGCGTTCTGATAGGCATCTTCACTTTCATAGCCACCTCCTTTAGCCTGAGCGGGAGAGTCAAGCAAAGCAATTCAGCAACAGATTTTCAATCAGCATTTGTGGTCTATTCCGTATGAGGTTTTCGTTTAGATATGAAACTGAAGCCATGATTTAAATTGCTTTATTCAATATCTTTTCCATTTAAGTTTATAAATTTAAAGCTTCATTATGTATTCATTATGCAAACACAAGATATTGTTTATCTATCTATCTTAAAAATAATCACTCACGTCATGGCTGCTTGTAGGACATTGCTTTCACATCCTACAGACGTGAAAGGCGCTGTACAAAATATAATTTATTGTTGTCATTGCTATGTGCAAATTGGCTGCCACATTTATCCACAAAAATAAACACACTTTATGGTCATTCCGGTGAAGCACTTTGAGAAGTCTTCCTGAAGTGAAAGTTGCTATACCAGTTGCACAAACATAAGAATTATTATTCTTATCATCATCCTGCTTTCACATTTCAGTTCTGGAGGATCACAATACTACTGAGTTCACTTTGGGAAGATCTCCTGAGGCGGAAGGAGCTTGAAAGCAGAAAGCACTTAGTTAACTGACTCTAAGCATAGACTGAAGTGGTTTTGAATGGTATGCTCGGGCCCACGCACTCATTGATTCCATCTTATATTAAGAGCTGACTTATTCAGTAAAAAATAAATCGGTATCCTGCTGTTAATAATCCTATTGTGTGAACCCACAGTCCAATGCTTTTGTTGTTGAGAATGTCACCAGGGCCTGTCTCCAGCACATCCAGATACGTTCAATAAGTTGAATATTGAACGTAATGCTAAATTGACTTCATGGAGTCTAGTAGAATTATTAATTTCATTTTTAAACCAATTAAGCACGATGTTACAGCACAGAAACAACCCATTCAGCCCAAATTTCTGTGCTGTTTTGATTCTGTAAATGGACAGTTCTTTTAGCCTGGGACCATCTGCTCAATGCGGCAAAGCACTGTATAAAGGGTTTAGTGGTGTGCTTCCAGAATGTGCAAAATACAGTATTCAGAACATTTATCTGTATTCTGGGCAACAGTAACAACTCCAATTTCACACCACAGGGAATAAGCAATTTGCCTGTGGTAGCTGTGAATGGAGGAGCTGGGGAGGCCGACGAGGAGAGAGTTTCCGTAATCCAGCCATGAGGTGATGTACGCGTGCACGAGTGTTTCGGCAGCGCGGGGGGTGAGATAATTGCGGAGCCTGGCAATGTTGCGCAGGTGGAAATAAGCGGTGCCGGTCAAGGCGCGGATGTGGGGGAGGAAGGAGAGTTTTTGGTCGAACGTGATGCTGAGGTTCCTGACTGGCTTAGTAATAATAATAATAATCCTTGCAACTGATGTAGCTCATTATCACCTGGGTGAGACATCTCAAACACACTCCACAGAATATACCGTAACGTTAACTGAATGTGTATTTTCGGGGGCGAAATGTTTAACAATTCATAAAGTACAGTAAACATTCCCAACATTCAAAAAACATCCAATAACCAATACACCGTCTTTCACTGCCTGCAGAGGCTCAGTAGAGGATGATCGTGGCATCGGGGGGTGGTGGGGGGGGGGGTGGTGGGGGGGGGTGGCTGCGAGAGTGCGGGTCTGTAAGAGGGTGGGGGGCACTGGCCACAAGTCTAAGTACCTGCATTCCTCTGCGGTTGTTGTGTTGCTGTTCTGGGTTTTCATAGCCCTGAGATGAAGCCTGTGTTGTAGTGAGTTGCTATGTGTGTGTGGTGGTGTCTGCTTTCCCCTGCTCGGGGTCCACACTACAGCACTACACAGATTGAGAAGCTTCCACAGGCAAACATTACTGCCATAGAGACAACATTGCCATCTTGGCAAGATTTTTGTTGAAAGGATCAAAGGAAATAAGATGCAAAGAGCCTTCAATCAGCACGATTTGAGAAATAAAAACACAAATTGGGTATTCAGTATTATTCAGTATTGAAGATGAATTGATTTCAAGTAAAAAAAAAAACATTACCTTGTTAGCCACAGCATTAACACTGGGCCTGGCATCAAAGATAAAGATTTTATGTGACTGTGCGTTGGAATCCATTATAGCTTGGAGGTATTTCTCATCATCTTTGCTCCGTTTGCCACTCATACCAACCAAGGGCTGACTGCAGCGGGTGATTGTTGCCTGACTCTCTGGATGTATCCAGGATAACACCTGTAACAAGGGTGGGGGGGGGCGGAGAATCATTTAATCGTCAATTATTGCACATAGCACCATTTTACTCACTGTTCTAATGAGGCTTAAATGATCTTGACTGTCTCACAGCAGGAATGAGACGGTTTGTGAAAAAAAAAGTGCTCAAAGTAATAGCTTCAACTGTTAGAGGATGTCCTCACGGTAGCTTTCAAATATTGGCAGTTTCCAGCAGTAACGATCTGCAGTACAAACTTAACTAACTTTCAATGTGTAGACAATCAAAAATATATATTTCATCCATTAAAAACTGACTGCATTCAACAAGCATTAAGTTAATCATGGACCTTTTTGATTCATAAGCCACTGTTTGCTCTGCTCAGTGTTATTGTTGAGAAAAATGCTGTGAAGCCTGTTTGGGCATCTAACATTTGTTAAGAGATTTCACTGTACATTGGCTTTGACTAGGGTCCGTCGATATGGAAAATTTTCCGATTAGATATATCGATGGGCTCATATCGAGATATACTGAAATATCGATATTTTCAGTTTTTTCGTACTGCGCATGCGCGCGTGCATTCGGAGTGCGCGCGCATTCCGGGTGCGCGCGCATTCGGGGCCTATCTTCTCAGGAGGTAAATATCTTTCTCTCTCTGTGTCTCTCACTCTCTCCATCTCTGTGTTTTTCTGTCTGTGTCTCTCTATGTCTCTCTCCCTCTCTCCTCTCTCACATCCCCCCCATCTCTATCTATCTGTATATTATCACATCCATCCCGTTTCTCCCCCCCACCCCCGTCGTCTCTCTCCCTCCCCCCCCCCCCCCCCAGCTGTCTCTTTCTCCCTCCCCTCACCCTCGCCGTCTCTTTCTCCCTCCACCCACCCTCGCCGTCTCTCTCTCCCCCCCCCCCCCCAGCCGTCTCTCTCCCCCCCCAGCCGTCTTTCTCCCCCCAGCTGTCTCTCTCCCCCTCCCACCAGCCGTCTCTCTCCCACTCTCCTCCCCCCCCAGCCGTCTCTCTCCCCCTCCCCCCAGCCGTCTCTCTCCCCCTCCCCCCAGCCGTCTCTCTCCCCTTCTCCTCCCCCCCCAGCCGTCTCTCCCCCTCCCCCCAGCCGTCTCTCTCCCCCTCTCGCCCCCAAGCCGTCTCTCTCCCCCTCCCCTCCCCCCAGCCGTCTCTCTCCCCCTCTCCCCACCCCAGCCGTCTTTCTCCCCCTCCCCCCAGCAGTCTCTCTCCCCCTCCCCCCAGCCATCTCTCTCCCCCTCTCCCCAGCCGTCTCTTTCCCCCTCCCCCCCCAGCCGTCTCTCCCCCTTCCCCCAGCCGTCTCTCTCCCCCTCTCCTCCCCCCCAGCCGTCTCTCTCCCCCTCTCCCCCCCCAGCCTTCTCTCTCCCCCTCTCCCTCCCCCAGCCGTCTCTCTCCCCCTCATCCCCCCCCCCCAGCAGTCTCTCTCCCCATCACCCCCCCACCCGCAGCCGTCTCTCTCACCCCCCAGCCCTTGCATGCCTGTATATTGTATTCGAGGACTATGAATACAATATGGCGGCTTTGCACCTCGGTCTGTGCATTGTGTATAGAGATGAGCATTCTGGGTCTTGTAGTTCAGTGTGCTCGCATCCCGATTTTTTACCTCGATATATAGTTTTTTCGATATATCGATATTTTTCAAATGTCTATATCGGCGTATCGATATGAAAATTATATCGTTTTTTATCGATATATCCATATACTGCCGGACCCTAGCTTTGACCCTCCAATTTTCACCCTATCTCTTCTCTTAATGGGACTATCTTATTACAGGTACACTTGCACAGCTGGCAAGAATTATTCCGATGACAAAATATCAACTCTTAATTTTTCTTACTTTATTTTTGCTTTTGTTGTTATTTGGGGGAAATAACATTTGAGATTAGATAGGTACAGTTCGGGACATATGTGCTTGCGACCACCAGGAAGGTGGAAGGCAAACTTGATGGACCTTAAGTCTTTTTTTCCATCTAGTCTTCTTTATGTTCATGTGTAAATCTCGAATGTAAGCGTTGGAAGGTTATCTGATTGCTGGGAGCAATACCTACTGATGCTGTACTCATCGAATGTTCACACACGCGCTCCTCAGCGAGGATTAATTGGTAACACTATGGAGCAGGAATCTTGCCTCATTTATTCCTCCCTCCCCAGATGGTGCTGAAGATAATGATAGTGCCATCCTCTCTCATCCTGACTGCAGCTCTCTATAACCCCACAAGCCCAAGCCCTGACAGGGAAGGTGGTCCTAGATGGACACGCAGCGGGAAAGCTTCTCAGACAGTGCCACTCAATGGCCAGCTATGTGGTCTCAGCTAGTTACACTCCACCAGTACTGTACTCCACAGTCTGCGCTCCCCAACCTGTGTCTTAACACTTTATGGAATGAGGTAAGCAGGATGGATGGACTCCTCCATGGAGTTTCCCTGTAGAGGTGCAGGTGCACGGAACACTCCGTTTGGTTTGGATTCTCCTAACCATGGTGACGGTTTTCCGCCTTTGTCAGACACCCGTCTGATCCACAAAATGGCCGATACTCCCCTCCCCACTGGCACTGAAATTAGATATAACACGCAATCCTGTCTGAGAGCAGTAAACAGAACAAATCAGAGAATTCATCTAAAGATGTTCTGCCTCTATCTTCCACTCCTCCAGTCTATAGTTCACAACTGTAATTTCAGCCCTGATTTACATGATCTGATATGGATTTGTTTTTAAATTGCTGGAAAATGCAGGTGGAACACCGCAACCCAACACTCTGAATCTGAGCATGTCAGTGGATCTGAGACAACAGAAAGATGCCTTTGCAAAGAAAAGAAAAAAAAACATGTTGGATAATCCTACTCTAAGCGCCAAATATTTAAATAGTCAATATTAATGACTTACTGGTATACGGCCTCTAGATCTGAAAGTGGCTACTCTCTTCAAGTCATCTTCTGAAGCGTTCTCTGGTGTCACCAATATAGCAGGATAGGTGTCGCAAAGTTCATAATTGTCATTAATTCTTGTGATTTTCCAGCTTTCGTTCGGTAGGCCCTGCAGCAATACGAGGAAGACAAAACATTAAATAACCCGTTAGTAAACTGAGAAACTGTTTCTTAAAATATTATGGTTATGTTGAAGAAATCCTTTACTCTGGGAGTGAGATTGTTCAGAGAAGAAACTATATTTTTTGCCTGAACTTCACTTGACCCAAGGATGAGTTTTAGCTTTCCCTTCAAAGCTGTGTGATTAATGCCTTTTGGGTTTAGGGGAAGAGTGCAGATCATTCAGATTCCAGTTTACTCTGTTCATTAATGATACGTATTAAGGTTACAAGCGTGCCAAGTTTCACCAGTATTTCATAGAGGTTCTTTTTGAGGTAGTTCATCTAATTATCAGCAACGCATTGTCAAACTATAGCTAAAGGAAAGGATAATTTAATGAGCAACAGCAATTTGATCAGGTTTGGCCCTTTTTTAATTCAAACTCTTTGAAGTTACAAAACTCATGTCTGTCCTATTTTCTTAAGTACAATGTATTATGATCCTATAGCAAATGCAAGAATGATTATTTTACTGCATTACCCAATAAAAATAAGAAATAATAATTGTTGCATCTTGATATAGCACTTTTCACATCTTCTAGACGTCTCAAAGCGCTTCACAGAATATGCTGTAAAGTGAATTGACTGAATATTTGTGGGCGAAACTCGGCAACAAATTGCGCACAGCAGTGTCCCCACAAACAGTCATGGATTGAAATGACCAGTTTTTTAAAAAAAATTGGGAGGGATTATTATTAGGCGTGTAGAATAAGGAAACCTGCCCATGGTTTCGCCCTGACCTGCCTGGATTCGAAACACAGGTCACATGTTTGTAAGGCGAGTGCTCTAATCACTGAGCTACAGGACTCCGCAGTGGTATTAAATAACTTGGAAAAAACACTGCCATGAATATACACCCCAAAACATCACCATCATAGCCAAAATTAATTATTGAGTTAAGTTCTCATCTATATCGGCATTTAATTTGCAACAGCTAATAAAGTTCCCCCAATATTGATTGAAATATTCTGATATAAATATAGTCCATAGCACAAAAATGTTAATAATTAAAATTTAGCGCTAGTTACAATGGCTAAATGTATTGCATTCTAACCAGCACTAAAGATGTAACCAAAAAAATGCAGTCCAACACCATTACAAACCAGTATTTTTGATCCGAAAGCTAGACCTTCTTTGTCACGGATCTGTGAAATGGATATGGATTTCATTTCTGCGTAGCCATATTACCACAGGTATCATGTTGTTCCTGAAGTGACTTTCAGCTCTGAGTATCTGGCTTGTCATTGCACTTCTGGTAGTGTGAATCCTCAACCTCCTCACACTATAAAGGGACTCGCACTCTTAACAAATTGTGCTTTAACAGGTCGATCTGAACCAACCAGTATTTTGTATTTGGCAACGAAACTGGATTAACTTATCAATACACTAGTCTATAATTAACACACCGTTCAAAGAAAAGGGACAATAATGAAAAGCACTCACCATTCTCTTATATTCGGAAAGTACATCATAAATCTTCCAGCCATCCTCGGGAAAGGTTTCACTATATTCATATGCAAACAGCGGCTAGAAAATTAATAAAGTTAGATACATAGTTATGCAATGCCTATTGTATTTCCATTTTAGGTCAAAATTATGGTCCAAACTCTATACTCTACTGCATCAAATTATTACTGAAGTTTTGGGCTGTCCATGCTGGTTGCATTGAGGCGAATCATCCAATCTAGTCACAGATCTGTTGGATATAATCCCAACACCATTTTAGTTTGTTGTCTCTCATTGTGCAAATATCATTGGTTCTTGGTTTGGCTGCTAAATACCATACTGCACATATGGAGTAAATAAACAGAACAGTAGATATGCTATATAACAAAGCACAGCTCTAGTGATAGCTGTAGCCAGACATTGTACTTTTCCTCACAGAAACAAGCTAACACCAAGCAGAAATTAGGTTGATGTCATTTGAAAATATATGATGAAAGATGTATTTATTTTGTACGAAAAGGACAGGGTTTAGTCTCCAGTGATTACCAGGTGGATTTTGCCAAATTCTTTCCTGTATGGTTCTCTGCAGTTTTGAAACATTCCTTATGTCATGTTAATTCCAAACCCATCAAAGAGAATTTTAATATAAATTACATGATTTCACGAGCCTAAGAGAAAAACGGATGATTTGTCTCAAGAGAGCTCTGTAACTCTCCCTTGTGAGAGAAACAAAAAATGGACGAGACTCAGAAGAAACGGATAAGGGAGGAAGAGTGTCCAAACTGGAGCTGACTGTTTTAAAATGATTGAATTGATGACTCCACAGAATTTCCCTAAATAAACGACATGCAATATAAAGTATTAAAATATTTTTTACTGTTCAAACAATCATTTTTTACTATGCCATATTGCTGATATCTTTCCAATTTATCACAGTGCTGCACACTTACCTATATCTATATTGACCAGCTATAAAAACTACATTATTGGAACTTTCAATAGATTATGGCACTGTTCAGTGCATTAATCCATAACTAGTTGATGTGAGGCCAGTAACAGTAACCACATTTATAATATTTTCTGTTCCATAATTGTTCAATATTCCTGCATGTTGTTGGTCGTTGACCTACAAAGAAGCATGCCCATTAGCAAACTCATTCATGCATTCTAAAGTAAGCTGTTTTAAGATCCGAAATTTAACTCCTTCAGGATCACAGCACCATTTCTTCTCCAATTTTATAAATTGTGTTAAAAAAGAATCTATCAGACAAAAATAGTGCTTGAAACGCTCAAAGCACCATTGCTATATCATTCTACAAAGCTGCGGATCACTCAGAACTCTGCAGCTTGTTACCCAGAGGACTCAAGATCCTGATCCTCACCTTCAAAACCCTCCATGGCCTTGCCCCACCCTTCCTCTGTGACCTCCTAACCCCCTACCAATCTGTCGCTCCCTCCATTCAGCGGGCTCCAGCCTGCTCCATGTTCCTCGACCCATCCACCATCGGCAAGCGAGCCAACAGCCACTCTGCCCCTAACCTCTGGAATTCCATCCCGCAGTCCCTCCGCCTCGCCCCCTCCCTAGCCTCCTGCAAGTCCCGCCTCACGACCCTCATTTTCGACAGTCCCATCGGTCATCCCAAATCCCCTCCTTTCCCTCCACCATCGCTGATCCATCATACATCAAATCATAGAATCATAGAATTTTACGGCACAAAAGGAAGCCATTCGGCCCATCTAGTCTGTGCCGGCTCTTTGAAAAGAGTGATTCAATCCCACTGCCCTGCCCGCTCCCCATAGCCTAATAGACCCGTTCTCCCTAAATAAAGATCTAATTCCCTTTTAAAAGTTGTTATCGAATCAGCCTCCACCACCTTTTCAGGCAATGCATTCCAGATTCGAACAACTCGCTGAGTGAAAAAATTTCTCCTCAGCTCCCCTCTACTGCGCCTTGAAACTATTTTAAATCTGTGACCACGAGTCACAGATTCACCCACGAGTGGAAATAGTTTTTCTCTATTTGCCCTGTCGAAACCCCTCATGATCTTATAAACCTCTATTAGGTCTCCCCTCAATCTTCTCTGCTCCAGAGAGAATAACCCTAGCCTATCTAGCCTCTCCTCATAGCTGAAGTCCCTCAATCCTGGCACCATCCTAGTAAATCTTCGTTGTACCCTTTCCAATGCCTTCACATCCTTTCTGTAGTGTGGTGACCAGAATTGAACACAGTATTCCAGCTGAGGCCTCACCAAAGTCCTATAGAGGTTAGTCAGCACTTCCTGACTTTTGTACTCTATACCCCTATTTATAAAGCCTAGTATCCCATATGCCTTCTTAACAGCCTTGTCTACCTGTCCTGCCACCTTCAAATACAAGGATAATTAATTGGGCTCAGGGTGCTTAAACATTCACATTGAACCGTCGACAAAGTTAGATTTATTTCACGGCCACATATACTTTGCTTCTTAGAACACATAACGGAAACACTACCAAGTTGTTAAATGTGGGGAATGCATATTTCATTAGGTTCTCAAAGATGGATCGCCTGGTGTGGCCTTCTTGTTTGTGGGCAAATCGTAGGGTCCGAATATCCTGGAATACACACAAAAACATATTATTAGATTGCTGTTTCAAATGGGAACACTAAACAATGAAATAAAATATATTATTACATCCAATAAGAGCATGTTTGTGATAACGTCACGTTGTAATTTTTTTTAGTTACAAAAGTATTTACTCTTTATGCGTCTGGCTTCAGATTTACAATCATTGGCCAAATATTTTGCTCCTACATTTCAATCTACCCCTGTACGCACACAATGCCACCCTCGAGTCAGCAACAACAAAAACAAATTGCATTTATATAGCATCTTGAACATTGGGAGGAGCTGGAGTTCAGTGGAGGATGCGCAATAGACTAGCGAAGCCTGGTGTGGGAGAGGACACAAGCCGCAGTCTGAATGGTGTGCAACCTGTCCAGGGAGGAGTTGGGAAATCTCGAGCCAATGGAGAAAAGTCTGCACAAAGTCACATATCCCCTCACAATCCCGAAATAGCGGAAGAAATTTCAGCAGACGTTCAATGGAACATTGAGGAACAGCAAGCAGTACGTGAAAGTACACTGACTGAAAGATTGTACGCCAAATGCACTCACAAACTTCCAAAGTTCAAATAATTATGGGCCAATTTTTTTAAAAAAATGCAGTTCCTCTAAACAAATAACAACAACAACTGTGATGTATATAGCGCCCTCCACGCCGGACGGCATCTCACAGCGCTTCACAATAGCAGATCCTGGAACTGAGCCAGGGGCAGGGGGAGAGAGGTGACCAAAGGCACGGTTGAAGAGAAAGGTCTTTAACTGTGACCTGAAGCTGGGAAGAGAGGGGGCGAGGGGAAAGGAGTGAGGAAGGGAGTTCCAGAGCCTCGGGGCGTAGTGGCTAAAGGCACGGCTGCCGAGGGTGGAGCGGAGGACTCGGGGGACATGGAGGAGGCCAGACCCAAAGGAGCGAAGGCAACGGGAACTGGTTTGAGGAGAGAGGAGATCAGAGAGATAGGGGGGTGCAGAGGAGTGGAGGGATTTGAAAACAAGGGTGAGGATCTTGAAGTCGATCCTCTCGGATCGACTTAATAACATAAATAATGTTATAAGAATAAAATGTTAGCCTCGTTCAGCTGGAAGCACTCTCATCTCTGAGTCTGAAGATTGTGGATTCGAAGCCCACACCAGGACTTTGCTCCCCTAGTCTAGGCTGACACTTTCTATACAGTGGGATGTGTTGCATTGGAAATACTGACTGCTCTTCAGATAAGTAAAAAATAAGGTCTCATTTGCCTGTTCAGGGTGATGGTAAAGATCCCGTAGAACTATTCAAAGCAGAAGGGAGTTACCCTCGATGTCCTGACTAGCAATCCCCCAGATAAAAACGGTCATTCACTTCATGACTATTGTGTGACACTGCTGTGTGCAAATTGATTGGCGTGTTAGCCTACAAATTCACACTTCACATTAAATCCTACAAAGCGCTTGGAGACATTCTCCCAACGTGAAAACCACTATATAAAATGCAAGAATAGTTTTTCATTATAATAAACATTAAATAATTTCAAAGGTTTAACCTGGTTTAACTACATACCTTGCAGATTATTTCAAGTCCATAAGAATTCTCCCCTCGGCTGGATGCCCCACCAATTTTTTCAACTCGACTGATCACACCCAGAGGGACGTCAAGGACAAAAGGTGGGTCCTATGAAAAGAGTAAAAGCGAACTCAAGTATCTATAGGTATTGCTGGATGTCATCTATATACATATGAGTGAATACATCTACATGTATTGCTGGATTGCTGATGCATATATACAGGTACTCCACCCCAACCGCGGCCTCGTCAACCGCGAAACTCACGCATCCACGGTTTGCTAAATGTGACAACTCTTGCCAACCACGGCTTATAACCCTGGCTTATCCATGGGTTTTAACACTAACACTAGTGTTTAGCGCTAGGACCCAGTTGCGATGTTGCAATCAACCAGCGACAACGCTTCTCTTTTAGGATTAAGGTAAATACAGTAACATGAATTTATTGTCGCTTCTCTGCATCCTCTCTCTCTCTGTGTGTAAGTGTATCATATAGAGATCTCTCTCTCTGACTCACCTCTCTCTCTCACCTTCTCTTCCCCCCACCCCACCCCTCTTCTCTCTCTCACCTTCTCTCTCTGACTCACCTTCTCTTCCCCCCACCCACCTCTCTCTCTGTGTAGTGTGTAGATCAATCAGTCAGTCAGACAGGGATACCTGTATATATATATATTAGATATACACTCCAACTTTAATAAAAGGTTGAAAATCAAAAATAATTGTGTACATTTTAATATAATTGTATCTATTTCCACATGTGTTGAAATTAATAGACAAAATAGTATTCTGCACAAAGCACTAATAAATTAAAAAGGCTATGAAATGATGCACAGCAGCACAAAGCTAATTCATTTCAATTTAGGCATTTAGAGATTGAATATTACAGAACTAGAGGAATTTTAAAAATACATTTAATTAGCTCTTTAGAAGTTAGAATTCAATGCATATTCAACCTCATTTTGCCTAGTTATCTTATTTTTAACAGTACATTGTTGTCGAAATTTCTTTTTGTAAATAAAATTGTAATGCACATCTCTGGGTAATACTGTATAATGAAGTGGAAACTGATGAGAAGGTAGCACTTGCAGAAAATCCCAAACCACCTTAAATAAGACCCCCGATAGCCAGTTTAATTGTACATCTGTGTAGCCAGCTGGCTCACATCCCTTGTGCCAATTGCCCTAATGCTAAGAAAATGGCAGACCCATCAGATCTCCCCCAACGTCTTATTTTTAACACTTCCTCTATACTGTGTGTAAACAATGCAGGAAATGATGTCGGTGGCAATGTAATGAACCGTAAGTTGCCCGTTTCTGGTGTGGGAGCCAGTCGGCTGCATGCATGTACAATAAATAGGTTCCATTTATAAACTAATCAGTGCTAAAATTAAGTGTATTAAAACGGTTGCACTTTGTCAGGCTTACCAGCTGAACGTGCATCACAATGCTTTAAAATTACATTACAGGATTACGCCTCAAGACATCAGTAAAAACTAATCAAATTAATAGAAAATAAAAACTTTGCGAGCATCAGAAGACTTTGAAATTAGTAACTCACTCAAAGCAAATAAATAAGACAAAAAGATTGTATGCATTTTTTATGCATTAGCACTAGAAAAATTTACATTCCTGACCTGAGAATAAAAGAAACAAAGTGATTTGGTGCATAAAACATTTTTATACAATGTGTATAAAAACATCTTATTTTTAAATACTGCATTTCTCTCTATTCTCTAAATGTTCCAGGAGAAAAAAAAAATCCTGAAGTTGAAGCTGGCAGACGATTACAAACTTAGCATAAAATAAAATTAGTTTTGGCAAATTACCCGGTCCAAACTCTTGAAATATAGTCTGTAGTTTGTAACAGTCAACGTTCCTCTTACAACTCCAGTAAAAGGGCAGATATATGTAACATCCTTCGCTGTGAAGACAAAAATATAATCTACCATTATCTCACTATTAAATTACAGTAAAAAACCATTTATCCGGCACCCGATCAACCGTAACTTCGGTATAACCGGCATCGCAAAAAATAGTTTGCATTCAATTAACCGGAATTTATCCAGAAAAATGATTTTTTTTGCGTTTTCGGCCAAATATCCGGCACGTGCTTTAACCGGCATTGGCCAGGTCCCGAGGGTGCCGGATAAACGGGCTATTACTGTAATTGTAAATTTAACTGTACTGAAATATTACCAGCATATCTTTCTCACAAGTTATAAGGTACATTGGGATAATTTTGAAGTTACCAATGTAAATAGGGTGGTTTGTGCAGGTTTTACTATTGCTGAATTCAACCTCAAGCGTAATTACTATGTTGCCAAAGCACGCTGTCAAATTCTCCTGAACTCCACTAGTACATCAAAAGAGGGTGCCATCAATTAATTGCCATCACATGTATTTTAAACCTGGATTAAATCCTTGCACCTGGCAATTGTTTTCAGCATTTTATAAAATATGTTTGATTTGAATATTGAATATTTAAATATTAAAAAATATTAGGATGGCACAATTTTATTAATAATGGAATGTTATGAGGTGATGGATATGTAAAAACTCAGAAAATGTACACAAATACAGCATTCCTTATTCTTATTATTGATGCACATTTTCTCCTATGAAAACATCTCAAGCTTGAATTGATTGTGAAAAAATGTTCAAAAACATTTTAAATCTGGTGCTCACTTCTGCATTGGACTTGCCAGTAACATATTCCCTTATGACGGGGACAGCCATCCTGTGCGTGTTTCAATAAACCACTTTCACTGCTAGTTTTGCATTTAATACATAGGTAAGAACTATAGTACAGTTCTTGCGCTGGGTTACAATAACCACTTCCATTACGGGAAAGCTGGGGAAGGTTTTTTTTTAATTCTTTAAATAATATTTATTAAACTCTCAGAAGCAAGATGATTTTCAAATTCTTATATGTCAAACCCATTACACTCACAGAGGGAGACCTAGTGCCCCAGTCCTTCCTGAACTGCTAATCCTAGTACAGTAAAAGCCTGTTTATCCGGCACCATCGGGGCCTGGCCAATGCCGATTAAAGCGCGTGCCGGATATTCGGCTCAAAACGTTTAAATAAAAATAAATTTCAATGCATTTTTCCGGATAAATTCTGGTTAATTGAATGCGGGCTTTTTTTTTGCGATGCCTGTTAAACGGAAGTTACAGTTGATCGGGTGCTGGATAAACGGGCTTGTACTGTACTTACTCTAGAATGGTTGGGAAGGAGCAACGTGACACAGTTTGTGGTATGAATTGGAAATTAAGTGCTTCAAGATAAATCAAACATACCCATATCCCTGATAGATTCTCCTGGCAACAGTGGTGCTTCCTCCATTTGTGCCAGCTTATTGCCATCCCTTAATACCTAGGGGTAGAACACACAAACTGATCAGCTGCTTCAGTACATTTCTACTCAACGCTAACACAAAAAAAACTATTCAATTCTCTTTAGAAATTTTAATCCAACTTAAGCTTTGTATATTAAGCAGCCATTCCACAATTTACAACAACCACTTGCATTTATATAACACAAAATACTACAGATGCTGGGAATCTGAAACAAAAACGAAAGTTGCTGGGGAAACTCAGCAGGTCAAACAGCATCCATGGAGAAAGGAAAAGGAGTCAATCTTTCAGGTCTACAACCCATGCAAGGCAGCATCCTGGAGCGCTTCAGGGTGGAAGGTGGGGAGGGAGAGGGCAAGGAGGATTTGAAGATGGGGAGGGAGAGGGCAAGGAGGATTTGAAGGTGGGGAGCGAGAGGGCAAGACAGGGGGATCGAGGGCAAAAGTTCCATAGCTTTGGGACATAATGACTGAAGGCAAGTCAACCAATGGTGGAATGGAGGGGACAAGGAACAATTAGGAAGCTGGAGGCAGCCAAGCGGAGGCAGAGAGTGTTGGAGTAGGGAGTAAACAGGCTGGATAAGTAGGGAGGTAGGAGGGAATTAAGTAATTTGAGAAGATCTTGAAGTTAATCTGTTTGGTGATTGGGAGCCAGTGGAGTCTGGCAAGGATGCCACTGGCTCCCAGGAATTTACCTGTAATTGCCAATAATGTTATTACTGTATTATTTTGACTTTGTTTTGTAAATAATGGTAATATTACTAGGAGTAACATTTTGGAAACTAACCACTTGTCTATTTGAAACGTTCACACAACACAATGGCCAAAAACAACTATTTCCTTGCTGGTTATTGAACACATTTTTTCCCTTTTCATTTCTTCATCACCTCCTGCCCTCTCCTCCCCCGTTTGTGAAGGGTAGGCTGTGTCTAACTAACCTAGTTGGATTTTTTGAGGAAGTCACTAAAATGGTCGATAAGGATGTCGCTAACATGGACATTCAAAAGGCATTTGTTAAGATTCCACACAAAAGATTATTAGTGAAAATAGCAGTGCACAGAATTGGAGTTCAACGTCGCTGATTGATGGGACATAACAAGTGTGGTCCCCCAGGGGTCTGTATGGGAGCTCAGCTATTTGCCACATGGCATACTTGAATGAAGGAATAGAAAGTTTTATATCCAAGGGTGCAGACAACACTAAGATAGGAGGCTCAGTAAGTAGTGTAGATGGCAGTAGGAGTTCAATGTAGAGAAGTGTGAGGTCATCCACTATGGACCGAAAAAAGATAAAGCAGAATATTTTCTTAACAGGGACAAATTAAGAGATGTGGGGGAGCAAAGAGATTTGGGTTTCTATATTCACCAATCACTAAAACTAGTTTTCAGGTACAAAACATCATCAAAAAAGGCTAATGGAATGTTGGCCTCTATCTCGAGGGGCCTGGAATACAAAGGGGAAGAAATGATGCTTCAGCTGTATAGAGCATTAGTCAGACCCCACCTGGAGACTGTGTTCAGTTCTGGGCACCACACCTCAGGAAACATATGTTGGCCTTGGAGGGTGTGCAGAGTGGGTTCACCAGAATGTTACCAGGCCTAAAAGGGTTACGTTATGAGGAAAGGCGTGTAAACTTGGATTGTATTCCCTTGCGTTTAGAAGATTGAGGGGTGATTTGATAGCGGTTTTTAGGATGACAAAGGGATTTGATAGGGTAAATACAGAGAAGCTAGTTCCTCTGGTGGGGGAATGCAAAACAAGGGGACATAGTCTTAAAATTACAACCAGGCCATTTAGGAGTGACATCAGGAAACATTTTTTCACTCAATGAGTGGTAGAAATCTGGACTTCTCTCCCCTTTAAGAATGAGGTTGACAGAGTATTGACAGATCAGGGTATTAAGGTATACATATGGGGGTGAAAGAGGGAAATTGGAATTAATAGGATTAGTAGAGATACCAGATCAGCCATGATTTAATTAAATGGCAGAACAGGCTCGATGGGCTGAATGATCAATCCTGTTCCCCAGTCTTGTACAAGAAAGTACAAAGGAATAACTGGGGAGACAAATCCAAATAGCTTCTTTGTAGGAAACAACTGGTGTCCACTACAACAACAACAAAATGACACTTGTATAGCTACCATATCTTGTTCAAAATTATTTTTGTTATCAAATTTGTTATCAAATTCAGAGTATACCGAGGATAGAAAACATCTGCACACTCTTCGCATCTACTATATAAAGCAAGAAATGCAGGACTAAAATACAGTAGTTAAGTTGACGTTTAAAATCACAACAAACATTTATAGCATGTCAAAATATAACACAGTCATTACTCAACATTACTGTTTCGTATTACATTTCCTAGCATTTTGCTATCTTCTCAGCTTCCTATCTTCACCAATGTTTTTTTTCTAATTGCCAGTTAAGCCTGGAGCTGAATTACTCAATGACCTAGTATTAGCAGTTAAGCTTTTTGTAAACTCTTTGGCAATGTATGTTGGGTACATTCCTATGTCTGCATGCCCAAACGCATGCAAATAATCTGCAGAACAAAACATAAAATGTACCAGCTTTTAAGAATTAAAAATTCAGTGTACTGGAAATAAATGAGGACAGAGTCCCTGTTATGCATTTCATATTTTTATGATAAATGAGAAGCTATTACGCCCGTTACTCTCTGAATGATGTCCTCTTTACCAGACTATAAAGAAATAGGAAAATGTGTAACAAAACAAACTAGGAACTATTAAACTGCTCCTTCTAAACAATCTGTACAATGTACCATAGCTTGGATTCCATGTACTTAATTCATCTGGTGTCCTTGATGAGGACTGCAGAGATCTTTAGGTTCCCAACTTTGACTGTTTGTAGGGTATCCCTGCACTATTTATCGCACTGCATTTGCTGGTTATCCACGAAACAGATATCCAGACCTTGAACTGCAAGTTTCATGTATGTCACCATTAAAGATACAAATTATAAACAGAGAAAAACATAAATATTCTTAATAGTGTTTGGGTAAACGCTCCAACTACGCCAAAGAGCATGGGTGAGAGTCATGCCTTCTTACATTACATAGTGCGAGACACTGGGCCGAGGAAGCACAGGACGCCTAGAATAATAAATTGTGTAATACATCAACGACAGAATAGTGGTCTCCTTTGAACAATGATATTTTTGGGTCAGCCAGATGTCTGACACTCGTGGATCCCCATCACCATGCTCAAAGAGTATCAAACACAAAACAAAAATGTTCCACTGGCCACATAGACAAGTCACACAAAAGCAACATTAACTATCAGCGTTTTAAAAAATTCTGTTAAATACACCATACTTACTTTTACCTCTGTCCCACTGATGCCCTGTCAAGCAAGGTCAATAAGGTAAAGTAAGTTGTATATAGTATTAATAAGCATTGAATTTGCTAGGATCAAACACACACTGCAGCTTGACAAGGAAGTAAAAACTTTATAATATCGAAGTCTGAATTATAGAAAAACAACAACAATTAGATTTATAGAGCGCCTTTCACGTCGGGCGGACGTCCCAAGGCACTGAACAGTCAGGGGTCAGGGTCGGGGGGGGGGGGGGAGAGGGAAAAGCTGGGAGGGTGGCAGAAGGCAAGATCAAAAAGGAGGGTCTTGAGACTTGAAGGAGGCAAAGAGAGGAAAGCGAGGCGAATGGACTGTGGGATGGAGTTCCAGAGTGTGGGAACAGAGAGGCTGAAAGCCTGGCCACTGACGGTAGGGTGGGTCGGGCAGGAGACATGGAGCAGACCAGAGCCCACTGAACGGAGGGGGCGGGTAGGTTGATAGGGAGTCAGCGGGTCGGAGAGATAGGAAGGGGCAAGGCCGTGAATGGCCTTTAAAATGAGGATGAGGATCTTGAATTCAATCCTCTGGGAATTGAGTCAATACATCATATATGGATGCGAAACAAGTCAACACATCACATATGGTTGTTCAGGTTTAGCATTTAATTGTGGCAACAAGTGGTTCTGGTAGTTAACCAGGACAATTATGGCAAAATAATACAAAGCATTGTGTCTTTTCCCTGTTAGCATCTCCACCATTTTGAAAAATTAGCAAATTTAATTATAATGATCTTTGTTGCCGTGCTGTTCTTTGTATGAAAGCACTTCCTAAATGTTCTTTGACAATATTGTTTAAGTTTAAACAATAATAATTTGGTCATTCAATCCACAACTGTTGTGGGATACTGCTGTGCGCATTTGGCTGCCATGTTTTGCCAACAAAATATACAGTCACTCCATTTTACAGTATATTCTGTGAAGCGCTTTAAGACAAATCAACAGTGTAATAAGTTTAATCAAATGCAAGGATGATTATTGTTAAATAGAACTGTTACATGTTACAAAATAAGACATATCAGTCCAGCTGCTGAATTTTTAATGCACTTTTGCACTATGGAAAGTGACATTTTGAAAATTAAGATATAAGGGTGTTCTGAATAGAACTGGGAATTCATTGCATTTGGAAATCCCAATGAATTACAGTAGTTAGAAAAAGGTCTTTATCATTACATTTTTATTTTTAAAAAGTACAAATATTTTTTTCCAAGACCTTCATGAAAATAAGTAGAGAGCAGTTGTGAGTGGGAATTGATGATGATCTGAAAACTGTCCTTCCCTCTCAGGAACCAGTGACCAAATCTGGTCCTGCCTGAAGGATAGAATTTTCTCTGGCGGCTGCAAAAGATCTTGAACCAAATTAATAGATAGGTTCAACCTCATTTTAGTAGCCAAGAAACCACAACAAAATTATAGACCTTCAAATTTTTCTTACATTAAGAGATTCAGAGAAGCCACAGGATTTCTGTTACATGAATTGGAAATGACAGAGTAGTGCAATGGGACTGTTCCTCCCAGGTTAGTTTAAGACTCACAGGGTTGAGGCAGTGCAGAGACTTTCCTTACATCAAAATCTTGCAGTAGCTCACCTGGGAATTCGCCAAATGGACACTGGGTTTAAAAGTGGTGACACGCTCCATTTCCCAGCACTATCCTTCAACTGCATATGTAAATAAATATAGGAGGAAATACATCAAATGTAAAATAAAGCGGGGAACTGTAAAGCAGTGACTCAATGGAAGAGCTCAGATGGTTGATGTAAACTTGAAGTGTTTTACGCCATTTGAACCCAAATGGGAAGTCACAGCTTTCAAATTGCAATACTTTTTTAAAAAAAACAAGAATCAATTTAAAATAATCTGAAAAACTGATTAGCAACCAAAAAATAGCATGTGCCAACACATCATGTCTGTGCCAGTGTTAACTCCTCCACTAACTACACCCATTTAACCTGATCCCACTTTCCTGATTTTTTCCTCGACATTATTTTTCATGGATATATTCAATACCGTTTTAAAATGCTGCTTTGGACTTATCTTGAACATGCCATAATCTAATGTAGTAAAAATAGATTCGAATTAATATAAAGGAGAAAGGGGTGAGCATCCCGTAAATCTACACTATTTGTTTCACACTGAGACTACACAGCTCAATTGTTCAAAGTGAACTCGGATGAGTCATATTGATTAACACCACAGATTAACAAAATACCATGTTAGTCATCCAAGAGGTTTCACAACAAGCTTATTTGTTTGGAAGTTCTTATTGATCAAAACAGTCATTTATTTTACACACAACCTCATAGCTCTTTACTGCCATTTTAAGATTGTTCAATTATTTATACTTATCCGGTTTAGGGAACTAGTTCCAGCTGATGTACGGTTGCTAACCACTGATGATTCAGATTTTCTGCAAATAATTATAGCCAATGCTTTCTTGCAGGCCCTGAGATTTTCTACGACGCTGTTATTTTCTGGGAAAAACATCCCCTTGCCACATCCCACAAAAAACTCACAACACACGCCCTTTGATTTGAGGTGGCAAACTAGGGCACAACAGCAAACACACCGTTGATTCACTAGGAAATTTCCCACACAATTTTAACTCTTAGCACTCTTTTACTGGGACATAAGAGTGAACTGGAAAAGCTGTGCTGGGATACCAGCAGACTCAGTTTTGTCACAGCTCAGGAATGCCCAAGTGGCAACCACGCATACCATTCTATCCCAACCAGCCAAACACTATTGTGTAGTTTCACAGCCTCTCTCTTCCCAAGTGCAGCTGCTGGCTTTTCAGATCTACATTTCAGCATCGTTTGCTTGTTTGTTTGAAGCTACGTAAGGAAATCCAAAAGGCAAAGTACCTCAGATGCTGGAAATCTGTATGTGGAGCCTTTTAAAACAATACAGCATTTATGCAACTAACACTAACTAAACGTAGTCACTTTCCAAACACTAACTCAACAAGAGCTTTTCTTGAAAACAGTGAATACATTTTCAAATTCTGGTCGCCAGTTTAGAATAAATATGATTAAACACAAGCACTTCATTTATTTAAAAAGTCGCTACTAGGACCTAGCAGTTTGTTTTTAAAAAAAACGTAACTTCCAACTAGTCAGAGTCTCAGAGATGCCCTTTCCTTCCTGCCATTGAAAGAGTTTCAGCAAACAGATTGCGATAGAACAGCACTGCTTTCAGACTTCCCCACCCTGGCGGCGAAAACAGAGAGCAAAGTGCAGCAACACACAAAAGCCTCGGTAATTACAAAGCAGTACAGTACTCGCAGGATATTATGTAAACAGGATAACATATACTGACTTTCTTTACCACTAACTTGTATTTAAAAGACATACATTTTCCCCGTTCATCTTTGTTATTACCGTAGTTCTAATGACAACCTTCTTTGCTTACATCACACTGTAGAAAAAATCTCCACCTGAAGCACAGCCAACTCAACAATTTAGGAGAGGAGCTTGATTCATACCTGGCACCGGGAGGCTGTTCAAGTGTATTCTGCAAACAACTTGGGATAGAAATAGTAGGCAAGTAGCCACAAGTAGTTTTATATCCTCATTCCACACATTCAATACCACGAACCGTACTCTCCAGAAACTGTATAGCTGAAAACATCAACCGGTTTGTGCTGTGCACTGCACAAACAAACAGCCAATCTAAATTAGCCTGGACAATGGCCATTGATACACACTGAAGACCTACATTCTTGAATCTGAAGCAGGACCAAGTGAGCACTGCTTGGCTGCATTGTCAGGACATAATTGAAATGTGGCTACTGTAACTAATGATTAGAAATGAGCGAGACTGAGTCACACTTAGTAGCAGCCAAGACAAAACACTGAAGATACAGAGGCAAATTGGAATTGAGTCTAAGAAACAGCATGTAAAATAGCACATTAGAGGGACCAAATAGATGGATTTTAGAGGAAAAACAGAACAAAAGCATAAAGCATTTTACAAGTGATCAGCAGCTGAAGGAGGTGGAAATCTTGAAGCCTGCCCTTGGAATCACATCCCAGTGAGCGGAGAAATAGATTTTAATGCAACAGTTGATGTCTTGGTTGATAATCCTTGCATTTGAATTCACATCTTCCAGAAATCTCAAAGCGCTGCACAGAATATACTGTCAAGTGAATAGACTCAGAGCAAGTGCTCTGAGACGCCGTCCGGCGTGGAGGGCGCTATATAAAGCTGAAGTTGTTGTTGTTGTATATATGTGGGTGAAACGCAGCAGCCAATTGTGCACAGCAGCGTCCCACAGACAGCTGTGGATTGAAGTGACCAATTTATTATTGGGGTGTTTTTCAAGGGATTATCAGGCGTGGGGAGTAAGGAAAATTGCCCAAGGTTTCGCCCTGCCTGGAAACGAACTCAGGTCTCTGGTTTGCGAGTGCTCTAACGACCGAGCTACAGGACTCCACGATGACAAACTGTCAAACCTTATCACTCCGCATTCACCTCCACTAAATCATCACCAGGTACCTCTGCTCCCTTAAAGATCAGGTGAGTGACACTGAGCACACCTGGCTCAAATCTAACTTAACAGTCCATCAGCAGATCTGGCTAGACCTTATCAAATCAAACCACTCCGCCCTTGCTTCCGCTAAATCGGCCTTCTATTCCAAGACAATCTTGGAAGCCAAGGACAACCCCAGTCTCCTCTCCTCCATCGCCACTCTCTCACGCCTTGCCCATCCTCTCCTCCAACACCAACTGCGAGGAGATGCTAGACTTCCTCGAAACCAAAGTAGATGCGCTCAGCTGCCTCTGATGTTCAGACCACTACCCCTTCCCGATCTCCTCCTAAAACCCCAGGACCCACCTGTGCCATCCCTCCCTCCACACCTTAAAATGGGTCCTGCCCTTCTATCTTCAGCAGCTCTTCCCATAACCCACACCAATCTCACCACCTGCTCTATCCCATTCCTACCCCTTTTGTTACTTCCTAATTCCAACTCCTGTCCCCATTATTCGCAGACATCATAAACCTCACCCAGTCCACTCCGTTCCCTACTCCTGTAATCACCCCAATCCTTAAAAAACCCTCCCTGGACACATCCTTGCTCACAAACTACCACTCCATCTCCAACCTTCCTTTCCTTAGTCTTGGAACAAGTCACTGTTTCCCAGCTTTGATCATTCCTCTCACACCACTCCCTTCACAAATCCTTCCAATCGGGTTTCTGTGCCCCCCGCAGCACAGAAACAGCTGTAGTCAAAGTGACAAATGATATTTTGTCTATCTGTGACCAGGGCTCCTCCCTCTGCCTCCTCATCCTCTCTGCAGCTTGGATACTGTTGACCACTATCATCCGTCAACCCCTCTCCTCTCACCTCAACCTTCCTGCTTCTGGATCACATCATACCTCTCACATCAACTTCACTTAATCTGCATAAACAGCTTCTCCTCCAGCCTCTGCACCATCTTGTGCAGCGTTCCTCAGGGCTCTGTCCTTGGTCCCCTTCTTTTCAATATCTACATGTTCCCTCTCGGTGACATCATCTGCAGACATAGGGTTAATTTCCACATGTTTGTGGATGACACCCAACTCTATTTATCTGCCTCCACCCTCGACTCCAGGATTACTGCTGTCCTGACCAAATGTCTGTCAGACATCAAGTTCTGGATGACAGCTAATTTCTACAGTTGAACGTCAAGAAGACCAAGGCCGTCCTGATTGGCTCCTGTCATCGCCTCCACACCTCAGGACTAAGACAGGCTGGAACCTTGGTGCCTCTTATTTGACCCTCTGCTAACCTTCCTACCCTACAGTGTGCCATGTCCCGCTCTGCCTTCCCCCAAATCCGCAAAATCGCCTGACTCCACCGAGACCCTCATACACGCATTCATAACATCTAGGCTCGAAAAAGGCAAACTCCCCAACTCCTGCCTCCGTAGGCTGCAGAACATTCAGAACTCTGCAGCCCGTGTCCTCTTCCCCACTGCGAACCTATCACCCCCATCCTCTCCCAACTCCACTGGCTTCCCATCACACAGTGGATACAGTTCAAGATCCTGGTCCTCAACTTCAAAGCCCTCCACGGCCTCGCTCCCCACACCTATGCGATCTTCTAACCCCCACCAACCGGCTCATTCAACGGGCATCAGCCTGGTTCATATGCCCCGCCTTGCCAGCCCCACCATTTTTTGTTGGGTCTTCTGCCACTCTGTCGCCAAGCTATGGAACTCTGCAGAACCTCTGCCAAGATTGTCAGGTCAGCTTCACTAATTTGTATGTAGAACCTAGATGTGCGACAGAATGGTGATCTTTCTTTAAAGAGCAATTACCAACACACTACAATCGAATCTTGAGGACTTGTGACAAAAGAGGTTGAGGAGACATGGCAAAGACACAAAACACATATACTGTACTTCTAATTGAATCTAAAAGATAATTTAGAAGGAAGTACTTCATACAGAGGGTAGTGAGATAGTGGAACTCGCTGCCTGAGGTAATGGAATCTGATAGTATAGATGCATTGATAGATTTCTTAGGGATAAAAGGATAAAGGGATATGGTGATAAGGCGGGCAGGTGGAGTTACATTAGAATATCAGCCATGATTTTACTGAAAGGCAGCAGGCTCGAGGCGCCGAATGGCCTATTCCTGCTCCTTATTCTTATGTTCTATTCAGGAGGAATCAGACCTTCACATAAGGAGAGGGGGAATAGGGGGGTATGGACAGAGTAAGGAATGAGTGAAAATTTATGAGGTGTATAAACAACTGCAAGACTGGTAGGGCAATGAATGGTAGAATGGGTCTGTTTGTTTCTATGCTGTACATTCCTTGTAAATTCAATGAACTTCACAAAAAACGGTGGTCAGCTTTTGTCCTTTATGCACCCACAAACAAAACCAGCACACTGGGTTCAAAAGATTGAACCTTAACATTTTTGATCCACCATCTAACATAATGCTTCATAAAACTTATGTTCTTTTCAGTGCTTAAAAGATTATTTTGGTACAGAATTTATATAAAATCGTCCTTGCATTTGATAGCGTGTGTAACATTAAACTTAAATCACTTTTCAGGCAATTACTGTAAAGTGTAGCAATGGATCGTAGACTAATGTGGCAGCCAATTTCTACACAGCACTGCCTTCCAAACAGCCAATTTGCCAATTTACTCAGGTTTGGATTTCCTGCTACGACAGGAAAAAATATTTTCAAATCATATTGCAATTTTTTTTTTAAACCTGAAAAATAGGCAGACTTCCCCGGTATTCACATACAAGCACTTCATTCATTTTTCGTCTACTTAAGTGCTCAAAAATGAGTGGATTATCACTGAAACCTTGTTGTAAACGCACCCCTTTACAAGGCAAACGTCCTGTACATCTCTAGACTTTGACGGAGGGACTAGAGGTCACGTTCTGTATGCTGTGCCCGGGCAGGATTTCCAGACATGACTTTGTGACTGAATGTGCAGAAAGTGAAGTCCACTTTATTTTTGTCAGGCAGTACCCGGCACATGCAGAAACACATGCTCAAGAATAAAACCACTTAGCCATTGTGAGCATTGTCTGGTAAGCTGTGAGCTGCTTGTCCAGCTAGGGTCACAGTATCCATTAGTTAGAGCTTTGGCTTGCAGGGTTAACAGGAATCATGTGGAAAAAATCCATGACCTCATTGACCATTCTGCCCGTTCAAGGCCTGCTGACAAGCCAGGCTGCTGGGCTGTCATCGGGACATTTCTCTGATGACCACCTGAGGTGATATTTTATTAGAAATGAATCTATCACATACACAAGTAAAGGGGATACAATTTTCATTCTTCTATTGATGGACAACACATTTACATAGATATAGTTAGTTATATTCCCACAACATGGAAACTGATGGATGATTTCACATCATCATAAAATCTGGAGCTCTGCGATATTCAAACATTTTAGAAATTCCTCTGAATTCAGTATTAAATTTGCTTTTTACTTGGATAATAATGGTAATATGTATTTACAATAACATTGCCTATCTTCAAGAAAAAAGATCTGTACGTTCTTCCAGGAAGCAAATCCATCAGTCACAAGGATTTTTGAGCAAAACTATTGCTTGAACAATATTAATAATAATCTTTGCATCTAATACTGTATATTGCCTTATCACGTCAGCAAGACGTCTCAAAACGCTTTGCCAATTCCAACATTACGAAGCACGAGAAAACAGCCAGGCATAAATAAGGACACATATAGACCGCATAAAATATTCTATCTTTAAAATAAGCAACAGCGATGCATCAATTTAAAACTGAAAAGCTTTTACATGCATTCTGTTTGGAGGGATCAATATACCGTACATTGGAATAGCCTCCAATTAAGCATTGGGCGCAATCATCAAATTATGAAATCTGGCAACTGAGAGTAACGTCAAATGCTTTGGCAAACACCACCAATTTTGTAAGCATTCACACTGCATTGCATCAAAAGGGGGTTAAACACTAAATGGAATTCAGCGAGCCAGCAGCGCTACAAATCAGTTCCTTTTTCAGAGAACAATCAATATTTGGACTAGACTTGGAGAACTTACCTATTAAAGAAATTAGTGAAATTTGACACTTATTAGGATGATTGGATCACCTCCTTTCATAGCACCCAGCCTGCAAAACTTATGTTTCTAAGAACAGTTAGTCCTCAAACACAAAACTATAGACATTTCTACACAGTGCCAGATCCTCACTCGATAGATCTACTCTAATCCCATTTCTCCATAGAATCATGGAAAAACTGGATGACATAAGAATTGGAACACAGCTTGCATATGTATCTAACATTTCTACACATTATTGATCACTGGCTCAGGTACCAAGAGAATTATTGTGTTTGTAGGATCTTCAGTCACCACATATTATTTTAGCTTTTCCCTGCATCTTTGCTATGCAAATTCTGATCTTCAGAGACCTCCCACCACCATCCCCGGGTAACTGACAGCACGGGTTAGATCAGTGCCAAACACCATCACAGAACTCATAAGAACATAAGAATTAGGAGCAGGAGTAGGCCATTTGGCCCTTCGAGCCTGCTGCGCCATTCAATAAGATCATGGCTGATCTTCTGACCTAACTCTGATTACCTGCCCTAATTCTTCTGTACTCTAGAGAGTACAGCCCTAGTTTATTCAACCTGTCCTCATAGGTCAGTCCCCTCATCCCAGGAACTAACCTAGTGAATCTACACTGCACCCCCTCTAAGGCAAGTATGTCCTTTTTTAAATAAGGAGACCAAAACTACACACAATACTCTAGGTGCGGTCTCACCAAAGCCCTATACAGTTGCAGCAAGACTTCCCTACTCTTGTACTCTAAACCTTTTGAAATGAACGCTAGCATGCCGTTCGCCTTCTTAGTTGCTTGCTGCACCTGCAAACTAACTTTTTGAGACTGGTGTACAAGGACACCCAAATCCCTTTGTACACTAACACTATCTAACCTTTTCCCCTCTAGAAAATAATCTATTCTTTTATTCTTTTATTCTTGCTACCGAGGTGCCCAGGTGCCCAGGTGAACTCAAAGAGAACTCGAAGAGTCTTACAACACTGCTACCATTTATGATTGCAGAATGTGAAGTTCAAAACGCAACAATTGTCATGCAATGTGTTTCAGAAAGACTGTCAAAAAGGTCAACCTTTGAATGTTGGTGGCTATACAGTGCCTAAAAAACATCAACCACTTATAGTTTGGGACAATACTATAGTCCAGGGCTAGTCCAATGTAGTTAGTGCCCGTTTACAGCAGCTTGACCTTTCATGGTGGGGCACTTATTAACCTTGTGGTCTGTACTGTATTGTGACAAACAAAATGGTGCTTCATTTAGTCGTCCCCATTGGAGTAGGATGATTTAAACAGCTGTTCGTTCACACGATAATGCAGTATTCCACTCAACATGTTGATGGAGAGGGGTAGGATACTCAAGCTATTGTGTGACTCGCTTAAACAAAAGGTTTGGTTACATACCCTGATGTCTGGAGAGAAGCTATTGATTGAAGTGGAAAAAGAATCAGAGGACATGACCGAAGTGGTTTGGTTGTACACCAATCTCTCCGATCGAGCTGTTGAGGCACTGTGGAAAGAAACAAAGGAAACTGACTTATCTAAGATGCATTTTCCACTTCAGAACTTTGGGAGCAGGAATTCTTGTCCCTCAACTCCCACCGCTCCCGGAAAATAATCTTCTCCACCTGACTCTCCGCTGCCTCCGGGCTTCCTCCTGCATTGACCCATCTCACTCTCCTCTGCAACGCTCTCTCCACCACTCTCAATGCTGACGCCCATTGGCACTGCTCCCATCCATCTTCAAAACCACAATCATCACCCCTATTCTTAACAAACCCTCCACATTTTCCTGATGTGAAAGACGCTACACAAGTGTAATTTTGTTTGTTGCCTGCCTGTCCCCTCCGCTCAGCAGACTCAGGCCTGCTCCGTGTCCACCGCCCTAACCCCCCAACCATCGGTGGCCGGGCTTTCAGCCTCTCTGCTCCCACACTGTGGAACTCCATCCCGCAGCCCCTCGCCCTCGCTTCCTCCCTTTCCTCCTTCAAGGCCGGTCTCAAGACCTTCCTCTTCGACCACGCCTTCGGCTGCCTCACTAACTCTTCCCCCTCTCCTTCCCCCCACCCCAATCCTCCCCCCACCAGACTGTTCAGTGCTTTGGGACGTCCTCCCAACGTGAAAGGCGCTATACAAATGCAATTTTGATGTTGTTGTTGTTGTTGATAGGACTGTTAAAAT
>CM068745.1:1843439-2095939 GCA_035084275.1 Hydrolagus colliei | reverse complement strand
GATTATTATATTATTATAAACATTATCACTACAGCCTGAAACAACACACGCTGCTTTCCTAATTCCAGGGAGAACAGTACAGGCGCAGGTTAGAAACAGCCACGGTAATAATAATACTTACATATAGCACTTTTCACGTCTTCTAGACGTCTCCAAGCGCTTCACAGAATATACCGTAAAGTGAATTGACTGTATATTTGTGGGTGAAACGTGACAGCCAATTGCGCACAGCAGTGTCCCCCACAAACAGTCGTGGGTTGTGTAACCAAATTATTATTGTTGTTTTTCTTGAGGGATTATGATCAGGAGTGTGGAGTAAAGAAATTTGCCCAAGGTTTCATCCTGCCGGGAATCAAACCCAAGTCTGTTGCTTGCAAGGTGAGTGCGGTGTAATTCTAACCACTCAGCTACAGCACTTTTATTTCTGATTTCCAACATTCATTACATTTTCATTGTTTTCAAACCATTGTTTTAACCTGAAATGGAAATAAACAACAACAGGAACAACAACAAAATCGCATTATGTAATATTTGGGGGGAAGATGTCCCAAGGCACTGATTCATCAAGGGTTGGAATTAACCTGAGGCTGGTGAATGGAGGGAGCAAACTGGTTGCCAGCACACACAAAAACATGTTGTAAATTATTTACGACTTTATGTTGTAAACAAAGTCTTACCTTAACCCAAACCTCATCGTTCAACGGGTTCAAAACATTTGATTCACAAATATTTAAAATCCAGAGAGATGTTTTGCGAACTGTGATAAACAGGAGAAATGTATACCCAGGGTGGATAATGGTAGCGCAGTTGATGTAGTTTACATGGACTTTCAAAAGGCATTTGACAAAGTGCCACATGAGAGACTTATTATGAAATTAAAGGCCCATGGCGTAAAAGGGACAGTGGCAGCGTGGATCCACAACTGGCTGCGAGACAGAAAGCAGAGAGTTGTAGTGAGCGGCTGTTTTTCAGATTGGAGGGAAGTGAGCAGTGGTGTGCCACAGGGATCAGTTTTGGGACCATTGCTGTTTGTAATCTACATCAATGATCTGGACTTGGGTGTACGGAGTACAGTTTCCAAGTTTGCAGATGACACTAAGTTAGGGAGAATAGTAAACAGTGAGGAGGATAGTAGCCATCTGCAAGAGGATATAGACAGATTGGTAAAGTGGGCAGACACATGGCAGATGAAGTTTAATACCGAGAAGTGTGAGGTGATGCATTTTGGGAGAAGAAATGAAGGGAGGCAATATAGGCTAGATAGTACAATTTTAAATGGTGTAAAGGAACAGAGAGACCTGGGGATTTGTGTTAGTGACTCGTTGAAGGTGGCAGGACAGGTAGACAAGGCTGTTAAGAAGGCATATGGGATACTAGGCTTTATAAATAGGGGTATAGAGTACAAAAGTCAGGAAGTGCTGACTAACCTCTATAGGACTTTGGTGAGGCCTCAGCTGGAATACTGTGTTCAATTCTGGTCACCACACTACAGAAAGGATGTGAAGGCATTGGAAAGGGTACAACGAAGATTTACTAGGATGGTGCCAGGATTGAGGGACTTCAGCTATGAGGAGAGGCTAGATAGGCTAGGGTTATTCTCTCTGGAGCAGAGAAGATTGAGGGGAGACCTAATAGAGGTTTATAAGATCATGAGGGGTTTCGACAGGGCAAATAGAGAAAAACTATTTCCACTCGTGGGTGAATCTGTGACTCGTGGTCACAGATTTAAAATAGTTTCAAGGCGCAGTAGAGGGGAGCTGAGGAGAAATTTTTTCACTCAGCGAGTTGTTCGAATCTGGAATGCATTGCCTGAAAAGGTGGTGGAGGCTGATTCGATAACAACTTTTAAAAGGGAATTAGATCTTTATTTAGGGAGAACGGGTCTATTAGGCTATGGGGAGCGGGCAGGGCAGTGGGATTGAATCGCTCTTTTCAAAGAGCCGGCACAGACTAGATGGGCCGAATGGCTTCCTTTTGTGCCATAAAATTCTATGATTCTATGATTCTATGATTCTATCACTGGCTGCTCCTATCCGTAGGTTCACACAAACGACATTAAAGGAAAACTGTAATAACGTCCACTGCTGAAATACATTATTCCCAATTTTCTAACAAAAATCAATAGAACTGCCATACATTAATATGTCATATTTACATGAGAAATTCCCATTGCACAAAACAGGTTAAAAAACATCCTTGATCACTAACTAAGGGTAGGCTGCCCATCTAATTATTAACATGCAATCCCAGACCAACAGAGGAACAAGTCTGTTAGTTTCCCCTCCACACAAGCCACCTAATCACTTCCTCTAACCCTGAATTTTCCCCTTTATCATGTATCTTATCAAAATCCATTTTCAAATTATTTATGGACTCCACGTAATTCATAATTCAAACCTCCAGGGTTAGACTGTACCAATATAAAAATGGACACAAGTCCCAAAGCAATGACAGGAAGTGTCCTATAAATAGCCGGCTATAAAATCCTTAGGGGAATCTGAATTTTCAAGCGTATATTAAACATCGTAAGATTTTCAGCAATTTGTTTCTTAATGGATGTCATTATAGTAAAGGATATCTGATCAGTTTTTTTAGGTTTCTGCTGTTTCTGCTGCATACCTGTATAGATGTCCCTGCCCAGTCAAACGCCGTATAGGGCACTATATAAATCAACGTTGTTGTTGTTATTGGATGTTAAAAATAATATTGAGTCCTTGCATTTGACATAGAGCTTTTCATGTCTTCTGGATGTCTCAAAGCCCTTCACAGAATATACTGTAAAGTCAACCCTGCAATCCTCAGCCTCCTTCAAGTTCCGCCTCAACTCGCTCCTCTTCAACCTTGCCATCGGTCACCCCACTTTCCCTCCCTCCCTCCCTCCCTCCCTCCCTCCCTCCCTCCCTCCCTCCCTCCCTCCCTCCCTCCCTCCCTCCCTCCCTCCCTCCCTCCCTCCCTCCCTCCCTCCCTCCCTCCCTCCCTCCCTCCCTCCCTCCCTCCCTCCCTCCCTTCCTTCCCCCCTCTCTCTGATCCCGACCCCATTTCAGGTCCGAAACACTGATTGTCCAGCACCTTGGGACATCCTCCCCACATTCAAAGTGCTGTACAAATGTGATTTTTTTTGGTGTTGAATTGACTGAAGTCAAAACGTGGCAGACAATTGTGCAAAGCAGTGTCCAACACACTTGTGGATTGAAGTAACCAATTTATTACTGTTTTTTTTCTCTTGAAGGATTATTATTATTAGGCATGTGGAGTAAGGAAACTTGCTCAACATTTCGTCCCACCAGAAAATCAAACCCAGGTCTCTCGCTTGCGAACAAAACTTTTCATATTATGGAGGTGGGAGAAAGGGGTGTCGCAGGCAAAGGAAAAAAAGGGGTTAAAATTAATTTTTTTTTAAATAAAAAGTTTCATAGATATATACGTGTGTGGAAAATATAGAACTATAAATTAAAACAATTTAATTTGAGGAAAATCTACAGATGGGAGGCAATTTTTAAAACGTATTTTGTAACCAGTAATGAAAGCTTTGACACCTTTTGAGATATTATTGTGTTGCTTGAGATATTTTTTAACAGCTTTACTAAGTGCAAATGGATATACTGTAATACAATCCAATATTGAATACAATTTTGCACTGTATCTATATGGATGATGGGGAGCCAATGGAGTCGGGCAGGGATGGGGTGTTATAGGGTCTCAGAGCTTGGTGTGGGAGAGGACACAGGCTGCAGAATTCTGGATGATCTGCAGCTTGTGGAGGGAGCAAATGGGGAGCTGACAAGCAAGGATCTTGCGTAGCCGAGCCTGGATGTTATGAATGCGTGGATGAGGGTCTTATCAGCCTGCAGTGTGTGACAACAACAACTACTTTGATGTATATAGCGCACTCCAAGCCGGACGGCATCTCAGAGCGCTTCACAACAGCGGATCCCGGGGCCGAGCCAGGGGCAGGGGGAGAGAGGTGACCAAAGGCGCGGTCGAAGAGAAAGGTCTTCAACTGTGACCTGAAACTGGGAAGAGAGGGGACGAGGGGAAGGGAGTGAGGAAGGGAGTTCCAGAGCCTCGGGGAGTAGTGGCTGAAGGCGGTGCTGGTGAGGGATCGGATGTGGGGGAGGAAGGACAGTTGGGGGTCGAACCTGATGCCAAGGTTGCGCACAGGTTGGGAGAGTTTTAGGGGCCAGGCCGGGAAGGTGGAGGAGGTGAGAGCCGTGCGAATGGAGACGTTGACGAGAGCCAAGGAGTATGGCCTCCGTCTTGTCAACATTCAGCTGCAAGAAATTTGCGCTCATCCAGCGCAATGGTGGAGTCGGGCGATATTCTGGAGGTGGTGAATGGCATGGATGTGGGAGATAAAAGACACTTGAGGGTTGATCAGGAAGCAGAGGTTCTGCAAAATAAATTCCTGTAGCTTGGTGTCCCTTTGAACGATAATCGGATTTCACACAATCTGTAATCGAATGAGGGAACCTCTTTAGAAGTCTGTGTTTATAACATGAAATCTTCCTTTGATCTACGGTGACCAAATCAAAAGATAATAAATTAGTCATTTGAATCCACGACTGTTTGTGGGACACTGTTGTGCACAATTGGCTGCTGTGTTTTGCTCACAAATAAACAGTCAATTTACTTTACTGTATATTCTGTGAAGCGCTTCTTTGAGGCATCTAGAAGACTTGAAAATTGCTATATCAAATGCAAGGATTATTATTATTATTATTTTGTTGACTATCAATTGAAGAATTGTAAGATCATAGAAAATTTCCATAATAATAATAATCCTTGCGTTTGATATAACACTTTTCACGTCTTCTAGACGTCTCAAAGCGCTTCACAGAATATACTGTAAAGTGAATTGACTGTATATTTGTGGGCGAAACGCAGCAGCCAATTGCGCACAGCAGTGTCTCCACAAACAGTTGAGGATTGAAGCAACCAATTCATTATTGTTTTTCTTGAGGGATTATTATCAGGCGAGTGGAGTAAGAAAACTTGCCCAAGGTTTCACCCTGTCTGGAATCGAATTCAGTCTCTCCTTTGTAAGCCGAGTGCTCTAACCACTGAGCTACAGAACTCCACAGTTGAAGGAGTAAGAAACCAACTGGCCCATTGCCTCTCTACTGATGCGAGGTCCAGGAGCTGTCTATTCCATTCCCACCACCCTCTTCTCTTTTCCACCAGTGACGGATTCAACTTCAACAGCAATTGTGAATACAGCAATCTATATTCTGGGTGTTAGACAAAAAAAAGTCTTTGAACCTGTGTTTTTTTTTCTGGGGATAAACCTCAGTTTATGACCTCTTGTTAACGACTTGCCGATCAGTGAAAATTGTTTCTGTTTATGCCATCAAAACCATTGATTAATGTTGTCAATCCCATTAACCATGTTTCAATAATATTAACCTGATTATTATTATTATTAAACAGAACTAGCCGTGCATTCCTCCCCCCCCCCCCCCACTCCCCACCCCATCCACAAAAAAACACGCTTTCATTTCTGGTTTGGTGTATGTTTTATAATGGGTTGGAATGTGTTAGATTATGCCATCAGTGCAACCTGCTGAGTTCCCAGAAATGAGCAATTTGGTGGCAGTGGGGGAGAGAGATCTGTGGTCGATATTTCTGTCTGCAAATCCACTACAGGTTCATTATTGCTGGCTCTGCAATGTTACACTTAGGTCATTCAGGATCATTCAGGACGCTGGAGGCTTGTCTTATAATAATAATAATAATTATTATTATTAATAATAAACTTCCTAAACTTCCTATTAGATCTAATCCCCGCTGTCATATATCTATGCACCTCTCGTGTTGGACCATTCAAAGTTCTCTCTCAGACAATTCCTGGAATTAATAGTTTATTTGACGTTGCTACAGAGTTAATAAAGTCTTTAGTAAAGTCTTTAATAAAGTTAATAAGTGAGCACCTGAGTCAGAAAGGCTTTGTTTCTCATTCCCAGCTGTGGAGCAGGCAGCTTAAACCTGGCCATTTGACCATTTCACATTATAGTCTGTGGAGTGACATGACTTCTCTCCTGGCTGTTTTTAAGCACACATCTTAAGAAGACAGTGAGAAGACAGTGAGTGGGCAGAGAAACCTTAACCAGCCACTGGGAGCACACTCACAAATGTTCCTTATTTGGGTTTTTAAAGAATATATACCGGTAGTTATTTATAAATATAGTTAGTGTAACAGGAATCCAAAATAAAATGCAATATCTTCTTTTACATTTTTCCGAAACAAAAAAAACCCCAATTCTATTGTTTATGGTACATTTCTTCTCCCCACACAGGTTGTGGTCACATTTTTTCGGGGACGTTACCTTTAAAGCAGTCGGGAGTCTGTTGCCCCCTCCGTTCAGCGGGCTCCAGTTGCTTCATGTCCTCCACCCGACCCACCCTACCATCGGCGGACGGCTTTCAGCCTCTCTGCCTCCACACTCTGTATCTCCATCCTACAGTCCCTTCACCTCGCTTCCTCCCTCCCCTCCTTCAAGGCCGGTCTCAAGTCCCTCTTCTTCGATCGTGTTTTCTGCCGCCCTCCCAACTCTCTCCCTCCCTCCTCCCCCTTTGCTCAGGTCCTGACCCCTGACTGTTCAGCGCCTTGAGACGTCCTCCCGATGTGAAAGGCTCTCTATCAAGTCATTTTGTTGGTGTTGTTGTTAACTCGCCCCTCCGTGCACCACAAACATGTTTATTTATTATTTACCTTTATTTCAGATGATGTTGTGTGGGCTTGTGGCCTGCCCGGTGGGTGGTTTGTGCAGAGAGTCTCCTCCACCCGCCTTTGCCAGGGTTGAGGCTGAACTCCAGTTTGTCCCTCGGTTACATCGTCCCTGATCCCAGCCTGAGACAGGCCCTCACCGTCCCCTCATTCTGCCAGAAGAACTCATGGTTTTGGGGGAAATGCCAAAGGAGTTCCTTTACCAAGTTTATGATCCTCCAGACACACTCGAGGTGGGTTTCACTGGGAGTGGCCGGGGAGAGGCCGTACAGCACCGAGTGCCGTGACGACAACAACAACAACACAACATTACACGTGTATACAGCGCCTTTCAGCGCAGGCACAAGCCACAAGGGTATCCGTTCCATCTCTTTCCAATCCACCTTTCAGCAAAACAACACACACTCCAGGAAGAGGTGGTCCACAGTGCCCCAGCCTCGGCAGCCAGCCGAGGGCAGTGTGCTGACAACATGTCTGTAAATGAAAGATCCTGTATACACATGCGGGCTCTGAGACATGAGCTCTGACTTGAGATTCCCGAGAGTCGATGTCTGATGTGAAGTGCATACTAATGATTTCCCTGGAGTAAGTTCAACTTCTATCACAGACACAGTACTTATGCCATTCAAGCACTTATTCAACCTTACTGTCTCACTTGGTATAATGCAACTCAGACTTGTACCTTTCCTGAGATGAACCTTTCCTCTCCCCTCCAATACCACATTAGAACCATTCATTACCACAAAATAACTCTTATTCTTATATTATACATCTAAAAATACTCTCATATTCAGCCTGTAAACAATAATTTGTGTTGAAATTACAGTAATATCAAAAGTTCTCCTTGCGTTATGTTATTAGTGGCTAGATAAAAGAGCCATTGTTACAGCTCGTAACGAAACCACATGTGACTGAGAATTAGTTGAGGGCAGTAGTCACCCCATTCATAACACTCTGCTATCGAATGGAAATCAAATGGAAATCTCCGGCCTTTGCCAGACTGGAACCCTCTACACATGTGTTTCAGTCCCAGGCCATCATCGAACCCATCATCCAATGACTCCAACTCAAGGACAAAGAGTTTGGTTGTTAGGATAAGGAGATGTGGGACTAATCCAACCACTGACCAAGTTGCCTGACCAATGAGTAATGATGTTGGGTATATTTATAGTCCGGAAGAAAACAAGAACATGGTTCACAAGAGGAACGAATATGAGGTGATTTAAAAGGGCAGTCTGGCCTCCTTCCCCTTCCCAATGACTCAGTAGTTCACTGATCACTGAATACAAGCTACAGTGACATCAGGTTCAATCCCCTCTATGTGCTCAGTTAGCTTATCTCTAACTGTGGCCACCATAGGGGCGCTACAATTCAACAACAACAACTTCGATTTATATAGCGTCGGCAGCGTCTCAGAGCGCTTTATACATTCAATATATCTCCTTGTGGTACAGAGATAAAAGATCAAGTTGCCTCTTAGTCAGGTTATTATGACTGAAGCCTGAATTAGGACTTTGAGCTAAAGCTGCATGGCCCTTGAATGAGATCTGCTCTTCTGTTTCTGAAGAATGTTAGGATCCCACGCGACTGCACCTGCAAATCAATTGGTCATACACTTTTGGGTTGTGGATGGGACTTTGCCTTGATGTATCTGCTGTATCCCTGAGTCAGAAGGTTGCGAATTCCATTCAACAATAAATTGATATACCGTCTCATCATGGCTTCTAGACTGTGCCTCAAAGCGCTTCACAGAGTATACTGTAAAGTGAATTGACTGTATATTTTGTGGGTGAAACAAAATGTATACTCCAAATACAATCAGCCAAAATGGAATTTGTAGACATGACACAATGGGCAAAATGGCCTCCTTCTACATTGTAGATTTCTATGTTTTTATGGGTAAGTATGGAATCTTTTGTATCATAGGCATGTACAAATCATGCAGAACAAAATTGATGGGCAATTCTGCCCAGTATCGTTCACAAAGCATAGAGAACTCTATGCCTATATTCTTTATTTTTTAAATACATTTAACAGTTTATCTGAATTTCTTGTTTGTGTTGGAAGTCATAATGAATGTACTCATTTGAAGTCATTGACTCTTTTACAGAAAAAAGCCACTCTTCTCCTGAGTAT
Organism: Hydrolagus colliei; assembly: GCA_035084275.1. Lineage (NCBI taxonomy): Eukaryota > Metazoa > Chordata > Chondrichthyes > Chimaeriformes > Chimaeridae > Hydrolagus > Hydrolagus colliei. The sequence goes on along the minus strand of CM068745.1, from coordinate 2,087,079 downwards.
TGATATGTGGTGGAGCAGAGAACCATTGGAAACTTTTCCCAACTGTCCATTCTCCCTGTGTGAGCCCAGATACCAAAGTGTCAGCAGTCCAGGTGACTGGCGTTACAGCCTCCCGACACTACAGACACACACACACACGCACACACACTGTACACCTCAGAGATTACATGGAAAGATACAGCATGGAAACATGCCATGTGACTCAAATAGCTTGTGCTGGTATTTCTACTGCACAGACATCTCTTCTCCTCCTGAACATTCCCCCCAACAATGCTCCTCTACCCGCTGCTCCCTCATCAATACATCACTTTTTCCTCTTAAATACACTGATTAGTTATTGGAAAGTGATTAGGATTTGATAAATCCTTCCTTCACCCAGGACTACAAAAGCCAGTGGTGGGGCATTGTAATTGTAGTAGTATCACTGCTCCAGCTCACATCAACTCGCTCATTATAGATCAGGAATCAAACCTGGGGCTCCTAAGGCCTAACGATTCTCAGAGTCTTAGCCTTCAAGGCTATTATGATAATAATAATAATGATAATAATAATAATCCTTGAATTTGATATAGTGCTTTTCATGTCTTCTGGACGTCTCAAAGCTCCTCACAGAATATCACTGTAAAGTGAATTGACTGTATATTTTTGTGGGTGAAACATGGCAGCCAAATTGTCTTTAAAATTGTGCAACGTTTTGAAAAATCTTCAATTCAATCTTAATTTGGAAGCCGATTCATAAAAGATGTATGGACATCCACTTCCCAACTGAGACTGTATTTAAGAAATTTGCAAAATTTAGCACAATCTTAATTTTTGAGGCCATGGTCTTATGGCTGAGACCTTGAGAAATGTTTAGATCATTCAGCTCTACTGTTCATTACCAGACATCAGAGGCCAACATTTGTATTTAGTGATTGAGTAATTTGGTGTATCCAAATTGAATTCGGACAGAAAAAGTAAATTCAGATGAAATACTTTAAGGTGGAACAAGAAAGTAAAAAGGAGGACGCACACAAGTTTAGATTTGTGAAGGGCAATTTCTGGAAGATTTTCTTTGGACCAGAAAAACTAGATTCATTGTAAAAGGAGCTTGATGCTGTGATGGAGGGATGATAGGGTGGGTGGCTGAATGGATGAGATTGAATGGATTGAAGGACTTCTTCATCAAATCTTGTGATCTCCAATAAAAACTCTCCGAACCTGTGCACAACCTTGGCGTCAGGTTCGACCCCCAACTGTCCTTCCTCCCCCACATCCGGTCCCTCACCAGCACCGCCTTCTTCCACCTCCGACAGATCCCCCGTCTCCGGCAATACCTCACCTCAAAAGCCACTGAAACCCTGGTCCAGGCCTTTGTCACCTCTCGGCTGGACTATTGCAATGCCCTCCTCGCTGGTCTCCCCTCCACCACAATCCACAAACTCCAGCTAATTCAAAAAGAGTTAAGAGTTAAGAGTTAACTGTAGAGTTAAGCACAGTTTCTTAAACCGTTGATCAAACATCAACCATGCTGTCATGTGTATATTGAAGTATGGTTCCTGCTCCAGATGATTTGAGGACAAGTGAGGACAGAATCAGATTCCGTTGTTGACGGCAGCAGAAACGGCTGCCTGTTCATTGTTAAAGTTGACGCACAAATAATGGTAAATCAAATATAAAGAAAGGCAGGGAAACACGAGGGCCAATTGCCAAGTGTCACCTGGGTTGGGGAGAGAGGAGATCAGAGAGATATGGGGGGCAGAGGAGTGGAGAGATTTGAAAACCTTTCTCCGTTCATTCTATGGGAAAGTTGAGGAGTTTGGACCCGTTCTCTCTTCACTTTGATCCATCCATTGCCTCCTGAGATGACATTTCGTGTTTCAGTAGCTCCTGATATTTACACTATATGCTTATCTGAAACTGTAAGCCTACTTAAAGTTCAAGAGGTAGAGTAGTGGTTAAGGGCTGTAAGTAGAATGGGTATTTAATGCGATAATCCTATGACAAGTTAGGATAAGGCTAAATGATTTCTCACAAAGCTGCTGTTACAAAAGGCCCAGTAGAGGGCCCCATAATCACAATTCTCTACAACTGCGTTGAAGATTGGTGGAGTATTTTAGACATTGGGACTCTCCCATTTTGCAAGTTCACAAGATTAGTTTGGCTCATCTGATCTCATCCCTCCACCCTAATGTCCACCGAATCACAGTATCAAGCTTCCCTTTAACCACCTTTCCAGGCAACCTCTGCCTCTTCAATTATCCTTGGAAAATTTCTTGACTGTCCTGAAATTGCCCTTCACCATTCTATATCAGATACACCACTGTATCATTGTTCAACCCGTATCATAGGTCTTCACAAGATGTACTACAAGTGTATTTGTAGGTGATTCCAGCAGTCAATTTATGCACAGTGATGTCCCACAGATAGCCCTGAAGTCAATGACATGACCAATCCTATTTAAGGCATAAACAAAACACAAAATACTACAGATGCTGGAAACCTGAAACAAAAACAGAAGTTGCTGGGGAAACTCATCAGGTCAGGCAGCATCCATGGAGAGAGGAAAGTGGGTCCACAACCCTTCGTCAGAACTATGTTGGCCAGGACACCTGGAGAAATTTCCTCGTCTTTTTGAATAGTACCACAAGATCTTTAAGTCAGATGGAATCTCCAATACAAGGTCAGAAAGGCACCTCATTGTCAGAGATGTGGGACTTCTTTCAGATCTATAAACTCATGTCCCATCGGCTTGTTCAGCTGGACATTAATGATTCCATGGCTTTCCTAATAATAATAATAATAATCCCTCCAAGAAACCCACAATAATAAAAATTGGTCATTTTCAATTCACGACTGTCTGTGGGACACACTGCTGTACGCAATTGGCTGTCGCGTTTCGCCCACAAATATACAGTCAATTCACTTTACAGTACTGTATATTCTGTGAAACGCTTCGAGGCGTAGATAAGATGTGAAAAGCGCTATCTCAAAGGCAAGGATTATTATTATTATTTATTATTCTAAAAGAGCTTTTCCTGGTCAGGAATTGGTCAGCAATTTCCCTGATACAGAGGCTGGGTAGTCGGCTGTGAGGTATCGCAAATTACCGTGAGGGTTCACACTTAGCAATTCTTTGTCAATAATAGGGAATCCCTTGGTGAAATGCTCCGTTTTTGATGCAATGTTCGATAATAAATTTGTCTCATACGTGACCTGATTTTTACAAACCTACATGGTATTAACCAGCAGTGTCAAGCTCAACTCCTTAGTCCTTCTAAAAAAAAAAGCAAAATATACAATGTAAAGTTGCTGTTTTCTTTTCCATTTCTATCTCAGGCAGCGAAGACTAATAATCACATTTAGTGTAACAAGTGGAGTCAGGGCAGCTTTCACTAATCACTGCCAGCGGTGATTTGAAGTTGATTGACATGTGTGAAGAGATAATCCACAAAAGACGGGTTGCACTCTGTCAGAGGTGGATTATGATAAGCGACATCAGATTGTTTAAATAGCTTTAATTCTCTGTTTCAGTGGCATTAGTATGCTACCGACTTCTTTCCTTACCCAGGTTACTTGCTTTAGGTATTGATTAAGCGGTGACCCGGATTACAGGAAGATTTGCGAATGCTACGGATGTCATGTTATTATAACACTAGCTAGTAATATCTGGGCAAGCGTGGGATCATGAAAGGAACCGAGTAAAGCAGCTTTCTTCACATTGTGATTCCCGTGCGTGTCTTCCCTTTATCGAGCGGATATTATAATCCATGTTTAAAGATGCAGCATTTAAATTCCGAATTAATTATCCCATTAATGATCTACGGACTTAACCTAATTGAGAAATGGGACAATTAACAAATAGATTATTAGAACCAAACAATCACAAAGGCAGGAGTTACTTTTAATTAGATTTCCACACCCCCATCTTGGTATTATATTTATTTTAACCAGAATTGATTTTAAATGTTTTTTTTAAACATTACCGCACAACAAGGGAGGTATTTGTGGGTCAGCTGGTTTGGTTGGAATCATTCTCAACTCTGAGGCAGAAGATTGTGTGTTCAGGTCCTGTGTTGGAAGTCAGAACTCGTACAGTCTGTGCAGATGCACTGTTACAAAAGAGGGGGCAGTTTCTCCTGGCGGCCTGGCCTACAATCCTCCAAATAAAATGAGTCATTCACTGTATGGCTGTTTGTGGGGACGTTGCTGAGAGCAAATTGGCTGTTATGTTTTGTTACAATAACATTCACGATCACTGCAGTTTACAGTATTTCCTTGGAAGTGCTTTGGAGACACCTGATTTGAAAAGGCCCTTGTATCTTGTACTATCTGTTGTATCTCAGCTTCCCCCAGGCCCTGAACAGAAATGCAGCATGCTGTTTAACATGCACTGGGGGATTTAAAAAAAGGGGAGTCATGCCTGAACAGACTGTGTCATGCTCATTTCAGCAGAGTGTCTGCCATTTCACTGTGCCCAAAACAGCAGAAAATATTGGTCGACAGAATACAAGAACAGCACATTGGGATCTGTACTAAAAAATAATAATAATAATAATTCTTGGATTTGATTTAGCACCTTATCACGTCTTCTAGAAGTCTCAAAGCACTTCACAGGATATACTGTACAGTGTAGTGACTGTATATATTTGTGGGCGAATCGCAGCAGCCAACTGCGCACAGCAGCGTCCCCACAAACAGCCGTGGATTGAAGTGACCAATTTATTACTGTTTTTTTTGAGGGATCATTATCAGGCGTGTGTGTGTGGACTGTGGAGTAAGGAATTTTTCCCAAGGTTTCGTCCTGACCTGTAATCGAACCCAGGTCGCTCGCTTTGCAAGGCGAGGTCTCTAACCACTGAGCCACATAGAGGAATCCACAATAATAATAATGTCATAATAATAAATATTAGATTGCAATTTGAATATCATTGCCTTGGTAAAAAACTGAAATCCAGTAAAGTTTCTTAGATTCCAAGCATCTGCAATAAGTCTGAATGTGTCTCAATTGATCTGTGTGAATTTCTGTTCTAAATGATTCTTCTGGTGCTAATTTAAACCTCAGGATGTTCTCTCTGACTCACGCATTATGTTTTAACTGCAGTAAGTCGTCAATATCCCTCCTTTACTTTCCTGTGAAAAAAATACTGTAACTCCCCACCCATCCCCCAAATTTATAAACAATAGATAAATTTAAATAGTCAGAAAATTAATGTGGCCATTCACAAGGATCTGCAGTTATAAATGCAAGTCTTGTCCATGTTTATTCACCTTTATGCTTTCGGCCCCCACATTAGCAACGGAACTGAAAAATATGGGTTAGTCGAACAGTCAGGCTGACACCCTCCCAGACAGGTCTGTCCACAGCTAATAATGTATTCAGTATTCCCTCTGTACGCACAATAATCACCAGCTGGTGTTTGCTCAATGGTGGGTATGAGTGAAGACTGACTCCCCTTTACGTTGGGACAAATCCGTCCATGTAATTCCCTCTGCATTCTCCTCAGCAAGCGATCAGCAAATGTCCAACTCCATTACACATCTAACCAACGGTATCAAAAGGCCACATCTTTAACTTAAGACTGGAGGAACCATGAACTTTTAATAACCGTTTCACATCACCAGAAGCCATTCTGCCATAAGGGAAAATATCGGTCACAGAATCTGGATGAAAACAAAACTAAACCCCACTTTGGCAGTTAATTACCAGGACAGTAGTTATTTTACTCCTTTTTTATTGTAAATTTTTAATTGGCAGGAATAAACTAGGCGTTCATCACTGGGCTCCACAGCCCAGTTACCAAGCAACCAGACTCCTGGATTCCAACTAATAATCCGATAATCCAATGAGCACTTTAGTGCTCCCCTACAACCCGTGCTAACATCAGCCGTGCTTGTCTAAATGTTAACAAGACGATGATGTGGCAGTTCACCGAAGACACCGCCCTCTCCACTGCGACGAAACGTCAAAATCGCAACAAGCTAGTTCAATTAGAACACATTAGACCACTCGTCTGTAAAAAATGTCTCGTCTGAAACAATCAATACATCTCGGGCCAGGAATCGTGCCTTTGTTTTCCCCCACCCCCCGACCCCCCCACCCCCCGACTAATTACAAAGAAGATCAAACTGAAAGAGACAGTAAACTAGGCGAGGGATTTGTGACAGAGGATTCATTGTCGGAGTTTGGAGATTCATTTCAATTATGGAAACACGTCCTATTTTGAATTAAAACACTCCGTCATAAAGTATAGCACAGAAATTCATTTTATCACACGGAGTAAAGCATGTTCCTCTACTCCACGCGGATTAATCACAGCAATAACATAATGTCACCAGTCACACTATTACCTTTCATTGCGCATTTCAGTTGCAGCAAGTATTTGTTCTTTAGTAAATGTATGTGCTGGAGTGATGATTGGTATTAAAAGTCTACCTAATATTTCCGTGAGTAAATATAGGTTAGAAATCAAATGAAGTGTTAATTGTGTTAGTCAAAATATAATACCAGTGTCTTTACCAGCAACAGCAGCAGCTGCCGCTGCAGCCTTGAGAATGACATCTGCTTGCTCAACAGATCTGGTTTTTTTCAGTGTACAGGAAACCCATTATATTAGCAACAGCGATGAGGTGGGATTGTGTTGGGAGTCCCGCCATGAACAGGCGTGGTTATTATTTTTTGGAACTGATGTGCCCTATTTATAGCCTCCAGACCTATTTCAGTGTTGATATGTACTCATTCGTTTCCTCAGTTCACTGAACAGTCCACCTCTCTTTTAAGAGTACACGTGAAGGATTAGGATTCAAGTTCAGCTTCTGATTCATTTTGAATGATCCAGAGAGGAAGCCTAAACCAAACACTTCTGGTTCCTTTTTCTTTCAACTTTAAGCCTGAATCAGTCCTGAAATTCCCACACAAATGCACGACTTAAATGTCTATGTTAAACTTTGTTTTTTAAAAAGATCAGTCTGCTCCTATTTGTTTCTATAGAACAGCGGTTCTCAACCAGGGGTACATGTACTTCCAGGGGGTACAGGTGGTGGTACAGTGATTTATTTAGCTCTCTTATTTAGAGTTTTATAGCTTCCAAATTGTATATTTAATTGTTATTCCCCTCGTTTTGTATGTGCTAATAATTTTGTTATGTAAGAAAAGCTTGGTCATAAAATGCAAGTGGAATGAGGGGAGTGTTGTGTGTGTATGTGGTTGGGTGGGGGGTACACGATAAATTTGAAAAAAAACAAGGGATTCATTACTGAAAAAGGTTGAGAACCACTGGCACAGAACAATAACAGAATATAAGAATGAGGATCATTTGCGTTTCAATCATGGTGCTTTGTAATCCATATAGAGAATTTGTATCTCAGTGGCAGACTAATAGCACCTCCCTTTCCTTCTCCTTCACTTTTTCCAAATGATAACCAATAATAATCTTGCATTTGAATCAGCACCTTTCACATTCGGAGGCCGCCTCAAAGCACTTTGCCCGCTAGACTGTAAAATGTAGTGACTGCGTATTTTGTAGGTGAATGGCCGGTTTCCAATTAAGAGATCCGTTTAAAAAAATTCACCGTTGAGACCAGGGTCTTGCCAGGATTGTCAGACCGGAGTTCCTTAATCTGTCTGATATCAACTAGAGTGACTCAAAATTAATTAGTTTTTGCATTAAAACGTACTTCAATTATTTTTAAGTACTGTATGTTCTTTGGATTAGTGTATCAGAGGTGTGGGCAAACAATTACATGCTAAACAGAAGTGTACCTTATGTCCACTCCGATGAGCCACTCGTCAGACTATTAGACAGCAGTCAGCCAACAAGCTGCACTAGAGACTAACAAAACGTAGGTTAGCAGTTCAAGGCTCCTTTAAAAATAATTTGCAGCAGCCTCTGGTTCCTCTAGAAATAAACTACGTTGTGTTCTATTTTGGTGAGAATGCTGATAAAACAAATATTTTAATAAAGATCAAAACAGAAGGAGCTCTGATTGCCTCCCATTTGGTAATCCGCTACCCACTCTTGAAAATAATTAGCAAAGGATGTAGAGCTTTAAACTGAAGAATACTTCATGTAACAAATGTACAAACGACTACGATAAACAATTAGTTGGTTAATTAAGAAAAATAATGAATGAGGCACTCGGCCGCAGAATGGTTAGCTGATGTTTGTGTCTGCCATTCCCTAAAGATAGGAGGCTCTGTCCCACACTCTGCAAGCCATCTGGGAGTTGGCCAACTCTGCTTTCTGGGCAGGTCTCCTGACTCCGTGTTCCAGATAAGGCAACAGAAGAGAAACAGCAATCGGGATCCTCATCCGGGAATCATCTGGGATGCTCTCAGTGACTTGTAAAATATATTGTCCACATCAGGCTCCAAATAGGACGTTGCTATTTTGATTGCTGATGAGTCACGCTGACAGGTCCTGTACAGCTTATTGAAGTTATATCAAAAGGACATTGCCAAAGGCCTCAGAGAAGGTTTCCCACTTATATTCAGTCAATTCACTTTATAGTAGATTCAGTGAAGCGTTTTGAGACGTTTAGAAGACGTGTTAAGCGCCGTCTTAAATGCAAGGATTATTATTATTATTATTACTTTTACGGTAACATAGACGAAAACGCAATAAAACGTTGTAATGACAGAAACAAAGAACTATTCATCATGAGTTACCAACCCTGGCCCGTGTGTCAGCTTTACACTCATTTCACCAGTTCTCACGACACATCTTTGAATTAAAGGGCCCTGAATATTTACAAGACAACATTTTTCTCCCCAAGTCAGAAAATGGGGTGTGGACGAGGGTGTTCGGGGAACGGGAAGGAATGTTGCCTGTGGGGGAAACGATCCAGGATTAAACAGTGTGGATATAACAAGTGAGTTACTGGAGTGAATGCTAGATTATCTTTGGAAATTGTGGTGGTGATGCTTGGCATAATGTTTACCCTGGAAACAGTCTAGGTGGGGTGTACTGCACAACACAGTAGGACTGATACGGGTTATGGAAGAACTTGGGTTTGACTGGATGAATGGCCTTCTCTTGTTGCATAGTTTCTCATGTTAAAGTATTGTCTACACACAAATTGCTCAGTGGTTTCATTTGGGATACACTTGAGTGACTTCTAAAACCTCCCGAATTCTGTTTTTCCTTCTATTACAGGGCAGTCAAGAGATTCAGACAGTGTCAGAGGATTGGGCTAGCACCAGATGGCTTGTAAGGTACATTTTATCTGTAGAGAACAGCTCGTGGCCAAAAAAAATGAGACAAGGAATTTTAAGATAAACGGCCAGCTGATGGAAACCACTGGCAGGCATCTCTGAAGAAACGTGAATAGTTTGGGGTTCATATTGTAAGTTCCACATGTTAAACATTGCTATCGTGTTAACTAATTCAAAATCGTGTTTACACACGTCAAGATTTCGTTGCAGATATTTCCCAGACGTGTCACCTATTCTTGAATTCAATTGGCTTCATTAAAATACAGCAAATGAATATTTTAATGCTGGTAATTGTTAGTGAACCGCATGAACACAAAAGGTTTTGAGCATCATATTTGTTTTTGAAAAATGCTTTGCCATCGAGTTTCCAAGAAAGATCACCTCCAGGTTGGATCGTCTCCAGATTCTGTCTAGTAAGTTGTAATTTTTCCAGCAATTTTTAATTAAAATAATAATACGACTAATTAGCAAACAAACTAGAGTCACACTACGCTCGACAAAAACGAGCCTTCCTGCAAACATTAGAAGTTGTCAAACATTATGCCAAGATTGACACCTGGGTCCACTTAGGAGAAAACTAAGTGTAGTGTGGACAGGCAGCTGAGACAGAGCAAACTAACTATTATATCAACTACTACAGCTGTTTATACAATCTTCTCACTTTGTACAACATTCACCAGGATGTGAGGGACTTCCAACCTGTTTCTAATCAAAGGGGGAGATTTGTTTATGTCAAGCAGGCTGGGGAGAGAAAAGTGAAAGCTGCCACTATTTTGCTGTATTTTAATATCAGTGCAGTCTGCCAGGAAAGTTTGTCAGCCATTTTGAATTCCATTCAAAATAAATAGTACCAATCTGGCATTTTGTGCGTTTTTTTTAAACAAATTCTTACTTTTGAAGAGTTTTATTTTCCATTTTGTGTTTTTACTGTAATTCTCTCTGGCCTAATACAATATTGTCAAGTTGACTTTAGATAATTGAGAGATGACCACAGAGATTTTCAGCTCAGAAGGAGGTTCATTTGGCTCATCATGCCTCGGCTGGCTCTTTTAAAACAGACTAAACTATCTGTTTAGTCCTATAATCCTGCCTCCCACAACCCTTTAAATTTCAGGTATTTTTGCAATTCTCTCTTCAATCCTAATATAGATTCTACCTCAACAACTGTTCTATATAGGGCAATCCACATCCTAACATTGGTATGCTTACCCTAAATGAACCCCCTCTGTTTGTCTCTTGTGTTTTTACTCCTTTAATGTCTGATAATCATTTGTCACGGTTCCCATATTCCCATTATTTAGCAATTAGATTACTTAGGAAATATTTATCATGAAATAAGATGGGAGTCAAATTGTTCTTTCTGGAGGAATATCAGGTAGAACACCTGTTTTACTGCAGAATAAGTGACTGTGACAGTATTTTGGAGCTACTGTATATTGTTTGACTCTTGGGAGCGGGAGGCCTGGTAACCCATGGCTATTGTTGATCATCAAATATGGATTAGTGGACCTCAGTTCCCATTTGGCGAGCCCCAGTCTCACTCAGTTGTGTAATTGCAGTGGTTGAAGGAAGTGCTGAGCAGAGGTCTATGTGTTTCTTTGAGGCAGATGGGATCTTGGTTAAACATATTATTGGAAGGAAGGCAGCTGATAGTGCTGCACACCCCCCGCACTAACCCTCATCAATGCTTCAGGAATTTGTAAATTGTGACTGCGTTTTGGACCTTAAAATTGCAAATCTTGCTTTTACAATGGAATGGCTGTATATAGCAGCACAATATCTTGCCGTCTGTCACACACCAGTCACTAATAGGTGTCATTAATCAGGACTCTCCAAAACACACTGAAGAATGTACTTTCCCCATGTCTTTTGGTCTTCCTCCTGCTTGGATTTTTGGAGCCACTTCTAACACCTTTCTATGCTCACAGCAGGACCCATCACATTTACACTATGCTTGAGTAACTTCCAGCATGTTTTCACAGATTTCATTACATGCGTAATGTTTTGGAGTAAGAATGGAAACGGTTCAATAGAAATATTCCAGCTGCTTATGAGTTTGCTCTAAGAAACATAGCAACGTAGACATTTTCAACACAGTAGGAGGCCATTCAGACTATCGTGCCCATACCATTGTTACTTTGCTGTAATTTTTAAATGACGCTTTTAATTAATCCTGCTTTTCTTCTCATTTTTCACGTTTTCAATGTTTTCATCTCCCTGATGCCCAACCAGCTTCCTTCCAAATCATTCCAGTTGTCACTGACACTGAATTCTAGTCTAACAGCCCTCTGAGTGAAGACATTACCTCGAAACTCTCTTTAAGCGCTCTGGGACACTGTCCAGCATGGAGGGCGCTATATAAAGCAAAGTTGTTGTTGTTGTTATCGTGTGTACATTTGGGGATCTTCAATTTGCTGTGGATGCTCAGCATGTTGAGTACCAGTCTGTCCTTAGTTGACTTCCGCGCAACTTCCAGCAAGAGTTTCTGGATGAGAATCAGGAGCAAGAAATCTGGTTGATCTCTTTTCCTCCTTAACCCAGGAGCCCTGAAGCCAGTTGCAGAACTTTAACTGTGTCCCGGCTGAGATCATCTAACTCAAAATCAGTGAAACAACAATAACACCAAAATTACACTTGTATCACACATTTCACGTCAGGAGAAATGTCACCAAGTCTCTGTCACCTCCAAACTCTGGGGAGACGAGGAGAATATGTTTTACCCAGAATTGTTATTGTGTGGAATAGACAGCTTGAATGGGTAGTGGAAGCAGATTCCATAATCGCTTTCAAAAGGGAACTGGAGAGGTACTTAAACATTCGCAGGGCTATGGGGTAAGAGTGGCGGAATGGGACTACAGAATTTAGTAGCTTTTTCAAAGAGCCGGCATAGGTACGATAGGCCAAATGATCTCCTGTGCTGTAATATTGTATGATTCAATGATTCCTGGTCTGCTGTCTGATAATGTCCCATTATCTTATTAGAAAGCAGAATCTGTCTTGTAAAAGATTACTGAAGGGTATTGGAAGCAAGTGTAAGTGTGAGATTGTACTAATTGTCTCTGGTGGAGGAAAACATCAGCTCACACTTGGGAGGGCAAATGTCCCATTTCTATTACAGGTATTTTACATAAAAGATGCAAGCAACTCTGCACCATGTGATGGATGGAGTATAACTCTGTAACAGCCCAGCCCTGCGGAGAGTGGATGGGATGCAGTGAAGGAAAGAATTAATGAGGAAGATAATATTCCCGCAGTTCGGTCTCAGTTTTGTTGCATTGGCAGAAAAACAACAGAGCTTCACCGATCATTGCCCCAGCCTCCAGGAAGAGCTGAGTACTCATTTAAACTGCATTAAGTGGGTAATTAGTGGTCTTAACAGATTAAATATTTTCAAAAAGTTATTTCAATCAAAGTTGCTACGGGCTGTGTCTTCTATTGAATGTGTCGGATAAAAAAAAACTTGTCGTGTGTCAGAGGCTAAAGAGGGTTATTTGATTTTATAAATCCCCTAGAACTTGAGGATTTGACTTCAGTCGATAAGATCCTCTTGTGGGTTGCGTGGGTTTACACATTCCAAATTGATAGAATGCATTTTCAGTAAAATGAGGACCCGTATTGCGTAGAATATAAAAACTACAGTAGTTTGAAATGTTATCCTTTTACGTAGAAATTGAGAGCATCCAAAATGTGGCAGATAATTGAATTCTGCCTTATCTTTGTGGGGTATTTTTGTATTTCTTAAAGCCCAGATGAAAAATTAGGGATTTGCCAAACTCTAGATGCTCCTAAATGCTAAAACAAATAGTAATCTAGGGCTAGGTGTAATTTCTACCCCAGAATAGTAATCTTTGTATGTGATATACAGTAGTGCTTTTCTCAGTAGCGCTTTGAGACTTCTTCTAGATGTCTCAAAGCGCTTTATAGAATATACTGTAAAGTAAATTGACTGTATATATGTGGGCGTAACGCAGTAGCCAATTGCGCACAGCAGTGTCCCACAAATAGTAACAAATTTAGATGACCAATTTAATATTGCTTTTTTGAGGGATTATTATCAGGTGTGTGGAGTAAGGAAATTGCACAAGGTTTCACCATGCCTTGAATTGAACCCAGGTCTCACACTTGTAAGGTGAGTGGTCTAAACACTGAGTTACAGGACTCCATCTAAACTGTACCAGTTGGATCCAAGGCTGAACAAGTCTTGTTGCCGATGTAAAAGCTCTTCCAATGGTAGTTAAGTTCAAATCATCGCAGTTACCCAAACCGTATGAATGCCATATTCCTCATCGTCACATGGGAATTTACTATTGTTAGCAGGTTACTCTCCTAACCTGAATCAAACTCAGTTCACCCAGATACACATCCATGCCATGACCCGTTCTGCCTTCCTTCGCCTCTGCAACATTGCCTGACTCCGCCATTACCTCACCTCTCAGGCCACTAGAACTCTCATTCATGCCTTCAATATGTCCAGGCCAGCCACCCTGCTTGTCAACCTCCCCAATTCCTCCCTCCAATAGGCAGCAGATCACTCAGAACTCTGTGTTCTCCTCTGCAACCCTTTTCACCTGACTCCATTGGCTTTCCATCAATCAGAGAATTCAATTCAAGATCCTGGTCCTCACGCTTGAAGCCTTCCATGACCTCCCAACCATCTACTAACCTATCTGCTCCATCCACTCAGTGGGCTCCTTCTTCAAGTGTTGTCTCAAGACCCTCCTCTTTGCCGCGCCATCGGTCACCCCAGTTCCCCTCCCTTCCCTCCACCCTCCACCCTCCCCATTCTTGAAACTGTAAAGTCCCTGAAAACTGGGGTCCGAAACACTGACTGTCCATTGCCTTGGGATGTCCTCCCAATGTGAAAGCCACTGTACAACTGTAATTTGGCTGTTGTTGCTGTTACAAAGATTAGTACAACTATTTTATTTGGAGAATAATTTTGCCCTTGAACCTGTCGAGTTACCACCATATTTACGAAATAGATTCAGGAACCAATGTTTAATGTGGAGCTCAACTTGACGGTTGTGAGGAGATGTCAGATCCACCAGAGCTGAACGTCTACGGTACATCAGAGGGAAGAGGTTGCTGAGCTCGACTGAAAAAATAGCGGCTCAATAAAAGTGACTCAAATTTACTAACAGGGAAATTCTGTTGATATCCAGCAGCACATCACAGCCAGCTTTCAGGGACTTTACCATTTCATGAATGGCGTTCCCTCAAGTAGATCAGTTACTTCTCTTGCAAGGATGTCTGAATCATTATTAGTTAATTATATTAAGTAACTTCCAACGTTTATTGTTTAGATGCAATAGCACAAGCTGACATTTTTACTCGCAATTTATTTGCAATTTTCTTCCATCATCTTAAAAAGAGTCCCGTAGCTCAGTGGTTAGAGCATTCGCCTTACAAGTGTGAGACCTGGGTTCAATTCCAGTCAGGGCGAAACCTTGAGCAAGTTTCCTTACTCCACCCACCTGATAATAATCCCTCAAAAAAGCAATAATAAATTGGTCATCTCAATCCACCAGTGCTGTGCGCAATTGGCTGCTGCGTTTCTCCCATACAAATACAGTCAATTCACTTCACAGTATATTCCATGCAATGCTTAGAGACATCTAGAAGACATGAAAAGCGCTATATCAAATGGAAGGATTATTATTATCATACAGCAGATAGAGCCCACGTTTCAGCAATTGAATTGAAATCCTTAACTTCTCTGTGTTTTTTTAAAAAATAAAGCAGGTAATCTTCTTTAGATGCTTGACAAGCTGAGTTATTCTTTCATATCCATCATATTCAATAGAAAACAGTCCAGCCTGCAGCAAACTGTGATCATATGTGTATCTAGTCAGTGAGTGTCCAACATCACAGGCACGTATGATCACAGCCTGACTGCATGTCATCACTCTACAAACACTTACACTTTCCAACAGAATTTACTCAACAGTCGATCACATAGATAGAACTGTGACTGATATCCCCGGCCTTGAAAATTGCGAAGCAGCCTGTTAGCTTGTTTACGATCAGCTAACTCAGTGCAAACTGGAGGGTAAAGCTGGGCTTTTCCTATATGCGTATCTCAGAACCACCATGAGCAGTGCATTTACCCGCTGAGCAATCAAGGAGAAATTTACTGTTTTCCAGTGTTTTTAATCCAGAAAAGCTTTAACATATACTGAGGTAACCTATGGGGACAGATGTTTATTTAAACGTTGTACAAACAGTAAATCGGGGGTTCCTTCATCTCCAGTGTTTCTATGATCTGCTAAATGAAGTTTGCAACCATTATAACTGTTGTGCTTGGTGATTGGAAGGAACGAGAAACGTGAAAATGGTTGCATTTGCCATTAAAAAAACGGGTGATTAAAATAAGTCCTATTCAACAGATGATATTTCACCGTGTGGAGGTGCAAGTGATGCTGACAGCTCAGCTCAGTTCAGTCAATGCCAAGTAGGCAACTCTTGGCTCGAGTATTCTCTGGCAAGGAAATTCTTTCTTCTCTACCATCACTGCGTAGTTTCAACACCGAAAGTGAATACGCCACTCACTGGGAGCCTTTGGGGAAATCAACAGCATTGCGAGTGAACTGTCTGCTGTTCAGTACTACTTTGGTTGTCACTTACTACATCACTGGAGATTGAGGATAGTAAATGTGCTGAATGTACGGCTGGTTTAGTTTAGCCAGCCGCTCCTCAAAATAACTGGGTCATTTGGTGGGTTGGATTCAATGGAGAAGAGCATGGGCAGACAGGAGTTACACTGAAGGTCGTGTTGACATTAATAAAATCATACAATTACAATTGGTAAACTTACAGTAATGTTACCTTACACAGCACGATGCTCGCTAGCCTCAGACATAATGCAATTTCCTCCAATGCACCCAACAATATCTGAGAGTTTTGTTAGTTAATGGGCGGATGGGGCTTTGAGACCTAGTCTAAGAGCATATGAAACCGCAAGTTATCCCAGTGGCTTCATCAACAAGGGGATATAGCCTTAAAATTAGAACCAGGCCATTTTAGAGTGAAATCAGGAAACATTTCACTGAGAAAGGTTGTAGAAATCTACGATTCTCTCCCACTTAAGGTTGTGGATGCTGGGTGAGGTGGATAAGAGTGAGGTGGATAATTGTTTTGTAGGTCAGGGTATTAAGCGATATGGGGAGAAAGCAGGAAATTGGAATTGAAAGGATTAGTAGAGTTACAGATTTATTTAAAGTAGTGGGACAGGCTCACAGGGCTGAATGGCCTACTCCTGTTCTTATGTTCCTATTGAAATCTTTGATTTACTCACAAGATACTTAAATAGTAAATCCTGTGAAGCTCTTTGGGACGTATCGATGACATGATAAGGCACCAAATCAATTGCAAGGATTATTATTATATTATAAATATTTAAAAACATTCATTGCAAAACTGCGCAGTGTAGTAACTGGTTTTGTAGCCAAACACAGCAGCCACCTGATACTGTGAAAACTTACTTTCACAGCTTATCATGGGCATGGAACCTACCCAAACATAAGGTTGAGGGCATGGATCACAGGTGAGGACAGAATCAGGTTCAGCTGTCAATTAAATAATGTATCGACCCTCAAAAAGTCCAGACTGAAGCATGAATAATGGTTGAGTGGGTGAGGTTCTAGAGAGAAATAACTCCTTTATGGGCTCTGCTGATAGGAGGGTAAGTGGATATTAGATTAACCTTGTCTGAGAAAGTCCACCCTAATCAAATAGCCAGCCAGGACTCAATATTGGGACTCACCCATTAGTAATAGGCACATGAGCAAGGAACCATACGCCTATTATGTCCTACTGTTTGTGAGACACTGCTGTGCGCAATTGGCTGCTGTGTTTCATCCACAAAATATAGTCAATTCACTTTACAGTATATTCTGTGAAGTGCTTTGAGACATCTCGAAGATGATACGGTGCTATATCAAATGAAAGGATTATTATTCATTATTCTTAACCAGAGGGCAGCAAAACCCACAGAATTGTACTCCAGCTAAGTGTATATTCAAAAGAAGATGGGAGAAAATATATTTTTTGAAGGCAGAGAATTAAATAAAGGAAAAAATGAACAAAACCATTCTGTAATAAAGTGCCTCACGCAATCTTGGTACCTGAATCTGAATACCTTAGTGGTAGCTATTAGCTAGACAACCTCGTCACCAGACAAAAACACCAAAAACACTCAAAGAAGAAAAACGATAAAAAGCTATCATGGTCCAAGGACAGCTGTTAACTGAAGAAAGTATCAGTGGAAAGGTTGATAAATACTGTACTACAAACTCCATGAGAGGTTCAGACAGAAAACTGATTGCAATGCTCTGAATACAGGACAAATTACACCCTATCTGACACATCCTGATAAATTAATTAGGTCTTTACTACACTGTCCTCAAAGGAATCCTAAAAATTACATTTTCAAGACCCAGGTTAATACTCTTGGGGAGGCTGAACTATGTGGAGTATTCCATGTTACAAATAGGGAAATGTTTTCATGGGGCTTGGATCTTTCAGAACTTTAGCAGTTTTTATTCACACACGATAATTTTGCTGTCCCCTAAATGGCACCAATATGAGTACAACAGACCTTTTCTTTAGATTATTCTGAAGCTTCCTCGCTAACTGTCCATTCAATTAGGTAAGACAGTACCCAATGGGGTCCATTACTGATTAAATCAGAGGTCAACCAATGGACACGGCTGGTGAAAATGTTTTAGAGTGTTGTCCCAGGGCTCAGTTACCCCATGTACCTCTGTGCCAGAGAGATGCGTTCATTGCAACTGTGATAAGTCAATCTTACAGTTTGCTTCTAATTTTAGCTTCTGTGTATTTTTTACTAATTAATGAGGACTTACCTGCCAAAGACATTAATTTTTGGGGGGGAGTATATCCCAATTTTAGTGGGTCTGTTTCCATTCCCCATTGGTGTTCCTCGGCTCAAGCGTCCTCATGCGTCCTTACCCCACCCACATGCCATTGTTCATATTTGAGCATCGGGGGGCCATTCAATTGTAGAGGGATGTGACAGCTGAGCCTGATGTCTCCTCTGCCGAACATGCCAGTTACCAGCACAGGATCCTGTAGGATCAGGAACAGAATCCTGCCTGGCACCAGGAAATTCAGCAAAGACAGGAATTCAAACAAGCAAAAACATCTAATGTGTAAGCTATAGGTGTATCCACTCCATGATTGTCTGCCCCCAAGTACTTACATTTTTTGGTGCGTCATTGTGTTGTTTATGGCATTAAAAATATCTCACCTCCTGGGAAGAAATGTGTCTGTGTTGTAAATGTTTGCTAAACATTACCAGACTTTTCTTCTTCACACGTCTCCTGCAGCTGGTGAATTGTGATGACCGTTGCAGTTCCACAGCCTCCAGCAGCTCTCCAGGACTTCTGTCTAAACGCCCATTCTTCATTTGCAAGCCTACACATTGAGCGGGTGCATCTACTCCGCTGTGAGGGGAATTAGAACTGAACCCATTCCTGTCCTCAACCAATGTGCACACGCGTGCAAGGTGCATTGCACTGTACTGCGGAGCAGGAGCAGATTTACTTTATTTTCCCTCGGCCAAGAGTAGTCAATACAATGACAGAATTCCAGTGCTGCTCTTTGTGAGATTAGTTACCTCAGTCTGGATTGGAGAACCAACCTAGAACCTCCTGCTTGTATAGCTGAGTTCTACATAACCACCACTTTTAAAAGTCCTATTGAAAACTTTCAATCACTTGCTGTTAGCAGAGCTGTAATTTATTACACTTGCATGTGGTCTATGTTGTTTAGTTACACATGAAATGGGGGGGAAAAAATCACAGCAGTTTCATTGCTTGTTGCATGTGTAGTAGTGTATTTGGAAATACTTCAAGAAAGATACTGTTTTACAATAAAATACAAAATGCAGTATAATAATATTGTTTCAATAGAACTTTTACAAAATCTATTATACAAAAGTACCATTCCTCATGGTCTGTATATCTAAAAGACTTGGTTCTGTCGTATTCATTGATTGTTTCAGACTTCAAATCAACTTTGTGGCATGAAGCAAAAACTCCAATATCATTAGCCACTTACCTGTCATATTCTTCAGCCTTAGTTTTAAGGGTTCAACTTTCATTCAAAGTACAACTAGAATAAATGTGCCTGACCATAATGTATAATAGATGCCAGAAATTGTTCCAAGAGTGATTAATCTGCCCCATTAGATTTCATGTCTGCCGAAAACAAACCCAGGCTCAAGAAATAAGGCTTGCATATTTTTTTTAAATGATACATTCTCAAATCCCAGCACAGAAAGCCAAACATTGAACAAGAGAACTGTGATACATCACGCTTCACTCACAACTTAACATCACCATGTTGATGTATCTTCATTAATTTTAATAAAACCAACTTTATATCATGTCTCAGGCTTTCTCAGCACATGTAAAGGTATGCTTGTGAAGTCATTGTTTCCAGGTACAGTTTGTCTGTGCGAGAGAATGGTACATATTTTCACCTTGTATCTGATGACAGTTTTAATTCCTTCTAACCAGCACCACTCCAGGTTAGTAGCAAAATATCAGCCAAGCTTTACCAGGGCTAATGTCGCAGTCTATACCTCAACCAGAGAAAGGATACTCTTCTGAACCAGATGGCTGATATTTCCATTCTCACAGTTAAACACAGCCATGTTTGTGGAATCGGCTTAACCTAAGACCCTGGTTTCAGTTGAACACATTGCTTTTTGAGTGCACCTCATAGTGTGAAGGACATTACACCATGACCGCTTCTCTCTAAGAAGGACTGAACATTTCTGAGAAAGCGGAGCTCAGGTTTTGGCTGCGATTGTGAAATTGAATTAAAATCCAAGTTATATTGATCCTTGAGAAAAAAGCACAATGTCGATTGAAACACATTTTAACGGCAGCTTAGATTTGAAGTGTACGAGTTTGATCATATTTGCATGCTGTTGTCGTTAACCTTTGAGTGGAACAAATGTGGTTTATGTAATAGTGACAGAAAACATCCAGTCAGATTCTAACCTCATTTACAGCTCCCCCCAACCTTCCACCTTTTCGGAAAGTGAACCCACCATGTTGGAATAATTAGCCAATGACCCATAGATTGCTCCGTAGCAAGTGAGGCTGCTCACTCATGGATCTGGGGAAACTGTATTTTCCCAGTAGTGAGTCACTTCTCCCACAAAGCTGACCTGGAAGCTAAGGAAATCAGTGGCACACAGGAGAAGAGGCTGGAATGTTTCTCTCTACACCCAGACTTGAACTCGAGAGGTTTCTGGTTTTTATATTAAAAAAAACGCTTCTCACTTCACTTAACTCTTCAACGCAAACCTGATTACTTAAGTATTCATCGGTGACAAACAGATGCTTTCTTTATATTAATATTTGACCATTGAAACCTGTTTTCTACCGTTTTTATCTCACGTAGGTCAAAGTGGCTGAATGACAATGGAGTTCCCCCATCAAAATATAATGGGTCCAGAAAATCTCTTTTTACCACAAAAGTTCACAGTAGTTTGTGGTGATGTAAGCGAATGTGAAATACTTTGTTGAGACTGTAACAAAATCAATGAAACCAGAACGGGTCAATTATAAAATAATAACTACACTGTAAAACACTTTAAAAGAAAACTACTGTATGCATTTGAAATTGATAATAATGATCTAACGTGTAACGTCAGTTTAAAACTAGGACAGAAAAAAATAAACAGGTAAAGGTTCATTTTTGTAAGTAAAAATGTTTCACTACAATGATTCACAGAATTTTCCAGAAAAAAAGTATAAATATAATCTTCTTACAGAGAATATGATTTTCAGTAAAAAACATATTTTACAAAACTTTTCTTTTTACTAAGCGCATAAAATCTATGCATTTTGAGCCCAGTATATTATACATTATTTTGGGGGAGAGGGATACTGTTTTTACACTGGTGATCCATTCGACAACCTGTATCTGTATCTAACTAACCCAACTGAGCACACCCGCAATCTGCCAAGAGGCTCTTTCGTCACCTGGAAATAGGCACAGATACGTTCTGTCCATCAGGTTCTTCTCTAATGGATGGATAATATTTACCAATCCTCAGACTTGTTCATGAGTTTTGCTCCAAAATTTCATCAAGATTTAAGTCCTTCATCCAGTCATCATTGCCAGTGCTATTTTTTATCAACGAGTCCAGGAAGTCAGAGTCACTGCTAAGCCCAGTCAGTGCATTGTCACCTTGTTGGCTAAGAAAGTCAAATCCCAAGTCACTGTTGTGATTTGTTCCCTGGTATCCTCTAGGGGATTGGTTGGTGGAGGGAAAACTGGTTGAGGGCAGCGTTTGCACTGTAGGTGTCTGGCTCATTACGGCCAAACCTGGCGCTGACTGGTTCATTGCAGACATAGCTTGTGGTTGTGGTCGTGGCTGACTAGCTCTTGGCGATGGCCCACTCAGTGACCCCATTGTCTGTCCGCTCATAGCTTGATTCAATTGGGTCAAGGGCCTCATCTGAACTCCTGGAGCTATCTGGTTTGGTGGTGCCATGGCTCTCTGAGCGAAATGTTGATTAGACATGTTGGGTTGCACGGATTGATTAGGGAAGGGAGGGTTACTAGAAAACCTTACATTGTGGCTCATTTGTGTCTGTTTTTGGGCTGCCTGCACCCCTTGGGCTGTCCAGTTCTGTGGGGCCATATTTGAATTGGTCATCATATTTGAAAGTCTCTGTCCTGACATACTGATGTTTACGTGGTTCAATACCGGTCTCATCTGCTGCTGAGAAATGGCAGAATTCGCAATAGACCCAGTGCCAAACCCTGACACTGTGGGGCCCTGACCTAACGTTGGCTGCCTTGGCATCAAAAGAGTGTTCTGGGTCATTGCCATTTGGCTCTGACTTGTGTGATGCTGCATTTGATTAACACTAGAAGAAACAGTATATCCACTCTGCTGGGAGGCAGACACATTTCCATACACTCCTATGCTTCTGTCACTTTGACTTCCTGATATAGGAGGCATCCTTGGTCCTTGACTGCTTGGTGGATTCACTTGCAAAAGGCTGGGGTTAGGAGGCATCACACGGTTTGGTGCAGGGTTTGACAGAGGCTGGGAGGAGTTCAGTCCCATCGCAGCAGCGGCTCCTGTAAAAATGATTGGAGGTGATCACTTTCCATCTCATACAGAAAACATAAAATACAGCGATGCTCAGAAGCTTGAAATTCCAAGTTCTTAGCCTGTAAGTGTATTTTGCCTGGAAATGACAGGACTTGGAAATGGATCCATTCAGTATTTAGGAACCAGTAGAGCCTGGGACTAACTGTGGTGGGGAGATCAAGTTTTGTGAAGGTGAGTATCCAGGTGGCAGAGGTTTAATTAATTGAATTTTCTGTATGGTGGAGCTGGGGAGACCAGCGAAGAGAGCATTGAAATAGTCCAGCTGAGAAGTGATGAAGGCATGGACAAGGGTTTTGACTGTGTTGCTTGTGAGGTATGGATGGCAATGTGACAGAAATGGAAAATTTCGTTTTTTGTGGGACACTGCTGTGCGCAATTGGCTGCTAGATTTAGCCCACAAATATACAGTCAATTCACTTTACGGTATATTCTGTGAAGCGCTTTGAGACATCTAGAAGACGTGAAAAGCGCTATATCAAATGCAAGGATTATTATTATTATTATTTTAAATACATGTCTAATCATAAGGTACAAGTCTGTACTCGTTTTCTCTGCTGGCATGAAGCCCAGTGAATAGGGATAAAGCACATTGAGCAGCAAGACTGCCTGGATGAGAGACAATTAAAAGCACCTCAAATGAGCGTGTGATAATATTATGAATACCATTACACCAGAGAACAAAATGGGAAATCTCTTTGCATTGTGCTGTAAGGCCCGTTGAAAGAAAGTAAATTTCAAACCATAAATGTACTCAATTCTGCTTTGATAAGCTCCCTCCCTGCAATCTGCCCACTGCACTTACCGGGATATTGGTTTGGCTGAGGCATTACAACCAGATTTCGCCTCTGGTCTTTATAATCTGGAGGCGGTCGTGTCAAATGACGGTTAAGCTGATCCTGCTGGTTCATCTTCTCCTACAGAACAACAACAACAACAAAATTACATTTACAGAGCGCCATTCACGTAGGGAGGACGTCCCAAGGAGCTGTACAAAGCATGAAAGAACAAAGCGTCAAAGGTGAGGCTTTGAGCAACCAAGAAACTTTTTGTTCTTTTCTGTTGTCACTTTATTCTTCTCCCTTCATTGCGTCTCTTCTTCAATGGGTGCTACACACAAGTGTGAGAATATAAGAATCTACAGAACGCGAAATGGCCAATTAAAAGCACAACTCTGCCAGGTACAAGGCTGAGTGTTTGTTCAGCGAGACAATGAATGGAGACTAGGGTCCGGTGATATATCAATATATCGGTAAAAACGATATAATTTTCATATCGATACGCCAATATAGGCATTTCAAAAATATCGATATCGAAAAGTCAATATATCGAAAAAATCAGGATGCACGCGCACTGAACTACAAGACCCAGAATGCTCATCTCTATACACAATGCACAGACCGAGGTGCAAAGCCACCATATTGTATTCATAGTCCTCGAATACAATATACAGGTATGCAAGGGGTGGGTCGGGAGAGATGGCTGGGGGGGGGGTGAGGGGGAGAGAGACGGCTGTGGGGGGGGTTGGGAGAGAGGGACGGCGGCGGGGGTGGAGAGACAGGGTGGATGTGATAATATACAGATAGATAGACAGACAGACAGAGAGAGATGGAGTGGGTGGGGGGCGGGGGGGGTGTGAGAGAGGAGAGAGACACAGAGACACAGACAGAATAACACAGAGATGAAGAGAGTGAGTGTGAGAGACACAGAGAGAGAAATATATTTTCCTCCTGAGGAGATAGGCCCCAAATGCGCATGCGCAGTACGAAAACCCCCCAAATATTGATATATCGGTATATCTCGATAGGAGCCCATCGACATATCTAAATCGGAAAATTTCCATATTGACGCACCCTAATGGAGACCAAAACAAACAACTTTTTTTCCAAAAAAAAGATGGGAAATGGGGGAGTGGGGAGAATAAATATTTCAAAAGGCAAGCAAAAGCTCGATAGCACCTCCCCTCCTCGGGGAAACAAGGTTTGAGAAAGATGTCATACCGAGTCTGCCAGGATTTGCTGTCGAATAATTAACTGCTTCTGTTGCTCCATCATATGCCTCTGGACGGCCTGTTTCTTTTCCATCAGCTGCTGCTTCAAAGCGGCTTGGTGGGAGTTGTTCATGTAGCTGTTTCCAGGACTTGGATTTTGGCAGGGGTTGGAAGCTTGGCTCGGGACCTGCCCTGGCCCCACCACAGAGTTCTGATCCTGTGGAAAGCAAAGGAAAGAGAAGTCATTTCTTGTTACACCTATTCCATCCATCATAGTTAGAGCACTCTCCTTACAAGTGAGAGAACCTGGGTTCAATTCCAGGCAGGGTGAGAACCTTGGGCAAGTTTCCTTGCTCCACACATGTGATAATAATACCTAAAAAAAAATGGTAATTTCAATCCACTTACTGTTGTGCACAATTGGCTGCTGCGTTTCACCCACATATACATATATATATATAACAGTCAATTCACTTTACAGTATATTCTGTGAAGTGCTTTGTCTAAAAGATCTGAAAAGTGGTATATCAAATGCAACAATTATTATTATTATTACCTTCTCTCTTTATATCAATAAAACAACAATGTATGTCTGTCCATGCTTCAATAATAATCCTTGCATTTGATATAGCACTTTTACATCTTCAAAGCACTTCACAGAAATATACTGTAAAGTGAATTAATTATACTTTGTAGGTGACATGAGGCAGCACACAGTAATGTTCCATGAACAGTCGTGAATTGAAATTACAACTTTTTTGGGGGGAGGGATTATTATCAGACATGTGAATTAAAGAAACTTGCCCAAGGTTTCACCGAAGAAGGATCACTATAACCGATTGACTTTGAGACATGATGTACACCCTTTCGGAAAGTTCTTGCACTGGGAGTGACATGGGCATATTTGTTTTCGGGTATCTCCTATCATTCATGAGTTATGACTTAAATAGTATTTTTAGCTTTGTGGTTATTGATGCTGTTACACCAGGTGGCCTACAAGTCAAAGTGGCGCTGTGGCATCATGCGTCACAGAGCACACATGTAGCCAAGTGGCAGAGGGAACAAAGTAAAGAACGCAGATGAAACTAAGCCACGGCAACAACAAAATCACATTTTTAAAGCACTTTTCATGTAGGGAGGACCTCCCTGTGATTATAAATTATGCATTTATACTTATCCATTGCAAAGCGAAAATCAAACTTTTCCAAGGACAAATAAAAACGCTACACAAAAGAGAGAAGGCCCATTAAATGAAATGGTTGTACTTCAATGCTGAACAGCATGCCAGACTGAACTGGCCACTCAAAGAACGGCCAGAATGAGTCCTCCCACAGGAGTCCTCCCAGATGAGTACAGATACAGATGAAACGTATCAATCAACATTCCATATTGGATCCTTTGGTTGGAAGTGTAGCTACAATAGGTACAGCTAGCATAATAATAATGATAATAATAATCCTTACTTTGATTACACATTTTTATCATGTTATTGAGATGTCTCAAGGTGCTTCACAGAATATTCTATAAACTGAATGGGCTGTATATTTTGTGGGCAAAATGTGGGAGCCAATTGCGCACAGCAGTGTTTCACAAATAGTCATGGATTGAGTGACTGAACTATTATGATTTAGAACGGATTATTAATTCAGGAAAGTTTCACCAATCAACTCCATATGTTGAATACGGTGTAGTAAGGTATGGAGACAACATGGGAGTCAAGTTCAAAGAAGGTAAGGAGAACACAGTTCACATTTATTGTCCTCATACAAAGCATAGTGGATCGCAGCAACAGATCACCCAGTGAGGCAGTAAAGATGCATTTAAGAGGGAATGAGACAGCTATTTCATGAAGAAATAAATTGTGAGGTATGCAAAATGAGGAGAGTAGAATTTGTTTGCAGTTCGGGACTGACTAGATTGATCCCAATGGTGTTTTTCGAACTTATAAATATCTACGTTCCTATACTCTATCATTGGCCAAAGTCTAATAAAGCCAGGTCATCAAACCATTCAATCTGCTCCCTTTGTCACTCAACTGAAATTCCAGATTGTGCTGTCGCCGTCTTAATTTTTTTTAAATGGCCTCAATCCACTTTTGATAGAGAAGCTGCTTAACCCTCTGGGGAGTCTGCCTGTAGAGCTATAAAGGGGATCTGTGAAGGCATTCTTCAGCTACTTTTTCCTGCTAATTTTGGCTCAGAAAGACAGGACGACCACCACGTCACCCTAGGGGAGCATGAGATAGAAACAGCAGCATGGAAATGTGTAGACTCTGGACTCAGCAGCCTATTAACAGCAGCCTTTCAATCACTCAATAAAACCTCTTCATTATTAATGCCTGAAAAAGTGCACAGGAAGTGTGCAAGCCAAGATTCTTGTCCCACTTAAAGGGGAAGTGTATGCCACTGCCCTGTACCCCACTCCCCCCCACCACGCGCCCCCCCCACTTTGCTCAGCTGTCTGCTGTGCATCCCTATTCCCTTTACGTCACCTTTGGTGGCTGTGCCTTCAGCATCTACACTCCACTGGTAGACACCGAAACGTCACATTCCTCATCCTCAATGACACCTCTGAAGACCTTTCAATTCTACCGCACCTAGAGTCACCTCCCACTTCTCCCTTGCTCAGCATCATGTAGAAATATAGTCGGTTTTCCTGCTTTCCTTCCCCCTACCCCAATCCCTCCCCTCACCCTCTTTTCCCCTTTTTTCCCCCAAATCCCACTCCCACGGCTGTTTGTAGGACACTGCTGTGCGCAATTTGGCTGCTGCATTTTGCCCTTAAATACACAGTCAATTTTCCTACTTTCCTTCCCCCAACCACGACCCCTCCCCCCCTGCTCTGGTCCCTACCTTGGGACGTTGTTATATTCTGTGAAGCACTTTGAGACATCGATAAAACGCTGAAAGCGCTATGTAAATGTAAGGATTATTATTATTATTATTATCCAATCCTACCATTGTGAAATTTTCCGAAACGTTGTCTTGAGTGAGGGGTGCTATATAAATACAAGTTGCTGCTGCGGTTGCTATGGAATTCTGAAAGTTATGATATAATATTGAGGGGGGGGGGGGGGGGGGGGGCGAGGTCAGGTACTTTGCTCTTTGCTCCCAGGGAACCAACGAGAGAATGAAAACCAAATAAGTCACTGCCCTCAGCAGTGGACCACACAAACAATTCAGTTGAATAAACCTTTTCTAGCAATCCAATATTAATGAGAGTCAAGATGACCGATTTGATGATCTGATATTAGGGTCTGATAAAGCAAAAAGATTGTATGGAGTTCTTAATAATAATAATCCTTGCATTTGATATAGCACCTTATCACATCGTTGAGATGTCTCAAAGTGCTTCACAGAATATATTGTAAAGTGGGATTGACTGTGTATTTTGTGGGCCAAACAATCTTGCCCTTTGTCTCCAGTCAAAATGAACAAATTGCACCCAGCAACATTTCACAAACAGCTAGGAATTAAATAACAATTAATCTAGATGTGTGTCGCTAGGTCACTGGAAGAAGTTGGTGCCATGGTCTCTTTAACATCTACCTAGAACAACAACAATAAAATTACAGTTGTATAGCACCTTTCACATCAGGAGGACGTCCCAAGGCGCAGAGCCATCATTGTTTCACATTTGAGCTAGGGTCCAGGACGGGGAGGGTGGAGGGAATGGGGGGGATTTGGGGTGACTGATGGGACCATTGAAGAGGAGGGTCTTGAGGCGGGTCTTGAAGGAGGCCAGGGAGGGGGCGAGGTGGAGGCATGGAGTTCCAGAGGTTAATTGCAATGGCTGAAGGTTCGCCTGCCAATGGTGGGGCAGGTGGGTCGGGGGATGTGGAGCAGGTCGGGGCCTGCTGAGCGGAGGGGGTGGGCAGGTTGGTAGGGGGTTGGAGGTCGCAGAGGTAGGGTGGGGCAAGGCCCTGGAGGGCTTTGAAAGTGAGATGGTTTAAGATGGTGATTTACCTAAGATGGTTTAATTAAAATAATCTTATTCAAAGGATGTCACTTCTGACTATGTAGCATTCAGCCAACACCCCACAGCCAGCCTAGTCCATGACCTGAAGATCACCAACGTGGAGCTGGAAACCACAACCAAGTGAGCCATTTGCAGTTCTGGTAGCTGAATAACAGTTACCACAAGAAGCTGCTATTTGAGTTTTGGGTTCAACTATCTTGTTGGGATTAAGGTTTACACACTATACTGTATTATATATATGCATATACACACACACGCCATATGGAATACAGACACACCCACACACTAAACACACTATATATATCCGCATACTCTAATTATGCATACACCTCACGTACACCATACATACTCACAGAACGCACAGCCTATCTACATACACAAACACACATACAACTATTGCTACCATTACCAATTATAGTCCAAATTCTGAACGCTAACAATCTCGGCTTTAGGATTTTATTTTAGCCAGGATGCAGCAAATAATTTATTAATAAGAATATTCATTGCATTTGATATAGTGCGTTTCATGTCTTCTCAAATACAAGGGCTATTCTTATTATTATCTCAAAGTGCTTTGTGTCACTCATCATAACTTCGGGTCTCCTAATATCGGATTGTGAGATTCACAAAACGGCAAATTGCAAACCGAGTCTGAAAGTAGCAGAGGAATTAACAATGCTATTTTGGCATTTATGCAGCCTTTTTCAATTAGGAGAACATCGCAAAAATGCTTTGCGGAGACGGAATGGGAGCCTGGGAATAGTGGGAGTGAGGGGAGAGAGATACGGCTTCCATCACCGAGCTTTTTAATTCTACTCCCCTAACCTAGAATTCCTTCCCCAATCTCACTATCCTCCACCCATTACTATCTACTGTAAAACCTACCTCTTTACCCCTGCTATAAAGCAGTTCCACTGCTATAAAGAGCTTTGAGATATTATTCTATGTGCAGGAAGCAAGTTGTTGTCGCCTTTGGCCACTCCCACACCACAACAAAATCCTGTGATTTGAGCAGATTCAGCTACTGTACGAGGGATTTAATCAAGCGGCTTAGGGATATATTTACTACACGACGTGAGGCAATATCACAGCTTGTATAAGCATTATATGAATCAAACACTCATCCTTCAGCAGACACACAGCACACACCCCAACAGGGTTAGGCTGCCTGCCTCAGCAATGTCTTCGTGTTTTGATTCCACAGTTCTTCTGTAATGATTTTCGTTTCTGTCTTAAAACCCTCATCCTCCCACAGGCTTTGCGATTCCCCCACTGCAGGCTGGTTTGCGGCCGCACACTGAGGAATCTAGTGGTTGCAACTTACTGCTGCTTTAGCATTGGTTTAAAATTAACATAAGCCTGAAAATCACATCTCACTCCAGATCAACCTTTTTGTTGGCAAATTGAAACCGATCTTAAAAGGCCTCCATTTTACATTTGTCAGCCTGTCTGGCTCAGTCGCCTCCGAGTCTTATGTCTGTAGGTTCAAACTCCACGTAGGGACTTTGTATTTACCATCTAGGCCTCCGCACCAATGCAATGTTGGGGGGAGATCGCTACATTGTCTGAGGTGCCGTCCTTAGAATGAACCGTTAAATCAAGGTCCAGCCTTGCCCGTTCAGGTTGAAAATCTTATGGCACTATTCAAAAACAGAGTGGAGTTTTTTTGTTTGTTTTTGCGCACAGCAAAAAAAACAGGTTCCTGACCAATAAAATTCTCCAGATAGAAATGGTCATTCACTTTGTTGTTGTTTGTGGGACACTACTGTGTCCAAATTGGCTGTTGTGTTCACCTATAAGTACAGAGTCACTAAATTCTGCAAAGTGCTTTGAGATGTCTTGACACTGTGGTGAATTGGTAAATAATAAATAATAATCCTCGCATTTGATGTAGCGCTTTTCATGTTTTCAAGACATCTCAAAGCGCTTCACCGAATGTACTGTAAAGTAAATTGACTGTGTATATGTGGGAGAAATGCGGCAGCCAATTGCGCACGGCAGCGTCCCCACAAACAGTCGTGGATTGAAATGACCATTTCTTTGTTTTTTTTGAGGGATTATCGTTAGTTGTGTGGAGTAAGAAAACTTGCCTATGGTTTCGCCCTGACCTGCCTGGAATTGAATCCAGGTCTCTTGCTTGCAAGGCGAGTGCTCTAACTACTGTGGTTCAGGGTTCCACATGTCAAATTCAAGGATTACTATTATAATACAGCTTCCATTATACAGCAGGCTGCAATATAACATCATGGAGAGATTCGGCTATTTTGATTCACCTAAAAACAATATATAGGTTCAACCCAAAAGTGAGCTCTTCCTCACTTTAACTCCAATGAGCATAGTGAGGATCATTAGAATAGCCTGGCCGATAACTGTAACAAAACCTACAGAATTCCCCTTGTCCTTGTAAATTCCTAACCAAAAAATTAGCAGCAGATGTAGAGAAGCCTTTACCATTTCAATCGCATACAAAAGGGAACCATTTGGGATTCAGTGCAATTTCTTTCCATTGTTCGGGGGAAAGAAAAAGGGCTTATCTTTTGAAGTTAAGTGTTCATGCAGGAACTGGATTCTCATGCTTCCCAAACCTCGGAGCCAAGCTACTACTGCAGTTTTTTTCCACAATCCCAGGATTACTAGCCACAGCTGTCACTGGCCTAACAGCTTTGGTTAATGAATGTGTTTTGTAATAAACAGAGGAGTCTTGTGTTCTTCTTTCACTCCTTGGATACATTTATATTGATGATCCTGCTGCTTTCCATTCAGATTACTTCAGCGTTTTTAGGCATTTCATGTTCTCGGGAGATTTTGGTTTTATAAAAAAACCCACATCTGGATGCTGTCAGATTATTCTATAGTTGGTTCCAAACTCCAGGCTGCTATTTTTACAATCTATATGTTTTTATCATAATTCCTGTTAGTAATTTTTTTAAATCGATTGATTTATTTTAATGTGAGGAGGAAAGGTATTCACAAATTGTGATTTTTTTAAAAAACGGTAAAAGCAATATTGTAGCTGGACTATTCTACTACTTTTTTTAGGAGAGTTGTGGTTAGAGCACAGTGTCTGGGTAAAGATCAGGAAGATGGTCGCGCTGCTTTAGAGGAGAGTAAAGAGACTTCCACTTGGCTTCAAATTCCTTGGAATTTTGTATTTTTGTTGCATTTCTTTAAGGGGATTTACTAGAAACAAACATCAGAAACCCACATTTGAATAAGTTAGTGCTTAAAATAGATATATGGTGAATAGGGCTATGGTGACAGTTATTGGGATGAAAGAAACTACCAAGGTCTTATAAATTGGTGGAATATGCTTGATGGGCTGAATGGTCTCCTTGTATTAACTGGTAACTATAGAAATGCTATGCATTGGTATCATTCATCAATAACTTGCACCTAGTATAGCATATTTTGCATAGAATAATAACCTTTCAAAAAAAGACAATAATAATTTGTTCACTCAATCCACGTTTGTGGGGACGCTACTGTGCGCAATTGGCTGCCGCGTTTCGCCCATATATACAGTCCACTCACTTTACAGTATATTTTGTGAAGCGCTTTGAGACGTCTCAAAAACTTGAAAAACACTATTATCAAATGCAAAGATTATTAATATTATTAATATATTAACAATGTAATTTGAGGCTCTTCGATGATTTGCTTATCCACTATGTCTGATAACATATAGGCTAATATATATATATGTATATATAGGCAAAGACATTAGTAATGCCATATTGTGATGCATGAGATAAACACATTCCCTCAGTAGATACACACAGACTTTTAAAAATATTGATGGCCTCCACGGGTCAATATGTCCAACCAACAAACGTTAAAACAACTTCTGAAAACAAGTCCAATGTTTTAAAACTAAAAGACTAGATGAACCCGGGTGTGCAGTGAGTTTAAGGCAGTAATTCAATCTTGTGGTTTAGTTCATGTTTATAAACTGCTTCAGCTTTTGCTCTCATGGCTTATATAATCAGCAAAACCACTCAACTAAACTGCCCCGAACATGCATTTATTCAATAAACTTAAAAAAAAATCCCAAAGATTGAATTGTGATAATTTCTTAATTGTGCCGATATTTACTTTAGCAATGCGTGGAAGACAGTTTTATTTCTCTCTCCTCAGTGGTTGTGATTTCTTTAGTTTCCTCCTCTCCTTCCCCTCCCCCACCCACCACCCCCTTCTGTCTCAGTGCACATGAAAAATATTTTGGGGGAAAAAAAAGCCTGTTTTCTCACAGTGACATTTATTTTGGTGACTCAACATTTGCATGCATGTCCAAATCCACAGCAGCGTCTTGAAGGTCACTGTATTCTTGCCTGGATGATCGTCATGCATGGTCCACTTCGATTACGAGAAATGTCATAATTAGTTGATGGGAAGAGGAAGGGAGGTAAAAGAGGAGGTGCCTGTACTGTGAATAAGCTCTCAATGGCCTAAGACAAAGGAGAGCTGTGTCTGCAAACACTTGCTGACCTTGCATCTGGGCCTCGGCCACTGAAGGGAAGTTTCCCTGGTGCAATAATCCGCACTTTTGATTGCTCCGAGCCACATCCAGCAATGAAAAGAAAACGGGAAGATGGTTATCGCAACCTTAAGACACTGAGGTTGCCGTTTCCCTCTCCTGAAGCATTTTAACATGTTTTTTACTGCACAAGCCTGGCCTCTGTGTGACACCGTCACAGATCAAAGGAGAATTGTCACAGAGTCGTGAAATATTTCAATTACACTTGGTTTGGGGAAAACAAAAAATGCTGAAAATGTAAACCCTTTTTATCCAGTTATGTTAATACCTCATTCTGTTTTTCTTAAATTTTCTGACCTACTGAGATTATCTATTTACTATCAGAAAAATTGAAGAATATAGTGAAGTCCTCATATGAGACAGTAGTCGAGCTCCAGCATTCATTGTGAGTTTGGTCAGAAAAATGGTGGCTTAGATCAGTGCTTCAATATTCTGGCCAACTGGTGAGTGAAAAGGCAACTACTGGTCAACTGAGTCATCAGGTGGCTGCCAATGTCCACTTTCCACAACTCCATCATGCAATAAACAAACCTGTGTTATATCAAAGTGGGATACAATGGCGTTCTTCCTTAGATACGTATTGCATATTATACAGCAAGGCTTGAATAACCATTCCTCAATAATGGACCCAAATCGTATAAATGTTGACTCTTCATGGTAAAAACAGAAAGAACAACTTGCATTTATATAGCACCCTTCACATTGGGCTGCTTGTCATAATAATAATAATAATCCTTGCATTTGATGCTTGTCATAATAATAATAATAATCCTTGCATTTCACATCTTCTAGGCATCTCAAAGCGTTTCA
Organism: Hydrolagus colliei; assembly: GCA_035084275.1. NCBI lineage: Eukaryota > Metazoa > Chordata > Chondrichthyes > Chimaeriformes > Chimaeridae > Hydrolagus > Hydrolagus colliei. The sequence goes on along the minus strand of CM068745.1, from coordinate 2,053,412 downwards.
CAGAATATACTGTAAAGTGAATTGACTGTATAGTTGTGGGCGAAACGCGGCAGCCAACTGCACACAGCAGTGTCCCCACAAACAGTCACGGATGTAAACGACCCGATTTATTATCGGTTTTCTTTTTAGAGGGATTATTATCAAGCATGTGGAGCCAGGAAACTTGCCCAAGATTTTGTCCTGGCTGGAAACGAACCCAGGTCTCTCATTTGCAAGTCAAGTGCTCTAACCACTGAGTTACAGGACTCCGCATACTATACAAGTACTGTAGATTATGTAGATTAAATCATAATACAAGAATAATTTGGATGAGCTATATGAAAGGCAGGCTTCTAAATACTAGATGACAAATGAAGATAACTGAATAAGAATTTATCCCAGCACTGTAGGGTGTATTATTGTAATACCTCATTAGTGCCTTGGGATGTCCTCCCAATGTGAAAGATGCCCTATAAATGTAATTTTGTTGTTGTACTATTAATAATTAAACATTAAATTAAAATTAATTAAATTTATATAAAATATATCTAATAAATAAAATAATACATTAAACAAAACTATATAAAAAAAGTCAGCGCTTAGAATGGTGTAAATTGATGCAGAAAACCGAATAAACAACTTGTGTATATATAGTGGCCTCTGTGAAGCACTCTGAGACGCTGTCCAGAGTGGAGGGCGCTATATAAATCAAAGTTGTTGTTGTTGTTGGTGCTGGGTAGCATGTCAGAGAACTATTCTCCAACAAGGCAGTATGTGACTGAGGGATTTTGCTCTGATGTGATCCATTTTTGGATTGTCAGCAATATTAACAATGTTAAGGAATATTTCAAACTGGATCCTAATTGAGAATTCAAAGCTCCCTAATGTGACTCCCCACCCCCCTCCCCCCAGCCTCATGATGCTGACTCTGGCTGGGAGAGGGTTTCAAGGGCATTGGTCATCCTTTGGTATCTCCACAAGGGCCATTAATAATAATCCTTACTTTCGCTAATAGCTCCTTTCATTAGCCGTTTCTGGACATTTTGTGCATCTTGGCTGTTGCGTTCACCTACAAAACACAGTCATCCACTTACAGTAGTACGCTGTGTATCCTATGAAGTGGTTTGAGACATCCTCCTGATGTGAAAAGTATTATATAAAAATTTGTGCAACTGTCCTGAACCATTTAAGCTCACAAAACCTCTGCTTTATCTGAGCGCTATATTAAAAAAGTCAATATATCAGATAGATTTAGCTCTAAAACAGAGAAGTAGAAGTGAGGATTAACCTATTCAAAAGTATGGAAACTTACACATTTTTTCCAGGAATTAATGAAGGAATGCATCTTTAAATGAGATGAGGTCTTATGTGTAATTCATGGAAATCTCCGTCAAGCAGAACATTTCCTGCCAGAGCGGTCATCCTTTTATTAGCAAAGCTTCTTACCTTACAACTAATAGGAATATGCAGCTCACACAAACATCTAAAGGAACTGAGGTGATGGTTTGGAAATAAAGGTTGGAATATATTATCTGAACAATGCCTTTGAAAGGCAGCAAAGGTAAAAAAAAGAACAGCAAAGAGAATATTGTGTTTTCAGATCTGCAATGGTCCTGCTGAAAAGCAGCCCTTAACTGTTCTATCAATAACAGTCTGCGTTCAAAATCATTAAAGGCAGGCTCAGAGAGCTATCTTGCAGAGATTAAAGATCATCTCTCACAATCTCATAGCAACAGACACATAAACTGTGCCTCATTGCCAGTTTGCTACAATAATCAGGTCTTTAACAGGAACAAAGGTTGACAGTGATTAATAATTAAATCCTGTTAGCTCCCAAGACTTTTGCACATGTCCGTGTGGCTCATTGAAAACCCAACAAGCCAGCGTTGCTTCTCATTTCAAAGCTAGTACCCTGCCGTGTAGGAGTAGCCTTCACTTATTTCACTTTTCCTTTCCGTTTTAAAATAAAGCCTGGAAGGCTGGATTTATTCTGACTAACTTCTCTCAGTAACTTCTCTCAGTATGCTCTGTTGTGTTGTGATGCATTGGTAGCAACAAATATTTTTTTTCCACTGATTGCTTAAGTCTGTTCCAGTGAATATTTAAAATCTTTGGGACTGTTTCAGGAAAGAAAAGGCCGTTTCCCAGGTCTCCAGGCCAATTGTTAATGTCTTGTGAGCAAGTGATCACGGATTCAGGGTTGAGAAGGCAAGGTTAGGAGAGACTCAGGGTTAGCGAGAAGGTCGATGGGAGCTAGGAAATTGGACTAATTTAACAACAACAATAATTTGCATTTATATAGCGCCTTTCGTGTTGGGAGGAAATGTAAAGACTGAAGTCCTATCTGCCTTTTCAGGTAGATGTTAAAGATTCCCATCAGAAAAACAGATGAGTTTTTTCGAGACTCTTACCCATCAATACTGCAGGTAACTTCATCATTTCCTTCATGGTTGTTGGTGAGACCTGCTGTGTACAAATTGGCTGCTGCGTTTGCCTATGAATGCATAAGTCATTACATTTGACAGCAATTAGCTGTGAAATACTTTGGAGATATTTCAATGCTAGAAGCGCAGTGCCAAACACAAGGATTATTACTAATATTATTCTTGCTAATAATAAACAGATTAACGTTGTTTGGGGAAGATGTACGATGGGATCAAATGATCTGAAAGGCCTTCTTCATCTGAACTACTTTTTGATCCTATGAATATAGTCTCAGTCTGGCTCAGTTGGTAGCACTTTCACCTCTGAGTCAGACGTTTGTAGGTTCAAGCCCTATTTTGAGACTTCATAGTCTATGCTGACACTTCAATATGGTGCTGGGGTGTGTTGTGTTTTTGGAGGTCCTGTGCTTTGAATCAGATGTTAAACCAAGTATTGTCATAATTATTTTTCAAAGAAACAGATATCAGTGAATTGTAAAGAGACAATTAACAATCTGGGAGAGTTATTTTCAGGCGAGACACACATTGCACATGTAGAGCTACAGGAAGTGGGGGGCTCTGAGGGACTCGTGCTGAGGAATCTACCCCCCTTTATATCGCAGGGATTAAAAGAAGAAAACAACCCTTTTCTACCCTGCGGATCTCACTTGAGTTCTAGCCTCTCCATCCAACACTGAGGAATATGGCTTGAGGCCAGTAGAATGGAAATTGCTACTGGTTGTCTCCGATGTGCAACATGAAGGTCCCTCTTTACGGTGGGTCACAGAAGCACCAGAGATAGCCAGGCTGGGCTGACCTGGAGCTGGCTTTGCATTATGTACCTATAGTTATGAGGAAATGATGACGTGGGAGGCAGGAAGTGTCTGTTACAAGCGCTTCCCATGTCAGCGAAAACAAATGACCAAGGAAGTGGAGGAATCCATTATAATGAGGGTTTGCATCCATTACATTTGTGCTTGTAACAGTAAAACTCCTGGACTCAGTGACACCATAGCCTGAACACGAAAAACGTAGTCAGAGGGTGGTCGTGCCACAAACAAGAGACAACGGTTGGCTGCACACAGTGTCCGGCATTGTAGGCAGGAGAGAAAACACAGGATTTGCAACCTGGATGCTCAGAAGGGTTTGTAGATATCATATCCTGATGTTAACCAGATATACATCACGCCAACCTGCAAGAACTCTGCTCTGACGTGGCCAGAAGGAGATCGCACTGGAGTTCCCATGGGTGAGAATGATGGTACATCTGGTTCGCATCAGGATTCAACGTTCACAAATTCATTGCAAATCCAGGTTATGCCTCATGTATTCCTGACCCCAAAGAGTCACAACGTCTTGCAACTTAGCTTTATATATAGATAGAAGTTCAACCTAAAGATATTATTCTCTCACCACCACCCAACCCCCCTTCCCTCCCACCCACACAGGTAATTATATCGGGGTATGATTCTACAGGCACCAGCTGTCCTCTGGTATTGATATTGTTCATGTGTGAACTTAAAAAGTGATGGGCCGAATGGCCTCCTTCTGTGCCGTAACATTCTATGATTCTATGACACCGTCGAACTGCAGGGGGTGGTTATCACAGCCAAGTGCAATCAATCCTCATCTGATGGGCACTTATTAGCTCCTTCCAGCACCAAATACTGGATAATGTTCAGCAGTATGACACCTTCCTAACCCAGGGACAATGAAGTGAAATGCAGGAGCCAACTGAATCCAAAAGCTGTCAAAGATTCTTAAAATAATACAATGTAGTCTTTAGAAAATCCCCTTAAGTGCTTATTTCTCTGAAATCCACGGCATCATTCCTGTAGTGAAATCCAACAAGATCTCAAGAACATTACTTATTCAAGGAACATTGTTAATAAATGCGCTTTGCAATACGAATTAGAATACAAACCACTGAAACTACTCTGTCTGTCACTTTGGCAGATATTACAAGATAGAATCGCTGAATGGATTTAGAAGCAACAAGAGAAACCCAGTCTCAGAAAGTCCATGAATACCAGAAACACATCCAGGAAAAGCAAGCGGATTACAGTCAATTTTCCATGTTTTTATTGATTGTCTGACAAGATTTGAGCTTTCACAGGGCAGAACTGGCACAAATAGGTTTTCTTCTCTCCCACACTCACCCTCTCTTTATGGGTGGTTTCCCAGATAATGTAACCATGCTGTTAACCCTGGAACTCCCTTTACCCCTCCATCTTGTTCCCTCCCTATCTGTACTTTAAAGCCACCTAAAAACCTACCCTGTGGCCACCCCTTTCTCATTGCCCATCACCGTGAAGCACTTATTATTCTACATGAATGGCGCCATATAGAGTAAAAGCCTGTTTATCCGTGACCCGATCAACCGTAACTTCCGTATAACCGGCAACTCAAAAAAAAAGGTCCACATTCGATTAACAGGAATTTATCCGGCACAATGCATTTTTCTCTTTTTTTTTGTATGTGTGTTTTTGGCATGTGCTTTAATCAGCATTGGCCAATCGGCCAGGTCCCGAGGGTGCCGGATAAACAGGCTTTTACTGTACATAGATACAAGTTGTTGTCTTGATACAAGTTGGAAACTGCTGAAATTGCCCATGAGGGAGTGTGAGTTAGAATGGCAGAATTCAATCTCTGCAAACCACTGGGAAGTCAATACTCAAATAGGAAACCCTAGCCTGTGTTCTAAATCTCTAGTAACATACAGTAACTTCCAATTGACAAGTCAGATTTTACCTGTGCAAAGAACTAGCAGAGTTTGTTTTAAAAAATGCTGTGTGTGTGTTGTGATAATTATCACCAGCAAGAATTTTCCATCACACATCATATTTTTCACACCACCTGTTCCCAACGTGACTCATGCTAGCTGGAATTTGAAACCGAGCTAAACTGAGGTTTATACACATATGAGTGTAATTTTCAGTGAACAAAAAACGCACCATTATACTGGGAAATCCCTCTAGCAGCAGGGGCATCACTCTCACCAAAATGTTACCCTATCCAATCCTCGATCAGTTTCTCCCTTTCACTCACACTGGAGACCAATCAAAGAGTTTAAATTGACAGTGGAGGTGAAAAGGCCCTTGTTGTGTAAATAGCAATTTAAATGGTATCTCAAACCAGAAAAGGGTATTTCAGCACATATGTGTCTCCTCCTCCTCCATGTATGTCATATGAGACCTTGAGTCTGCTAAGACAGAGAGAGAGAGAGAGAGAGAGGCAAGAGCTTCAATAAAAACCTTTTTTCTTGTTGGATTCCAGATTTCATTGGATTTTCACAGGATCCTTATAAAATCCCGAGAATGTCTTTAGTCAAAAGTTTCTTTTTAAAAATCAATGTGAATGGACTTAATGTAAAACAAGACAAAATGCATATCAAAGGGAACATAAATGCATTCATATTGTGTATATTCGTTGTCAGTTTGACTCAGCGAATAGACCTATTGCATTTGGGTCAGAAGGTTGTGGGTTCAAAGCCTCGTACCAGACTTTATCAGATAATCTAGACTGACAACTGATTATAGCGGTGAAGGAACACTGCGATGTCGGTTACATTAGTTACACAGATCAACAGTTTAACCCGGCATGTCTGAAAATGAAATTCAATTGAGATTATATCCAAACCTGCAAAAGAAAATGATCTAATGAAGTGACAATCTTTGGCTGTTAAATTGAGCCCCTGCCTATCTGCCTATTCAGGCGCACATGACCTATCCCTAGGTATTATTTTTCAAAGTAGCAAGATGTCCTTGTGGTCTTGCCAATGAATAACAGATTAGTCATTTCAATCCATGACTGTTTATGGGACACTGCTGTGCGCGATTGGCTGCTGTGTTTCGCCCACAAATACACAGTCAATTCACTTTGCAGTATATTCTATGAAGCGCTTTGAGACGTCTAGAAGACGTGAAAAGTGCTATAATGAAATGCAAGGATTATTATGAAACACAAACAGAAATGGCTGGGAAAAACTCAGCAGGGTCAGGCAGCATCGATGGAGAAAGGAAAAGTCAGTCAATGTTTCGGGTCCACGATCCTTCCTCAGAACTGAGATTTCTGTTTGTGTTTCAGATTTCCAGCATCTGCAGTATTTTGGGTTCTTGAAAGGATTATTATTATTATTATTACCTATGAATATGCGTTGGGTGTAATAGTTGTATGTTAATTTGCTGGTTTAATTCACTGTAGTGACCAGCACTCTGGCTGGGAGTCCGGCCAGACAATCACTCTGCCCACATACCTTTTGCAATACTGGGATATTTTGCCCACAAGCACACATTTGGCTCTTTGTATGTAACGGTAACTGACACTCGAGGACAAGTGTTTCATTTATTGCTTCAAGAATGTACGACACACCCATGGCAAGAAGAGGAGAGCTTCACTTTTAAAAAAAAATCTTTTAAAGTCACATTATTCCAGCCCGTACATCTGCATTTGTCCTAAACACAATACCACACAGAAATCGATGAGAGACAGGGCTGGGCTGCAAACATAACCAACTGTCTCAAACCAACTTTGTCCCACATTTGGTCCAATAGGTGGTGCTGTTTAAGCAACTTTCAGATGTGTGTTGTTCTATTACCAAATACTGTGCAGAGAAGGGTTTCTGCAGGTGCTATTATTTTGGATGAGATCCTGTCGGTCTGTCTGACTGACTGCACATTCGAGGTATGCACTGTTTGAAAGAGGACAAAGTCTCTCCTGGTGTCCTGGCAACAACAATGCCCCCAGAGAGAAAAAATTGTCACTTCATGACTGTCGGTGAGACGTAGCTGTGCCTGCTATTGACTGCTCTGTTCGCAGACGTACGTACTACAGTCAGTAGACTTTACAGAAACATGTGATAAAAACCCTTCGAGACTTCTGACATAATAAATATCAAATGCAAAGATTATACAGAGCAGTCGTGTCATAATACAGATCATCAGAGCATGAGTTTGCACACACAACGTGGTTGCTTTGTGGATGCATTCAGTCTGCTTGCTTCCATGCAATGGCTGGGTTTTGTGCTAAAATGGCCAACTTTTGGATTATTAGGTATTCACCTGCTTTGTGCGTGTACAGCAATCAGGAAGTGGAGTTGCCAATGACCTGATCATCTGAAAGACGGACATTTTTCCGTCTACATGGTGCCCAGAGAACAGTGAATGTCAGCCAACCGTGCACATACACAGTGAAACCTGCTAATCCTGCCCTCCTCCCCTCCCAGCGGGCCTTTAGATCCAGTATTGATGCTCCAGTTAAACAAAATCCGGTCTAAATACACGTCCGACTGTATGTCATTTGGGTTTTATTTTGTAGGTTAACGGGGGTCGAGTATACGCGCTTTTATGAAGAATTCTAAATATTGAACGCAGCCAGTATCAGGATGTGGGTCTGGAACTCCGCTCGGATGCCACTCTCCCTTCCCAGTTCTATTAGTGGCCAACAGGAAAGTCGGGACCCTCGGCTGGAGATGAACATCAAAGAGTTTGAACCAGTCAGTGTGAGACACATCTTATGAACGCGCAGAATTCAATATTTAGAAATCATTTTTACAAATTGCTGCATGTTACAGTACAACCCTGAGCCCTTCTATCAAGCACTCGCACTATACCAGCAGTGGGACAGTCAGTCAGTCAGTGCAGCAGCTGTTTTGAGGTTCCCCCTTCACCACAGCTAAGGAAGTGGCTGTTTTACATTGGTGACCATTCTCGACAGTTTCAGTGAAAACAAGACCCTTTTATAGCTCTTTTTGTAACCGATACCTAGAGGCTTAGTACAGCTGTAGCTCAAAATGCCACCATCAGAGGAAGACTTGTAGGAGCTAGCTGCTCTGAAGCACAGAAAGGGGGTAAAATTAAACTGTACTAATCGATTGTACAAAATTACATTTAGCATTTACACTGAATCGGGATCAATATCTTTACGCTTTGGTAAACATTTGCAAGAGGCTCGAGCAATTGGCCTCTGGGATCCCCAAGCCTTGGCCAACCTTCGCCTAATACTCTCCAGAATTAGGTAAGGAGTGTCCTCTCTCTCCAGGGAGAGGGTGAATACTCCATTCCAGATGAAAAAGAAAATTTGCATATGTGGGTGGCATATGTGAGTGTAACTCTCATTCTGACTTGGATAAAATTAACCATGGTGGTTTCCTCATTCCTTCATGAGCTACAGTATTATTGTTTTTACACTATTGCTATCAACACCTTCATTATTCTAGCAACTACCAGGATGATACATACAAGACAAACTAGATGACTTTGATCATTTTTAGTCTAGCAATTCTCATGTTCCCACATATGTCAGACATCGAGCTGAGCCCCAAAATATTATTGGGAGTTTAATCAAATAGCAATTTCTGTTCACAGATCAAACAACACCTACTGGAACTCCCGCTCGGATGACAACCTCCCTTCCGATTTCTGTTAGCGGCCAAAAGGAAAGTGACTGTGCTATTTACTGAAGACTCAAATCTTGTACCAAACTTGAGTTATTGCCATGTTCCAACATTTCTATCACTGTTACATCAATTCAGCACTTCTGAAGGGTGATGCTTGAGACATATTACATGCTGTGCATATCCAAATGTCTTGTTATCATCACTTAAACATTGCAGGGTCGTTAGACACTCAACTTATATGTAGAACCCTATTAGGGTTCTACATATTTTGCAATCTCCACTCCCTACCTAAGCAATGGCAGGTAGGGGCAAGCGAAAGACGGGATACGATTGAATATCAAGGCCACCCAACTGCCAGCTTTTTCCGCAGTTCCTCTCCCATTGTTTGGATAACTGAGATTGGGAAAATACAATGCAAATACCCCAATGCCCAACTTGTCTGAAAGTGACCAAGTTCTGGTCAATTCACTGCAACATACAACTGTTTATTAGAAAGGCAACACGAGAGCAGACGGTGAGGCTTTTCCTGAAATTCAGTCTGGAAAACTGTCAATTTACATTACAGATTGCTCCCAAAGGTGCAAATAAGGTGGTACTGAAATTCAGCTAAATTAGTAGAGAATTAAAAGTGAAAACTAAACACCTCTCAATGGTCTATTGGCTAAGGGCAGCACAAAGCCAACACAGACTTCAGGTTTATATCCCAATCTGTGCTGACCTTGTTGATCAGAGTTGGGAATCAGGATTCTAGGGGGAGAGAATCAGGCAGGATTCCCACCTCTGATTGTGATTTTCTAATACCTACTGGAAGGTGTATTCAGGTTGAGTAAGGATAGGATCAGGCTGGCGTGTGATTTCCCCCCACCCTCCCCCTGGTTATTCTGGTAGCATTGCTCTAGGCATGTATCCGCCCAGCTATTCATAGATGAATATTTTCTGTTATAAGTTTATTATTATAAGCACTACAGGCTCACCTCTCACTGTGAAGTCTACTTCAATTTGTCAGCAAGCTGTTTTTGCTGTAGTTTGCTTTCTCTGTCTTTTTACCCCTACCCCGACCCCTCCTCTTGCCATCTTTCCCCCGTTTCTCCCCTAATCCCACGTCCATGACTGTTTGTGGGACGCTGCTGTGCGCATTGTGGCTGCCGCATTTCACCCACAAATATACAGTCAATTTTCCTACTCTCCTTCATCCTACCCCTCCCCTCCCCTACCCCGCTCTTGTGCCTACCTGATTGTACAGTGTCTTGGGACGTCCTCTTGACACGAAAGGCGCTATATAAATTAAGTTTTGATCGATCGATTGATTGATATGAAACATACTGTGAAATCGCTGAAGCATTTTGTATTGTAGTCCAGAAGAAAGTTGTACTGTAGTAAGTTTTAGTGCACTTTCCATGATGAGAGGTTTGGGGCACTATACATCAGACTGGAGTTAATAACACACACACACGGACACACCCACAGAACACACACAAAAGCAAACATAGGCACAAACACACACACACACACACACACAGTGTTTTCAACTTTTGACCAATGTTTTCAGCAGCCTTGTCAATTATGTTTTTTGGGGGAATATACAGTATTCTATTGGCATCGAAAATAGTTTTAAAAAGGCAGATCTGGATCAAAAAGCTTGATTCATACAACTTCAAGTGACTGGGTCTTACATCGGGATCCTCAAAATCTATGAACCTTGGAAACTCTGCCAAGTGTTGCTTTCTTCCTTCACCTTATTTACATGATTCATGAGGGGGGGGGGGGGGTTCAAAGGACCGCTCTCACGTTTATTTTGTTACCATGGCAGCACAACTCAGGGCACAAGTGAAAAGAGAGAAATTGTGGAACTAACTCGAAGAAAAACTTCCTCTTGTAAAAACGGTGAACTTTCCGGGGAGCTTTGGAGACCAGAGAATCTACAATCCAACCCCAGGTGTGGCATTCAGACACACACGTAGCTGGAAGCTCCCAGCTTCTGTGCTGAGTTGGCTGATCTCAGCCAAGGCGATAGGAAGCACATTGGAACTGATGTCTGTGCCCCTGTATCAGAGAAATGAGCTAGCGTGCCCACTCCCTGATAGGTATCCAGTGACCCCTGCTAGAAAGTGCATACATGGATATTGGTGGAGGATAACTGAGGTTGGGCTCAGGATTTAATATTTAGAAATCATTTTCACAAATTGCTGTATATTACAGTACAATCCTGAGCACTTCTATCAAGACTGACTGCTGACACCGCTTCCACTTACACAGAAACAATGGCCATTTGGGTGAGGCACAATGACTGCTAGTCCCTCGTCCCATCCATTGGTGGCCATCCCTTCAGTCTCTACCCCTCACAGGAAGGTGTGTTGGGCACACGGTTCCTTCAGGAAGATTTCTTGTGGATAAAGGGATTAAAGGATATGGGGGATAAAAATTAGGAGCAGGAGTCGGCCATTCGGCCCCTCGAGCCTGCCCCGCCATTTGATAAGATCATGGCTGATCTTCTGACCTAACTCTAATTACCGGCCCTATCCCCATATCCCTTAATGATCCATTTAAAAAAAAATCTATCAGTCTCAGCCTTGAAAATGTTCAAGGACTGAGCATCTACAGCCTTCTGAGTGAAGAAATGTTTCCTCAACTCTGTTCTAAAAGGCTGACTCTTAATTTTAAGACTGTGAGCCCTGATTATAGATTCTCCTACCAGGGGAAACAGTCCCTCCTTGTCTACTTTATCTAGCCCCTTAAGAATCTTAGGTGGGTAGGTGGAGTTAGGTCAGAAGATCAGCCATGATCTTAATGAATGGCGGGGCAAGCTCGAGGGGCTGAATGGCTTACTCCTGCTCCTAATTCTTATGTTCTTGTGTTGGCTACACTGTACTTTTAATTTGTGGTATTGAGAATGGGAGGCCATTCCAGAAAACACTCGATTGTAGAGCAATGTTTTGCACAGTCCAGCTGCTCTCAGTCTAGCTGCTCTCAGGCTGGTCTCTGTTAGTGGATTTCAAAGGGTATTATCAATACGCCAGTCTTCGACAAACTCCTGTTTTGAAGCAATGATGGTTCTAAATGAATCACCTGACATATCTATGTGCACATAAGCGTGTGTGTATGTGTATATCCACGTGTGTATCTATGGGCATGTGTGTGTAAATGTCTTTATATCTGCATGTGCAAGTGTGAGCACGTGTCTAGTGTGTGTGTGAGAGATAGAGAGAGTGCAGAGTGCCATTATTTTAATTTACCTAAATGAATCATGTTACAGGATAGAGCTTGGCTAGGCTAGTGTCACTCAGCATCAAAGCTCACACCTAAATCCTGGCCACTTGGATAAAATCCCTGGTACTGTGGAATTCTACCCCAGTGGAAGGTGAAAGGAGCCAAGTGGAGTAGGGAGAGAGAGGGAAAAACTAAAGGCAAGAATTGGTGAGAAGAAAAAAAGTGGATTTAACAGAAATATCTGGTTATAAACAAATTTGTCCTCCCCTAGTAGAGTAGCATTTAATACAGTATTCAGTAATTAAACCTGTGAGAGCACAAAGAAATCTCAGCAACCACTTCCACCATAACACAACAGATCCAAATCTGCATCAATGCCTCCTCCGTGTTCCCCCGAGTTTATTCCGAGTTCATTCACATCCTTTCCCGAGTGGCTCCCTGGGGAAAGCCTCGGCAACTCAACTTGGCAGCAATGTCTATTCCCAGGAAATGAGCGGGTTCCTCACACCATTAAACAACAGGGAAACATTTTCGTCTATTTTACTCATTTCCTCGCCCAATGACCCAAGGGGGAGCTTTTTTTTAATAAAAAAACATAATCCCTCTTCCAACTTTCTGTTCTCCTCCTCTTGTTGAAGAATAGTCCCATGGATGTGAGGGTCGACAAGCTATTCACAAAGCAACTAAGTCTTATCCTGTCTGTTTATATACATACAGGCACAATTCCCAGCAAGTTACACTTGACAGCAATCAGAGACAGGAACCTGCCTGATATCATCCAACCATCCAGTCGATATTGATGCTCGGTTTGTCCGTGGACTATTGTAAACGCCACAGAGTGGCTCATAAATGATCCTGGCTGTGTGAATGAAGCTCCCTTCCTCTCGTGTTTTGTGAAGAACATTTTCATGTGAATTCAGAAATCGGGAGAAGGTTTCTTGCTGAAGGTCCCGTAGTGAGCATTTCCTCCTCAAGACTGAAAAAGCACAAAATAGGTGGTGGGATCTAACGATTTAAAATCCACGGCATCTGTGAAACTGGACCTGGGGCAATGGAAGCTGGCAATGAAAAACATGTCAGCAATATCAGCAGCCACGTCATTCGACTAGCTGGTCTTGATTAACTAAGCCAATATGTACGTAGGGACAGTGCATCCCATTTCTTGTATCATTAAGGAAACAAAAAAATCCTGGTTGAGAATATTCCAGGCTGCCAGGCAAGGCACCGATTGATTCACAAAATCATTTTAAAACTCACTTTTGTGGTTGTAAGGCACACTTGCATAGAATGGTGTTTACTTAACTTTCCTGCTTGTGAATTCCTATTCTGGCAACACTAACTAACTTGCACTTCATGTTATATTTGGTAGCGGTGAAGATTACTTCCCATTTACAAGTGAGTTTAGCAGGTCGGCTGAGTTGCTGAGAGGTAACTGATCATGTGGCTCCCAGAAGGAAACAAAAGTTATGTTTTTTATAGCACCTTAACACCTCAATACATTTTGAAGCACCTTGCAAAGTAATTACCCTCAAGTGTAACAACAGTTTTTATGTAGGCAAATGTGGCGAGCAGTTTGAACTCTGCAAGTTCTCACAAACAGGAGGTGATGGACTAATTTACCTGGATGCAACATACTCAACTTTTAAAAACATAGCTTTGGTTTAATGTCCATTTGAGTTGGAACCTAAGCTCAATATCTCATCCAAAATACACCCCTTGACGATGTAGCAATTCCCCCAATGCTTCAAGGAGAGGCAGCCTGGACTATAATAATAAATCTTTTGATATATTTGATACCTCCCAAAAAAAGCACAATAATAAAATCGGTCATTTCAACCCATGACTGTTTGTGGGACGCTGATGTGTGCAATTTTTTGCGTTTCGCCCACAATAGTATACAGTCAATTCACTTCACGATATATTCTGTGAAGTGCTTGGAGACCCCTAGAGAAAGACGCCGATGATTCTAAGTGAAAAGCGCTATATCAAATGCAAGGATTAGTATTATTATTATAGCGCTATTCACGTCTTCTAAACATCTCAAAGCACGTCACAGAATATACTGTAAAGTAAACTGACTATATTTGTGGATGAAACGCGGCAGCCAATTACACACAGCAGTGTCCCACAAATAGGGTCCATCGATATGGAAATTTTCCGATATCGATATATCGGTTTGCCCATATCGACATATACCGATGTTTTTTTTTCTGTATATCGATATCGCGTTTTTTTTTTTGTCCTGCACATGCGCGCGCATTCGGATATTGACAAGGTAAGTTGAAAAAGTCCGCAATATACCAATATATCGCCGGACATAATATATCGATATTTGCAATATATCGATTTTTTAGATATATCGATATATTTTAAATTCCGATATCAGCATATCGATATGAAAATTATATCGGATATAACCCATATATTGATATATCTCTGGACCCTAGCCACAAACAATCATGGAATGAAGTGACCAACTTCATTATTATTGTTTTTTTCTTGAGGGATTCTCGTCAGTTGGGTGATGTAAGGAAACTTGCCTGAGGTTTTGCCCTGCCAGGAATCAAACCCAGGTCTCTCGCTTGTGAGGCGAGTGCTCTAACCACTGAGCTACAGACTCCACAAGTGAGCTCAAGTAACGATGTAAGGTTTGAACTAACAGACTATTGACCCAGAGGCAAATTGTACATCTGAGGCTCAAGCCTCAAACATGCAATGTGGCACTCAGACTGCTCTACATGGGCTGCCTGTCTTTTGGCATTTCTTTGTCAGACCAGGAGGTGCAGAGCTAACAAGAAGCAAAGCCTTTTATCTTCTGTGGAGCCAGTAAGTGAAAAAGAAATATCACAGAGTAGCAAATACTTGTGATGATGGATTGGTCTATGTCTCACAATTCAATGCCAGCAATGGCTAGGGAAGAGACAATGTACACATTGAACAAAATAAGTAAGTAGTAGAGTAATAAGAGTAAGAACAGGAGTGAAAATTTGAGATTCATAACACATCACATTACAGTAAATCAGTTATAAAACATTGCATTTTTGACCCCTGCTTCTAAGAATACCGAAATATATTTTTTTCCCTCAAAAGTTTGAATAATATTTAAAAGGTCGGTAAATGGCATCACTTATTTTCCACTGTAACCCTGAATTGTGTTCTTCATAGAAATGCAGCTTAGTACAGTATCATGTAATTGGCTGATTGTTTCCAAGGAAAATGTTGCTAACTGCTTTATAATGCCAAATACACATACACTGATACCACCAGTTTTGCACTAGTCAACAATCCCCAACTAAAATTGGTCATTTTTTCACCCACTTGTGGGATAGTGCTGTGTGCAAATGAACTGCTCTGTTCCATTACTTGTACACAGTCATTACACTTTACAGTAAATCATGTGAAGCACTTAGGAGATGTGAAAGGCACAATACTAAACGCAGGGATTATTATTATAGGAAGCTCAGAGAACTTTAGTTCTGATCAGAGATGTCTTTGTTATTCAACTGCAGATGTCTGGATAGAATCCGACTTTTTACATTTTTGTTAAATATCAAGCTTTCGTGAAGAGTAATTTGATGCCAGTATTTTTGGTCAGCCACTGAAACACATACAGAATGCTTTAACTCTTTTCCCCTAACAAATCACCCCGAAATTAAACAGGTAAGGAGATTTTTTAAACTATGTTAACTATAATCAAAATAAATTTATATAATGCTTCATCGCGTTATCAAAGCATTGCACAGGATTTTATTGTAGAATGAATGACCAATTTTATCTGGAGGATTGTTGGCTAGGACCCTGGGAGAAACTCAAAATTCAAAGGATGACACTTCCGAAAATACATAGCTACCCCCAACACTGCACTGTCAACCTAGACTGCGAATTCAAAGCCTAGGTGGGAGGGGGCAGGGTTAAAGATGCTACCAACTGAACAAATACCCTATTATCTATTCTTACTGATTATCTAAGAGAATGCTCTCAAACTGGAACAAGCACGTCTATTTTATTAGTCATACACATAAACATCAGGTCTCTGTCTTTCCAGATGATTACTGCGTAAAGAATAATAATCATTACAATCGATACAGCACCTATAAACATCTCAAATGATTTCACAGGTGATTGCTGTTATGGTTATATTAGTTGACAGCCACAGCAGCCAACTTGCGCACAGTAACACAGACCTCAATGAAGTAAATTAACAAATTTTATCCGGAGGACTGGAAGAAACTTCCGTCTCCGTTTGAATAGTTCCTATGGGATCTATAATGGTGACCTGAGCAGACCTCAGTGTAATATTGTGGAGTCCTGTAGCTCAGTGGTTAGAGCACTCGCCTTACAAGCGTGAGACCTGTGTTCGAATCCAGGCAGGTCAGGGAGAAACCTTGGGCACGTTTTCTTACTTCACACGCTTAATAATAATCCATCAATTTTTTTAAAAAAAATTGGTGATTTCAATGCACGGCTGTTTGTGGGACACTGCTGTGTGCAATTGGCTGCTGTGTTTAGCACACAACTATACAGTCAATTCACTTCACAGTATATTCTGTGAAGTGCTTTGGGACGTCTAGAAGACATGAAAAAGCGCTATATCAAATGCAAGGATTATTTATTATAATATCTTAACTAAAGGACTGTACCTTGAGCAATGCCATGCTTCCATAGCAGCCCAACTTGTGAGTTCAAAGCCTTTGACATGATGCTTAAACCCACAACCTTCTGACTGAGAGGCAATAATGCTTATCAAGTTGACGCCAAATCTGGTACATATCCTGGCAGCAGAGACATGATGTGATTATACATTTATATACAGGGAGAGAGTACCCACCTCCCTGTGCAGTGTCATCTGGTAAATGTATGGTTGGGAAACATGATGGGTTTATAACCCATCAACTTTCAGGTCCGACAGCTGAACAAGCTTTCTTAACCCTTGACTTTTCGACAAAATCCCAAGCACATTCGAAGTGCCCGGAAGCCAGTCGACAGAACTATTGGAAAACTCAAAGATGAACTTTTCTTTTTTAAGTGAACTATACAGTATGTGGTTGTAAGAAACAACTAATTGGCTGTGAATTTCACGAAATGATTGAGTCTCATAGGGTTTCTGGGTGGAATTCATAAATCATATATTTTATATCAGAAATACTAAATTGAATTAATGGTTTGGAACTGCATGGCTGCTAACTATTATTACCCAGAGTTATGTTTGTACCTGTACATAGCTTGTTCTTGCTGAAGTGTACCAAGATTTTGTAGAGGATGTTCTGACTCCAACCCTCTGAAAAAACTTAACATGTCATTGAACCAGGGTGCTTGGGGAATAGACAACATTCAATTTGCTGAGTAAAATTACAGAGCATGTTAATACACTGGTGTACTGCAATTTCACCAGAGGTCAGTAACTCTCACATTGTGACTGTAGGTCATGAGTGATTAAGAGCTTCAGGTACCATCCTCCAATCTTGCTCAATAAACAGTTAAGGCTGTTCAATACGTGCAGAATAAAGCTCACAACTAATGGTTATCTTTTCAGACGCTGGTGGCATTTTATCCCTGAGTGGTCATTACAAGCTCTCACACCTGGGGACAGAAAACATATTGAAGATAGATCAGGATTACATCACGCTGACCCTTCCTGGGTTTATATACCCCTGGAGCTGAATATTTTATATTGTACATTGTTAGCCTCTCTAATTCTGTGCGCAGAAAAATCTTAATAATGCTTAAATAGTCCTTAATACAAATGCTAACATAAACAAAATTACATTTATACTTGTTAATAATGTTGACAAGATTTATAGAGTGTGTTTGACGTCGGGAGGACGTCCAAAGGAGTGGAACAGTCAGGTCGGGACCCGAGCAATGGAGAGGGGCGGAGTACTGCTTGAGTGCAGTGAAGAGCTTGGCTCAGTTCTTGGAGAAAAATTAGTCAAAAATTAAGCTGCAGACAAAGCAGTCTCCATGGTGTCAATCTATTGGGAGGTGGCAAACCTCAAGCTCCTTTCAATGAGAGCAGCCTTGATAACACACTTGGGACCGGAGGTTATTTCTTCACTAATTCTCTTTGCCATTTCTGTATTTTCCCTCCTCCATTTCTCAACAACTTTGATGTGTATAATAACGCCCTCCACGCCGGACGGCGTCTCAGAGCGCTTCACAATAGCGGATCCCGGGACCGAGCCAGGGGCAGGGAGGTTCTCAATGCACCAATTCAAACTCAGAAGCCGTTCCACAACTGGTTGCCCTGGTACCTTGTCCAAATGTCCATTCATTGTGTCTGTGTGTGTGTGTGTGTGGGGGTGGGGGGTTATCAGCCAGATGCCTGATCACGCAGAAATCCATCACCACACTTAAGAGTATCCAGACCAAATAACTGAGACCTCCAAATCTGTATGGAAATTTTTCTGTGACTCTGTGAATGGAATGTGCACTCTCTCCCCGTCTGTACACTCTACATACCCAATCATAGAAAATATTAGGCCCCGGGTGGCAATAGCAAGGCTTGAGGACCTGATTAAAAAAGGGCCTGATGTGGTTCTGCTGGAAATTAACCAGCCAAACCACACACCTGATACTGCATGTCTCATTTCCAAGACTTTGATATTGAGAATTAACAGGCATTTAAATCATGAAGAACAAACCTGGGCCCAATCGTATCGTTACCCATTGCCCAAACATACTTATTTTATAGCAGGATCTCTGGAACAGTGATCTGGAGATAGGAACTTGGGTTGATGTTTTTACCTGTGTTTATAAAGTCAATAGAAGCCTCCTAGCTGCTGGCACAGCTGAAATTAACACCTTCTAGTCTGTTGACCTTTAGTGTGCTACAATCTGATTTGTAGGCTCTGACGAAAGTAAATCTACTGGGAGTAAATCTACTGCCAATGATGTACTACTTATCAGCCAAAGTTATCCAATTATCTAAGCATTCAATACTTAAAGGCACTGCATGGGAATGACCCCCACTGCTCCCACCTCCACCGTGATGCTGATGGACCAATGCCAGCTAGTGATGAGTGGTATTGGATTGCCAGTTAGTGGTATTAATGGTTTAATTCTGGTTTTATTTATTAAAGTGAAGGCAATGTATCGCTAACAGGGGCACAGAGAGAGGTCACACTACTGCAGCCAGTCTTTATTTATGTAGTGCCTGTCTCCTTTTTTTTTTTGCAACATCAAAAATAATAATCTTTGTATTGGATAGAGCACCTAGCACATCATCGAAACATCTCAAAACTCTTGTAAAAGTCCAGAGGCTGCAGGTGATTTGTGGCAGACAATTTGCTCACATCAATGCCCACAAACTTCGCCTCGCTCCCTCCCTTGCCTTCTTCAAGGCCGGTCTCAAGACCCTGCTTCAGCCCCCATCCTACCTCTCCGCCTTCCCTCATCGCAACCCTGCACCCCACACAACCTTGACTGTTCAGCGCCTTGCGATGTCCTCCTGAAGTGAAAGGCGCTCTTTAAATGTCATTTTGGTATTGTTGTTGTTGAGAGAAAAAACAGTTTACGACTTTCATGTGCTAACATTCACAGTGAAGAGATTGAGGCTGCAACAAGCACACAGATTTGAGGGCATGGGAGAGCTGTTGGCACTTTGCAGAAATCCTGGTCAAGCGTAAAAAGTGTTTGCAAACCAGATGTGTCAGAATTCCTCGTTTTGTTCCACTTCTCCTTTTTAAACAATCAACCAGGGAGCCAGACACAAAACATTAACTGGAAAAGAAACCTAAGGAAACAGGAAATGCTACTGACAGAGAGAGATTGAAAAGGTGTAAAAGGGAAATAAACCCCAAATATCCCAGAGCTTCATCACAAACTGTGCCCCAGGAGTAAGTTACATACAGATGATCCTCCTCCAAGGCAAGTCACCCTTCCAATCCTTTGCCCACTGTTTGATGGTAGACATGAACTGTTGCCAGTCAATTCAACAACAAAATCTTGTATTCCATATGAGGGCATCACAAATGCAACTTCTCGGGGAATCATAGAAAGCATCAGAGACTCTGGTTCCTAAATCAAGGCCGATTGTAGAGCCCCAAAATAAATTGTATTCTAGTCGGGTGGGATTAAATCAGACTGAGAGCTTGCTTTACCAAAGCTCTCCTGCTCACCTTCAAATATGAAACTATTTCACTTTACAGAAACTTTGTGGAGCGCTGAGATTGTGAGTTCAGGTCCCATTTTGGTATATATTTGGTACAGCGCCTTTCACGTCAGGAAGATGCCGCAAAATGCTTCACAGGATATTCTATAAAGTGCAGCAACTCTGTGTGTGAGGGCAACACAGCAGATAATTTGAGTATAACAATGTTCCACAAATATTGATTAAGTGAATGACAATTTTTATTTTGGGGAGGTGTTGCCCAGGAGAAACAGTCTTCTCTTTTTCAATATTACCATGGGATTCACCTCAACAGGCAGGCAGGGCCTCAGGTAAGGCAGGGCCTCAGGTTAATGACTCATTTAAGGAAAATACCTTCAGGATATAGCACCCCCCTAGTACAGCATTGCAGTATCATCTTAGACTTTATCTGTTGTAAATTACTACTTGGGGCATGAACTTTCTGACTAAGGGATGAGAGTGCTATGAACTTAGCCACACTGAAAGTTTTCACACTAGATTCCAGAATTAGAACATAAGAACATAAAAATTAGGAGTAGGCCATTCAGCCCCTCGAGCCTGCTCTGCCATTCAATAAGATCATGGCTGATCTTCTCACCTAACTCTGATTACCTGCCCTATCCCCATATCCCCTAATCCCTCTATTTTTCAAAAATCTATCAGTCTCAGCCTTGAAAATGTTCAAGGACTGAGCATTTACAGCCTTCTGGGGTAGTGAATTCCATAAATTCACTACCCTCTGAGTGAAGAAATGTTTCCTCAACTCTGTTCTAAAAGGCTGACCCTTAATTTTAAGACTGTGACCCCCTGGTTATAGATTCTCCTACCAGGGGAAACAGTCCCTCAGTGTCTACTTGTATTGGAGAAACTCTGTTTAATGCTCAGTTAACACAGGAAAGATTAGGAATTCAAACTTGAAACATTACAGTGAAACTCTGTGGTCCAGGGTTGCACTTAATATGTAAACCATCGAGCCATTGTGGGAGCCCCAGTTACCTTCAAGTCTCCCTGTCTCCCCGTTGCATTGCATATCCAATTCCTCCTGTGATTCCTTTGCTGCATTCTCTCTACCAATTTCAGACAATAGCAAGTGTTGTATGCCTTAGTATCAAAACAGCAGACAGAGATCTAAGCACTGACTCCCGTGGGAATCCACTTAGCACTTTCCTCCAGTATGACATTATTCCTCTCATGAATACTCTCTGCTTCCTACATTTCAACCAACGTTCTCATTCATCCCACTACACCTGCTGCTTTTAGTTCAATTATGGACACTCGGGACTTGATCGAAAGCCTTCTTAAAGTGCAAGTAAATGAAATCACATGGTGCAGATCCTGTTATCTGCTTTGTAACACTGCTGAAGAGGTCAAGGAATTTTGTCAGGCAGAATTTTCCCCTGGCTGTTATTAAGTTGCGGCTGAACAGAAATTGCAGGCTTTGGTGTACAGATCATTAACTTACAGTCTTAGGTCATTTATTTAAATTGTTATTTTTTTTAAAACCACAAAATGTAGGGAATGATCCGCTGATAAAAAATAATCCAGTGACTCAGAGCATAGCTTTACACATTATTGCTATTAAACTGAGACAGAATTATGAGCCCAATAAGTATAACTCCTCTGAAGCACAGAGCCAGCTTCCCACAACCCATATATATTTGGCAGAGCACACACGTAAGAGCAGAGCTATGTTTTCACAGCAATGGGAAGGCTTTGGCTGTTTTGGAGGACCAAGGCTCGTGCCAGCGCCTTCACACATCAGGCACTGGCAGCATCAACTTCATGGTTGCACACTCCACATCACCAAGACAGTCAGTAACCCAGGTGCCTTGTTTGATCCTCACATGCCTTTCCTCCCCCACATCCAAGCCATGATCTGCTCTGCCTTCTCTCACCTCCGCAACATTGCCCGACTCCACCACTACCAGGGCATTTTGATTCCCTGTTCACTCTGCTAGGCAATGTTTACACAATGTTTTGACCAAGTAGCCATTGTCCCTCCATTTGTGAACCCTTGACACTAAGACTACACAAAGCTGAGCTTGATCCTAATTATGGAGTCCTGTAGCTCAGTGGTTAGAGCAGTTGCCTCATGAGCGAGAGACATAGCTTCAATTCCGGGCAGGGTGAAATGTTAGGCAAGTTTCCGTACACCACACGCCTCTGTTCACCCAACATTAAGTAGGGAAATCAGTTGTTAGTTGATTGGCGGATCGCTTTGCTGGGGTTAATAATTCCTTTAAACAAATAATAATAAATCGGTCACTCAATCCATGACTGTTTGTGGGACAATGCAATGGGATTTGGCTGCCACATTTTCAATCAAACCAATCAAAACTTACATTTATATCACGCCTTTCACATCGAGAGCACGTCCCAAGGCTCTGTACAGTCAGGTAGGGACAAGAGCAGGAGGGGGAGAGGTCGGGGCAGGATGAAGGAGAGTAGGAGAATTGACTGTATATTTGTGGGCGAAACGCAGCAGCCAAATTGAACACAGCGGTGTCCCATAAACAGCCGTGAAAGTGGGGTTAGGGGAGAAAAGGGGGAAAGAGGGTAAGGGGAGGGGACGAAATAGGGGGGGGAGGAGAACAGGAAACCAACTGTATATTTGTGCCAAAGTATACTGTCAATTCACTTTACAGTATATTCTGTGAATTGCTTTGTGACGTCTCAAAGACAAGATAAGGTGTTATATCAAACGCAAATTTATTTTTATAGATCAGCAAAATCTGGACACACTGGAGATCCGAGATAAAGCTCTAACAGGATCTGCACAGCTCAGCTTTTTATGGATAAATCAAATCCTTTTGAAAAGATTTTAGTGGCCGAATTTGTGATGGTTGTGGTTTATTGTACGCTGATTATCTATTACGCTAATAACTAAACTCAACTGGTAACACTTTTGCCTCTGGGTTAGAAAGGTTTGGGCCTCAGAACCACATCAGACCTCAGACATTAAAGTCTAGATTGATAGTCCAGTGGAGTTCAGGGCGAGTGCTACATGGTTGGGAGATGTTTTTCATAAGATATTAAACCAATACATTTCTTTAATCCATCTGCCTACTCTTCAAGTTAAAGATCCCATGACAGACTAGAGAAGACAAGATTCTCTCAAAGGCTTGTGCAACAATTACCCAGTTAAAATTAGTCACGTTACTGTTCCACATTAATCCCACAATAAAAAATTGTCACTACACTTGTCTAAATGTGGTGCAAAACATTTGGAGGCAATAAAAACAATATGAATCCTTCTATTTGATATAACACCTCATCATCACAGCATCTAAACATTTCAAGCAATTCACAGGCTTCATTATAAAGTGCAGCAACTGTGTATTTGTAGGCGAGAAAGTGCAATAAAAAGTTATTTCTTTATCACTAATAGTGATCTTTTTGTTCTGCTTTTACAGTGAGATTTTCCCAATATGTATTCCCATAACGGAGCAGGGAAGAGTGCTAACATAAGATTTTTCACCACCTATATTTCATTACATTTATTAATATTATTACTGTATTATCACTTGGGTTACAGCTAAGATTGTTCTAAACTACTTATCCATATCAGTGGTTCAGTGCACCCACCCTGCGGTTCACAAAAGTACAGTTTAATATCTGAGAGATAAAAATATGTTTCTTATTAAAACACATTAAAAACACACTGTACAAAAATGTACTACCGTCTGATGTCAAATGTCCTGCCAATAACAACTCTTTTTTAACCAGAGTCCTTTCATTCTCATTTGCGGCCAATTCACAGCAAACTGATATCTCTAGTGAAAACGGTGATGCAAAACTTTTGGCAATTCAGTTGGGCGCCCAGCTCCGAATGGCAGTTCTGAAATATCTTCCCAGCTTTGTGGTTCCATGTCTGGCAGCAAAAGAAATCAACTGGTGCTGGAAAATTGAATCAAGCACACTATTTATTCACTTCTTTAATCCGCAGAACAGCTCTCGGAACTATTTTACGCTAGGTACAGAATGCACTCTTCATCTAAATCGCAGTTGGGAGATTTTAACCTCTTAAAATTGACCCCAGATGTTTGCTCCACTTGTTTCTATTAACATCAAATAAACAAGCACAAATGCCGTTTTGAAAGTTAATCTCCATACAAAATTACTAATGACAAACCTTTCACAAATTCTGAGAAGTACTGGATCACTCACAAACTTAAAAGACGTGTACAATTCCCGACAGAAGCAAGTTTCAGTTTTACAATCCTGCTACTGCTCGTTTCTTCCTCTGTTCCCTTGGATTGACTACTCTGGGATTGTTGTCGTACACTGAAGCTCAGCCACGATCCTTTCACGAATCTTTTAACTGATGGCACAATCCAGTAGGCACGTACATTTGTGTGCAAGGAGCTCAACTGTACTGTAATAAAAACATCAACTAAGGTACAGACTTAGAATTTTTGAGTGATGGGCTCCACTACAGAATCCATATTTAAAATGTGTATTGATATGTCGAAATTTACTTCACAAAGAGTGTTCCACCAACTGTGCAACACGCCGTGACATAAAAGTGAAACAAAAACAGAAGGCGCTGGGAACACTGTTTGTTTCAGATATCCATCCAAAAAAACCACAATAATAAAATTGGTTATTTCAACCCACGACTGTGTGTGTGGGGGACACTGCTGTGCGCAATTGGCTGCCGCGATTCGCCCACAAATTTATACAGTCAATTCACTTTACAGTATATTCTGTGAAGAGCTTTGGGACGTCGATAAGATGTGAAAAGCCGCTATATCAAATGCAAGGATTAATCCAGCGTCTGCAGTACAGTATTTCGTGTTTTTTTGACACAAAAAGTGGTTTAGTTTTCAATTTGTTATGAATTACACAAGCCCAGTTTAGAATCCAAAAACTCCATAGGAATCCAGTATTCCGGAGACTCTTATTCACAAATCATACATTACCACACCAGCTTGTGGCCATTAGTACATTTTACCTCTGTGTGCCAGAAATCCCTGCTGTAAACATTCCAACCACTTGAATTTACCAATAAAAGAATTTGCAAGCCCACAACAAGAGCTTTAACACAGTGAATCCTAATGAGATTAAGAAATGAGCCACACCTCAACATGAAGAAGACATATGCCATCCTCTTTTTGCTCCTGCCAAGGTTTCCTCTTTTCCAATTCTCACCCCTCAACCAAACCAGCCCCTCAAACTCAGTGATGTCGTGAGCAACCTTGGCATGTGATTTAATCCTCAGCTCTCCTTTCTCCCTCTCATATGTTCACAGACCAGCATCACTTTACTTGATTCCTGCCATATTTCTTGCTTCTGCCCCTATCTCACAAAACAAATGCCTCTGAATCCCATGCTCATGCTACCGTTAACTCCCACTTAAGGCTTTCCTGATGCTCTTCTTGTTCATCTCCACAGCTCTAACATCCATCAGCTCCAACTTATTCCAAACGAATCTCAAATTTCCATTTGCTCAACATGTCTCAACGAGAATGTTTCTGGAAAACATGCAACTCCATGATATATTTGATGTTTCCGTTGCTATTGTCTAAACAAAGCTTTTCTTTCAACTGGGAGTATGGGTGAGGGATGGCTTCAGTGCTTGGGAATGAAAGAAACACTTTGGATAGCCCGTGCCAGCCTAGCTCACTTGGTAGCAGTTTCATCTCTAGGTCAGAAGGTTGTGGATTCAAACTCCACTTTGAGCCCATAGACTAGGCTGACCCTGCACTGCCTGTGTACTGCCCAACAATCTTCCAGATCAAAGTGGTTCTTCACTTCATGGCTAGTGCCATGAAGTGGCTTCATGGCTTGCACATAACACACACTGTTATGTGCAAATGCACAGTCACTTCAATTTACGGAAACCTTTGAGATATTGTAGGGTTTATAGCAAATACAACGATTGTTAATACAGCATTAGTAAAGATAATAATCCTTGTATTTGATATAGTGTCTTATTATGCCATCAAGATGTTCCAAATTAAATCCCACCAGATCTGTTCTGAAACAATCATAAATAGTGAAGAAACGCGAGTCTGAATAAATGTAATAATAATAATATTGTAGTTCATGCGGTGGGTGGTGGAGGAGGAGGGAGATGTTGGTCAGGACATATGGAGAAACTCCCTTCTCTTATTATTTGTTAAGTATTTCCAAGTCAGTATAACATATCCAGATGGTTCAAATTCCAGTTGAGATTCCATGTGTACATGCAGACTTTGACAATGTGCAATTTTAATTGAAGAAAATCACAGAGAGTAACACCACGAATGTCACTACATGGAAACTACACAGAGAATTTCAGCTCTCAGACTCAAAATTCCCTTTGCTCTACCTCAGCGATGGGCTAACAATGTCAGAAGCATTCTGTTACTGCTGTATCATGAGGTTACCCAGTCCCACATCAAAAATTATGTGGCCAGTTATGGTAGATATCTGTGGAGAAAATAGCTTTCACATTGTCAGATGAAAGAAGGATGGGACTTTATATTTTCCACGCTTCATTTACTATATCCATGTTGCCCTTGGTGGCAGTAACCACCCAATCCATCATTCTAATCCAACTCATACCAGTCTGCTCACCTTGCAACCAATTGGTTTGTGTCATTGTGAAAAAAAAGCAGCACAATTCACTACAAAGGCAGCATCAAATGCTCAAACATATGTACACACATGCGTGCACACAAATACTCCTGAACATGTGTTTACGTGTATGTATGCGTGTGTATGTTTGTATACATCAGTAGGTTTCTGTATGTGTTGTGCTTGTTTGTTCGTGCATTTGTGGCAACTCACTCCTGCACACATTTCACGACGATGTTGAGATTACCCACAGTTTTCCCCCAGGGCTGCAGGCCTCCAATTAGTAAAGCCCAGCACGCACTATCTCAGAAAGCCTGACATGAACCGAGTGTGACAAGCAAAGAAATTATAAGCACCGTATGCTGATTTAATAAAGCCTCAAGAACTGACGTGAGGTCCGAAGGATTTTAGGGTCCAAAAGAAACTGCGAAACAGAACATTAACTGTTCAAACCAATGATGTCAAGCGCCTAAGGCTCCTATGCTTCCAGCATCCAGTCACATTTTTGCTGCACAAAAACAAGGTTGAGATTCATCATATTGGCAACTGCAGCATTCACAGTAACTATTGATTGTATCATATCCCCATATCCAGTACAACTAACATTAAAAAAAATCTCAACCTAGCTTTATGCATCCCAGAATAGATAGATATTTAATAGTAGTATTAGTTCATTTAGGAGGAGATACACAAGGATCCCGCTGGTCGGATTCTAACGTAGTACAAATTACATAACCGGTTTCACATTGGGAGGATGTCTCAAAGCTTTTGACACTGTTGACTGGGCAGCTGAGATGGGGGAGAAGGGAGCTGAAAAGGGTGAGGGATGAAATACAACGGTCTTTCTGCACATTTTCCATGATATTGCTCCCGGTAAGGTCTTTTTCAAAGATCCAGAAGGTTTTTAGCCCGTTGCAAAATGTCTCTTCTCCCTTACCCCTACTTCACTCGACGACTGCTTTATTCTACACATATTTGACACACTTCCTCTGGTTACCTCCTCCAGGACTTTATCGTTCATGTATTGAGCCACGACAGAGGTTCCTCACACAACATGTACATGCAGATACTTTACAGCAGAGGTCACTGAACAGTGGTCCAATTATAGGGACTTTGTATTGCCAAAATGAATGCACATTCGGTCACCTCCCCCCCCCCCCCGCTCCAACCTCCTCGGGCTTCCGTCCCCAGCTCGTGTGCCCTGTCGCTAATGATAAGGTCACTTTGAGACAGACATTCTCCTAACTCAAAGGCGCTATGTAAATGTCAATTGTATTGTGTTGTAAATTTGTTTGCACCATTTAAGCTGAGCTAACCCAGGACAGACCATGTGATTCAAGCCTGTAGTCAAGTACAACCCAATGCTGGGAGATATTGAGACTGATAGGCAGGAGGTATGCAGCCATGGTATAACTGAATAACAGTCAATCCACTTTATAATAATATATAACATAATAATCCTTGCATTTGATATAGCGCTTTTCACATCTTATCAAAGCGTTTCACAGAATATACTGTAAAGTGAATTGACTGGATATTTGTGGGATAAACATGGCAGTGAATTGCAGACAGCAGCGTCCCCCACAAACAGTCGTGGATTGAAATGACCAATTTTTATTATTGTTTTTTTTTGACGGATTATTATTAGGCGTGTGTGTGGAGTAAGGAAACTTGCCCAAGGTTATGCCCTGATCTGCCTGGATTCGAACACAGGTCTCCCACTTGTAAGGCGAGTGCTCTAACCAGTGAGCTACAAGAGCTCCACTTTACAGTATATTCTGTGAAGCGCTTTGAGACAGATCAACGACATGATAAGGCGCTGTATCAATTGCAAGGATTGTTATTATTAAGTGCCTTCACCCACTTGGCCATCGGAGAATCTTTCAATTCAAAGTTTAATGGAAACAAAAATTATATATTGTTTGTTGTTAACGTTATGACAGACTTCAAGAGGATTAAACAGGGCGTTCCTTCGTGGATTTTAGTGGTTAAAAACAAGAATAAAATGTACAATCATCCCACAGCACCACAGGCTACATTTTATTTCATCTGTGTCACAAGACAAATATGGAGTCGTCACATTTCCCAACCTATTGGTGCAACAATGAAACACTGATGATCTGTCGCTCCCTCTCAACTTGCTGCATTCCCTTTGAGGTCAGTATTAAAGTACATAAAGGCCCAAATTGTTAACGACTTTGTGATGTCCTTAAGGTGGCTATACCTGCCACAAAAACTATAAGGAATATACAGTACAGTGCGATCAAAAAGTTGTGATACTATTACAATTGTCTAATAAGTCTTAAATAAACGATAATATTTTTTAGATAATAGGATAGCTTCACGACATGTTTGTCTCTCTCCCTGTGTATGAGAATTGCTAAATCGATCACCAGCCGAGACAGAATTCCAAATATGTGTGCCAGCGTTATGTATGGAGGCTTTGTATCAGGAAAGCATCGCATATTCTTTCCCTGGAGGAATACACCCTGTGCGTGACATCGATCCACAGGAACTACCCTCCAAAGCCATGTGTGAAATCCACTGGATCTTTGCTGTTGAGAAAGAACATACAAGAGGCTGCCAAAATTCTAACTGGATTCGTTATTAAGAATCCCATTAACTGAGGATGAATTGTTCCTCGAGATGAAGTGTGGAGGTTTGAGTGCCAAGCTATCATTAAAAAATAAAATTCAGCCCCAACTGAGACTACTTTTAGCCGATACAGAACAGCAGACGGAAGAGAGGGTGGAGAATTCCATGACTCAGACCATCCTGTCTCTCTGGCTAAAGTGTGTGAAGAGTGTGGAAGCAGAGAGCCCGCAATATGAGACTGAACGGAAAGGAGACTGCAAAAGTAAACGTTATCACAAAAGAGCCAGAGTTGAAACCATCGGCCTGGCTGCTGCAAGTGGCGCAATGCGCAAATGGATCCTCACAGTTTGTTTTTTTCTATTTCTGACTGCAAAGGCAAATAAGGGAGTTTTTCCTGGTGCCCTGACCGACAATCCCCCAAATAAAATTGTTCATTCACCTCACGGCTGTTAGCTCCTGTAGCTGTGGAGCTCATGTAGATCAGTGGTTAGAGCACTCGACTTACAAGCATGAGACATGTATTCAAATCCAGGCAGATCAGAGTAGAACCTTGGGCGTGTTTCCTTACTCCACAATCCTAATAATAATCCCTCCCCACAATAATAAAATTGGTCATTTCAATCCACGACTGTTTGTGGGGACGCTGCTGTGCACAATTGGCTGCCGCATTTCACCCACAAATATACAGTCAATTCACTTTACAGTATATGCTGTGAAGTGCTTTGGGACGTCGATAAGATGTGAAAAGCACTATATCAAATGCAAGGATTAAAGTGTTACTTCTGTGAGCAAACTGACTTCTGTGTTCGCTTAAAAAAATGCACAGTCACTCCACTTTACAATATATCTTGTGAAGCTCTTTGATACATCCTCTGCTGATGAGAAAGGGCTATATCAAACGCTAGGATTATTTCATTATCAAATAACTATGAGCGAAAACCCAAATGCATTAAATCACTCAATGTCTGTGAAATTAAAATGAGAAGCTTGTTGAACGGAATTACAGCGGATTGACACTTATAATAGAGCTGCTGTTGCTACTGCCCATCAGTTTCAATATCACCCAATTGTATGTTGCCAACGGGCAAATTCTGTTTTGCATCAGATTTCAGCGTCACCATTTTCCAACTCTGATCTGCTGGTCACCAGTTTTAGAGGAATGAAGCAATGATTAGACAGGCTGCAATCTTGAGAAGACCACGCATAGGGGGAGGCCTCTTCAATCAATCAATCGATCCATCGATCCATCCAATCGATCCATTGAATCAATCAATCAATCAATCAAAACTTACATTCATATCGCACCTTTCACGTCGAGAGGACGTCCCAAGGCGCTGTACAGTCAGGTAGGGACAAGAGCAGGAGGAGACGGAAGGGGCAGGATGAAGAAGAGTAGGAAAATTGACTACATTTGTGGGCGAAACACGGCAGCCAATTTGCGCACAGCAGTGTCCCACAAACACACAGCAAATTGCGCAAGGAGTGTCCTCTTAGATGTTTATAACATATTAAATGGGATGGAAATAGTACAATTAACAAGATCAATACTTTAGGATACAATAGAGACAGGAGAAAAGAAAACATAGGTTTACAGTTGCAAATAGTGGTTTCAGTCAGATATCAGGAAGTTTTGCTTTACTCAAAGGGTAGTCAATGACTAGAACAGGTTGCCAAGAAGTGCGTTGGAGGCCAGGACACTGAATTCACTGGAAATGCAGCTTGATGCTATGATGGGTATTCTGAAGGCTCTTCTTCATCTGAACCAATGTTATGAACTTATGACTTTACCCTGAAAATGATAAAGCCAGATATTTTTCCCTTTCTAAGTTTTGCTCCCCTGAAGCTAATGACTCACTTGATGTGCTGTTAATTCTCTTTGAGCACCAGACGCTCTTTGGTATGTAGGCTGTGTTCATTCACCATGGGGAGCCTGAATAGGCTGAATAGGGGAAGCGATAAAGGGCATTTTACTCTGATCAGTAAAAATGGGGCTCTTTTTGCAATCGATTTCCATTAGGAGTATTACAACAAATTAACAACAACAACAAATTACACTTATAAAGCGCATTTCACGTCGGGAGGACGTCCCAAGGCGCTGCACAGGAGGCGTGTGACCCGAGCTGGGAGGGGAGTGTTCGGGAAGGGGTGAAACACGAAAGGGAGGTCGAAAAGTCCGGGGTGGAACAAAAGGCACGATCGAAGAGGAAAGTCTTCAAACCGGCCTTGAAAGAGGAAAGGGAAGAAACGAGACGGAGGGATTGAGGGATGGTATTCCATAGGGTGGGAGCGGAGAAACTGAAGGCTCGGCCTCCGATGGTGGGGCGGTTCGGGCGGGGGGCTTGGAGCAGGCCAAGTCCTGTTGAACGGAGGGTGCGGGTGGGCTTGTAGGGGGAAAGTAGATTGGTTAAATAGGGCCGGGCAAGGCCGTGTAAGGCCTTGTAGGTGAGGACGAGGATCTTGAACTCGATCCTCTGGAGGATGGGGAGCCAGTGGAGACGGGCGAGGGTGGGGGTTATGTGGTCGCGGAGGCGGGTGCGGGATAGTACACGGGCTGCAGAGTTTTGGATGACCTGCAGCCTGTGAATGGAGGAACTGGGGAGGCCGACGAGGAGAGAGTTTCCGTAGTCCAGCCTTGAGGTGATGTACGCGTGCACGAGTGTTTCGGCAGCGCGGGGGGGTAAGATAATTGCGGAGCCTGGCAATGTTGCGCAGGTGGAAATAAACGGTGCCGGTCAAGGCGCGGATGTAGGGGAGGAAGGAGAGTTTTTGATCGAACATGATGCCGAGGTTCCTGATTGGCTTTGTGAGGTGGAGAGTACAGCCTTGGATATTGAGGCTGGCAGCGCCCGATGTGCGGAGGCGCTGGCTTGAGCCCATCAGGAGGGCCTCGGTCTTACTCACGTTCAATTGCAAGAAGTTGTCCCTCGTCCAGGACTCGATGTCGGACAGACATGCTGTCAGAACATCGATCGTCTGGGGGTTGAGGGATGAGGCAGAAAGGTACAACTGGGTGTCATCCGCATACATGTGGAAATTTACCCCATGTTTGCGGATGACATCGCCCAGAGTGAGCGTGTACAGGGTGAAAAGGAGGGGGCCTAAAACAGAGCCCTGAGGGACGCCGTGAGAAACTGTGCGAGGGTTTGAGGAGAAACCGTTGGAAGAAACAACGTGTAAACGGTGGGTCAGATAGGAATGGAACCAGTCAAGGACTGTGCCTTGAAGGTTGAGTTGGGAGGAAAGACGTTGGAGGAGGATGGTGTGATCGACTGTGTCGAACGCAGCAGACAGGTCAAGGAGGACAAGGAGGCAGAGGGAGCCCTGGTCACAGGTGGTTAGGATGTCATTTGTGACCTTAACCAGGGCAGTTTCTGTGCTGTGGATAGGGCGGAAACCTGATTGGAGGGGTTCAAAAAGTGAGTGAATTGAAAGGAAAGAGCGGAGCTGGGAGGCAACCACTCTTTCAAGGACCTTGGATAAAAACGGGAGGTTGGAGATGGGTCGATAGCTTGATGGTTGCGACGCATCAAGGGAGGGTTTCTTCAGGATAGGGGTGATGGTGGCTGTTTTAAGGGATTATGGACGGTGCCTGAGGAAAGGGAAAGGTTATTAGCTGATGAACTGCCATTATAGAACAACTCTCTCCCTCAATCTCTCCATCTGCCCTCTATTTATCTAGCTTTATATCCTACCTTAAAACTTGACTGTACCTATGGTCACCTCTCCCTTCATGAAAAGTGCTATATAAATGCAAGTTGCTGTTGTTGAAATGTTTCACAAAGATGGAATGGAAATGTCTGTGCTGATGAGGGATAGGAGTGTGTTGACCAAAGGCATGGTCAAAGGGCTAGGATGTTAGACGGGTTCTAAATGTAGAGAGCGAGAGAGAGAGAGAATAAGATAGAGCGAGAGGGACGATAACTGTAGGCACAGTCGAAGAGGAAGGTCTACATGTGTGAACTGAAGACAGGCAAGGATTGGGTGAGGTGCAGAGATCAAGGCAGAGACTTCCAAGTTTCAGGCTTAGTGTCTAGAATGATGGCCACCCATGGTGGAGCGGATGGACGAAAAAATGAAAAGGGAGGTGATGTGGGCATAGGAACTTTCCCAGTTTAATCAAAATTGAAACACAATTTATACTTATTCCTTCTAGGAATTCGTAAACCTCAAGTATTTACTTTCAGATTATTTCCCCCTAATCTCTTGAACTCTTATCAGTCTTTAAATCCTGTCTTAGAACCTATCTCTTTGACCATGCCCATGGCCATCTCCTTTCCCCACCTCCTCTTTGCCTTGTTCTGTTCTGTGTCTGACCTTGCCTTTATACAGCACTCAGAGATCTTATGCTATAAAAATGCATGATGTTGATATTTTAACAACAACAAAATTACATTTGTATAGCGCCTTTTACACCAGGAGAACGTCCCAAGGCTTAAATTCATCCCATACATAATGCCACAAACTAGTTCTTACCATTATGTAGTTCGGCCACTTAGTTTGCCCTTGCTTCAGTTGGATGCCAACCTGTTCCTTGCACCATCAGCTGTGAATCCCTCCAACCCATTCATTTTAAAAATGGCAGCATAGGGTGAACTGCTGCTCAGCCTCATCAATGTTGACTTGTTTCCCCCCTTTCCCCCCCCCCCCCCCCTCCCTCCGGTTTGCTCTCTTCTTCAAAAGGTATTTCTACTCCTTTTCCCTTTTGGTATAGAGTTCCATTGGCTCCAGAGGCACCTTCTGGTAATTCGCACAAGGACCCATTATTGATGCGTGGCACTGGTTGTGGGCCAGACTGTTCAACCAGAGTCCACCACAGCCCAGTTCTCATCAGTCTTTGCCCATGTCTGCACACACACACGTTTCAACAAAGGTGTCAGTACTCAGGTGTGGCAATCCTAGCTGATTTACATCTCCCTAAGCTGTGTGAGATCTGCTAAATCAGCATAGACTGAGATTCAGGCCATTTGGCAATGCCATGGCCCATTTCATGTCAACTAATGTTAGAGAGTTTTGATGAGTAGCCTCTAATCAAACAGATGGTTCCACCGGGTCACTACTTGTAGAACTCACTGATCCCCATTAAACTCTGAAATCACCCTCTGCTGGACAAAAATGGTCAAAATACATGGGGAGAAATTCTGCCTTTGTCTAGATTACCTCTATTTTGTTAGCATTTCAGAGTGCACCGAATTTGGCAAATTCTTAAAACACAGGCTTCATTTTGAAGGAAGTTTTCTCCAAGTTCTTTTAAGAAATAAAAAAAAACTGACTTCAAAGCTTAGACTGAATTTAATATTTTGCCAAATTCTGGACTGCTCTAAAATGCTACATAAATAAGAGTAAATCCAGACTCAGGTGGAATTTCTCCTCAGAGATGCTTTGGGTAGGAACAGCATTGCCATGGCACTGAGCAGTGAAGGAATTCTGGCAACAACTTTAAACAGCCTGGCCTTAGCCGGCCGGGCAGGGTTTTGATGTTTCAGGGTTGTTTTCATATCTGGAATTGGGTTGGAGTCTGTTTTCCTATTGTCTAACAACGATCAATATGAAAACTTGCAGCAAACGTCAATGAAACCCCAATTCCACCTTGTCTCAGCCAATAAGATCATTTTGTCTTTTAAGATAGTGGAATCATAGAATATTACAGCATAGAAGGAGGCCATTCAGCCCACCATGCCTGTGTCAGTTCTTTGGAAGAGCTACCCAATCAGTCCTACTTTCCCGCTCTTTCCTGTATCTATCGAAATAAGAGTGAATTTACATTATTACCAAATACCTGTGATAGCTTTTCAACCTAAAGTGGCCTTACCGTATAAGACTGGATGGGATTTGGAGCGTTTGTTCTAGTTTTCTGCAGTGAACACACACAACCGAAATGCACGAAGGATGTTAGTATAAAAGTTTCAGTACTATCACTACCATGCCTTTGAGCCATTGATGATTTCTGACACTGACTGCACTTCTAATAAATATAAATCATTCACACAGACTTTCCTACTCAACTTTCACAGAAAAATCCATCATCTTGCTAACTTTATCTTCTCACTGACCCACAAACTGGCATCAAACACAACAACCTGCATTTATATAACACCTTTCACAAGGGGCAGTGTGTTGCAGTGATTGCTTGCTGGGCTTGAAGGCTTGTTTATGTATTGTAGCTGTGGAACTCTACGAAATTTACCACAGGAGGTTTTACAGAGGATATAGGGGAAGACACGAATACACAAACATGTTCCCTAACAAATATACAATCGCTCCACAATAATAATAATAATCCCTGCATTTGCTATCTTCTAGATGTCTCAATGCGCTTCACAGAATACACTATAAAGTGTACTGCATATTTGTGGGCGAAACGCAGCCGCCGAATCCACACAGCAGTGTCCCACAAACAGTCGTGGATTGAAATGACCAATTTATTATTGTTTTTCTTGAGGGATTATTATCAGGCGTGTGGAGTAAGGAAGCTTGCACAAGGTTCCTCCCTGCATGGAATCGAACTCAAATCTCTTGTTTGTAAGGCGAGTGCTCTAACCAGTGAGCTACAGGACTCTACTTCATAGTATATCTGGTGAAGTGCTTTGAGATGTCCTCTCGACATGAAAGGTGCCATATACCAAATGTAAGGATTATTTATTATTATTCATTTATGAAGGCTATGTTTTTCCTTTGTCAGGAAGTCAGAACAGTATAGCTGCAGACAACATAAAACTCAGTGGAGTGCGATTGGGCACTTGCCCTATTCAAGCACAGGCTTGGATTTCCAAATTGTCATTTTCATTCAATTTCTAGCAGACAGATTGTCAGCCATTCACAAACCTCCCAACATGCCTGTATGTTAGCATAATTTAAATACATCTGATCTTTCAACATCAAAGGATGCAGCCACCTTAACTCTTCCCATTTACACAAGTGATAGATTTGTTGGTCCAAACATGTACTTTTCAGATTTGCTAGCATTCAGTGACATGGTGAGATGCCGTGGAACAAGTAAATACCGCAGTTTTGTTGAAATAAATTCAAAGTCCTGCTGAGGTACATGTATAATTATCACCACAGTCAACCAAAAATATAAGTACATCTCCTATATAGAATACAGGTACTTCCACACAGGGCATTATGTAAAGCTGTGTATTACAAAATGAGTGGTGACTCATGCAAGTTGAATTATTAACAATTTATTTACTTTAATCTCTCCAAATTATTTGTCAGCCTGGTTCAGTGTGCAGCCTCATTCATGTTAGGATTTCAAACTCACAATCTTGGCTGACATTCAATGCTATGCTGGGGAGCATTGCATCGTTGGCCGAGCTGTTATCCGGATGAGACCAATAAACTGAGGTTGACGCATCACTCGCTCGGCTGGAAGGGCGCAGAGGAGATTTACCAGGATGGCACCAGGAATGAGAGACTTTGGTAATGAGGAAAGGCTGGAGAGGCTAGGATTATTCTCATTGGAGGTTATGAGGAGACCCGATAGAGGTTTTCAAAATCATGAGGGGATTCGATAGGGCAAACAGGGAAAAACTGTTTCCACTGGTGGTTGTGTCGGTGACTCGAGGTCACAGATTTAAAATAGTTTCTAAAAGAAGTGGAGGGGAGGTGAGGAGAAAGGTTTTCACTCAGCGAGTTGTTGGAATCTGGAATGCATTTCCTGAAAGGGTGTTGGAGGCCGATTCGATAACAACTTTTAAAAGAGAGGTGGACGGTTATTTGGGGAGGATGGGTTTGTGGGGTTATGGGGAGAGAGCCAGGGAGTGGGATTAACTTTGAACAGCTCTTTTCAAAGAGCCGGCATAGACACGATAGGCTGAATGGCCTCCTTTTGTGCTGTAAAATTCTACGATTCTATGAAACACAAACTCAATCATGATTCGGTACTTCCTGACACTATCTTGTATAATGGGTGCCATATACATACAAATTGGCATCGATTGAAACTTGCACTAACTTAAAACTATACATTATATATAAACACATACACAGAGCATTGTGTATCTTTGAAAGGGAAGGGAAGGGAAGGGAAGGGAAGGCTAGATGGATGGATGGATGGATGGATGGATGGATGGATGGATGGATGGATGGATGGATGGATGGATGGATGGATGGATGGATGGATGGATGGATGGATGGATGGATGGATGGATGGATGGATGGATGGATGGATGGATGGATGGATGGATGGATGGATGGATGGATGGATGGATGGATGGATGGATGGATGGATGGATGGATGGATGGATGGATAGATGGATGGATAGATGGATGGATAGATGGATGGATAGATGGATAGATGGATAGATGGATAGATGGATAGATAGATAGATAGAGGGTTTTTTTCTGTGTGCGGAGAGTTTTGAAATAGGATCCCTTACCTGCCGGTGTTGGGGCAGTGAATATTGCAGTCCTGAAGGCTGTTGGTTTTGCTGCATCTTCTGTAGCAGTAGCTTCTGTTGCAGTGCTATAGGGATGGCCTGCGCTCGCTGTAGGGCCTGATTCTGGAGATGCCCCGGCTGTGAGGGCGGAGGCTGCTGCTGCATCGGCGCAGGAGGCTGCTGCTGCTGCTGCTGCTGCTGCTGCTGCTGCTGCTGCGTGTAATGCAACACAGAAGATTTGTTCTGGGCTCCTAACATGGTAGAGATCTGCTGTCCTGGCTCCGGGTCAAAGTGAGACAAAGGCTTGGTGTTAGTGTACGAGAACTGGTCCGGCGATGCGGGATTGGGATTCATCAGGCTACGGTTGATGCCGTGTGTCTGCGGGTGAATCATGAGGCCAGTCTGGGGAGCCTTGTAGAGGTGGTTATTGATGGTTTTTGTCTGGCCGCTGTTGGCGGACACCCCGGTGAGCATTGCGCTCTGGGGGCTGAAGGGTTGTTGGTGGAGTGAGGGGCTAGTGATCTTCTCTTGGACAAAGCTTCCTGGAGCAGGGCCTGACGGTGGAGCAGGCGGCCAGTTAGCTGCCTGATTCTGTTGCTGGTGCTGCAGCATGGCGTGCTGCTGCCGATTGTCCGCAATCTTTTTCAGCTGCTGCGCGTGGGACAGGTCGTACCAGTTGGACAAGCCTCGGTTGGCGGCGGACTTCAACGCTTGCTGCGGCTGGTTCTGAGGTTGAGGCGTCGAGGAGATGGGCGACGGAACCGATATGGCCGGATTGGCCATGGAATACGGTGGTCCTGCGGACGGGGGCCTCACTTGGGGTGACCCTACGGGCGCCTGAGTGAAACCCGGCGAGTACTCCGTTTTTATCACAGTGTTTTCCAACTGCGAGGGAGGTTTTGCCGCACTGCTCTGGCTTTGCTGCCCCAGGTCCATGGTGAACGATTCCTCGTTCCTGATGCTTGGGTTCAACATGTTGTCCAAGTCAATGTCACTCAGTGGAGGCACCCCCGACATGTTTGTCAGTTCATCAAACAAATCCTGCAAATCCGGATCGAATAAGTGCATTCCTATATCATCTTTGGAATCGAATAACATACTGTTGGAGATTGGGTTGCTTATATGCTCACTGCAAGAGACACTCTCCACTGGCTCCTGTTTCATCTCCTTGTTGAGTGGCATGCTGAAGCCAGAACTTATATCTCCACCATTGGCTTGGGTGCTTCCTATCAAGCCACTGTCTTTCGCTTGGGTACCAGGTCCCATAGTGACTGAGCCCTGCATCGTTTGGCCTTGCCCATTGCTGAGTGGATGCCCACTTTGGCTCACTGCAAGACTGCCGTCGTCCACTCGCATTCTCTTAATGTCCATCGTGAAAACCCCATCGGAGATGCCATTTTGTCTGTCAGTTCTGACAGGTGAACTGTTTCCTTCCAGCTTCCTCTTTATGGAACCCTGTAACTAAAAGAAGAGCCTTTGTTAACACCAACGTCTATTCACTCTCAAATAGCCACAGATTCACATATATAAGATAACAATCCTGGCAATAGTTTACTTCCAGCAAATGCCTCCTAAGTTCACTGTCAGTCTGTTCCGAGTTTCCTGATCAGGGCTGTAATGATTTAGCACCGTGGGTTTGGGAGAGAAAATCAGTCAGGGTTCCCACTCCTGATTGCTGCCATTCACCAGTGCAAGAGGTAAAAATGTGCAGATGCCAGTTTAAGTCAGGATCTCACAGCTCTCCCTTCAGATCAGATAGCTCACTGTTAGCTGGCTATCAGGCCTACGCTAACCTTCCCTCTCTCCCTTGCTGGGAGCCCAGGAAGAGGGGAGGTTACCCATAAGTGTGGACGAAGAGGAAATATCTTCATGTGCAATTTGAAAACAAATAAAGAGGGAGCGGGGGCAGAGGGATAGAGGGCAGGGAGTTCAAAAGGTTCAAGCTATACTGGCTGAAACTCACTGGTAAAAATAAAAGTCTTATTAGAATTATTAATAGTGCTATAAAATTGCAAAAATTACAGATAGATTTTCTGATACTCGCAGATCAGGTTAACTACAACAACAACTTGCATTTAAATAGCACCCTCCATGCCAGCCAGTCTCCCAGAGTGTTTATTCTCTGCTAGTCAGAGTACCAGACTTTCAAAAGGCTTGAGAGGTTCAGAAATATTGAGAGCTTACAGTATCTAAGCTGTTTGCAATGCAACATATACAGTACTAGGATTACAAGTGAGCCCTCTACTCAAGAGCCATGTGGAAAATCTATATAACAGTGGTAATCCTTTAGGCATTTCTGTCATCGCTAACTGTGCATACAACGAGTCCAGAAAAGAAATCACAATCTTAATAATTAAACTACGATAGGCTACGCACGATCCTCTGAATTATTCAGATGCAAATGATTTTGTATACAACATACACTTTGATAACCGTATGTTTTAGTGCCTTTCAGTCATTATACTCAGAGGATGAGAATACAGCAATGTGTTGCTTGTTAACATTTCTTTCATGTTAGCTTTGACAATTAAACCAAATCCTACTTTGGATTTGTTCTTCACCACCTCATCATCCCCCGATTTCTTCACTGATCTCACCTCTCCATTGTGGATTTGCTCTCAGTACTGACCGACTATATAAACAAGGTGAAAAAAATGATTTTACAGAGCTGGAGAGCAGAAGCAAAACTCCAGCTCCGTAACAACAACTTGTATTTATCTAGCACTCTTCAACAAAATCGTGTCTATATTATTTGTTTACAATACTGGACTTACACTGGGCATGAGAAGGTGATCAGGAATGGGGGACTCCCATTATTTCCCCTCTGACACAAAGAGATATCGCGATACACATTCCACTAATATCCCAGCTGAGATGTACAATTTCACTTTAACACATCCTGTGTTGCGTTTTTATAATTGTGATAATCCTGCATTTGATATATTATTGCCTTTCACTGTAAGCTTTCATGGGAGGAAGGTTCAAAGTGTTTCACAGGATTATGGTAAGAGTGTAGTTAGTGTCCTTGGATTTCCTAGGCAAATTCAATAGCCAGTTTGCACATAGCAATGTCCCACCAACAGCCACGGAGCGAATGACCAAATTTATATGGGGAATTATGGCCAGGACACCAAAAAAATAATTTTGTCTCTCTTTTCAAATAGTGCAATGGAATCTTTACCATCCATCTGAGTAGGCAGACAGGATCTTGGTTTATCTTGTGTGAAGGGCAGCACCTTTGACAAAATAAATGCTCTCCCAGCATTGCTAGGCATTGTCAGCCTAGTCTATGAGGTTAATGTCCCAAAATAGAGCTTGAAACCTTGAGAGAGTAAGAGTTCCACCATCTGAGCTTGGCTGACATGCTTTTACAGCCTAATTTGGTTGATGATATTAATGTTTTTTGTTTGAATGACAAATGCTTTGTAACAATTGGCAAGGAGGAGTTACTACACTCAGCAGCAGAGGAGAGCTGAACCAATGCGATTGCAAATGATTGATCACTGCAGAATACTACCTTAAAAACTGCACTCACACAGATGTTACATTAGCTTCCTTCACGCTAGCAGGTTCTGGAATTCCTCCAAACATTCTAGTCTATAAAAATATTCACTAAAAAAAATATATTCACAGAATGAGACAGCCGGCATTGGAGTTAATCATAATTCTTTGAAGCGCTTTCATTTGTTTAAAAAAAAAGGCCTGGTGTCGAGACTCCCTCTTTGAACATGAGTGTTTTCCAATGGAAAATCAAGAAAAACATTAGGAAAGGAAAGGACAGTTAATCCAAGTTGGGCCAGAATGCACCACCGTGCAGTATGAACAAATTCATCGCGGCAGATTGCTGGCAAAGTCTGCGCTGTGTATTGTTCCTGCCCAGGAGTGCAACAGTAATAAGCAGTTTCAATGTCGGATTGTCACCAGATAGAGAAACACAGAAACACTCTGCATAAAGGGGAGCCATTCAGTGGATCGCGACTGCGCTATTAATAGCAATAATAATCCTTGCGGTTGATATAGTGGCTTATCACATCTTCGAGATGTCTCAAAGGACTTAAAGAATATACTGTAAAGTGAATTGACTGTATATTTTGTGGACAAAACGCGGCAGCCAATTGTGCACAGAAGTGTTCCATAAACAGTTGTGAATTGAGTGTCCTGATCATTGATTGATTGATTGATTGATTTTTGAAGGGATTATTACCCCCAGAAAAGCAATCTGATAATTGACTAACAACTGGTTTCCTACTTAATGCTGGGTAAACAGGGGCGTGCGGAGTAAGGAAACTCGCCTAACATTTCTGTTGCTATCCAGGAAAATGGAATAAAAAGTTTATCGTCTATTGGCAGTGAGGATTGTTCATTTGCACTACCCTCCATGGTTTGGTAGCCTGCCCGTGCTCAAGAGATTGAGTAGTGTACTTCACTGATACAATACAGCCATGTTATACCATGGTAGATGGGGGGGGGTCCAAAAAAGGGCCAAAGGTTGGTAACTACAGTACAAAGGTAAGTGATAAAGCATAGGGCTCCTGCAAGCAGCCATGATGTGGTGCCAGATATGAGCCACATTCTCCATTAATAACTCTAGCTGCCATGCATTCTTCTGAATGCATGGCATCATGCCATGCATCCCCATCCCCAACCCCATCTCTTGGTTCACACGGCTTTCAGGAACGGGGTCAGCTTTACCTCAGTAGATTTCTACCCTCTGCAGCCCAGGGTTTATGAGACCACACTGAACATGGAGAGTATTTACCCACCTCTTCGACCGTGCCATTGACCAACCCTCTTCTCCCTACTTTGCTCCACCTTCTTTGACTCCCACCCTGGCTCGGGTCCGAAACACTGACTGTCCAGCGCCTTGGGCCATCCCCCCGACGTCAAACATACAAATGTAATTTTGTTGTTGTTAATCCTGCACATATCACCACCGAACCAGTGGGACATCCACAAGTCTAACTGCAGTGAGTTAGACTTCTAGCACAAGAGCTCCCATACCATTCTGGAAGTTGGTATGGGAGAAGTTGTTTTTGTTGCATAAAGTGGCACAAAATAAAATCAATTGACACATGAAATAACGGTTCCTATCAATACGCTCATTCAGGAACTCCAGGCTGCATCCATGTGAAACAGATTTTATACATAATACAAATAATAAGGCATTACTTTCTGGATACATGCTGACACATTGCCTTTCATTGCCTGGTGACTAGGTACATGGCCACTGCTCTTTCTGTCTATTGCATGGGTCCGTAATGTAAATGAATGGTCAATTTTAACTCAGCTCCTAACTAACTAGTTGATTGTCCACTATGCACAGCTTTCCATAAGTCAACGTTGGGTCGCATTAAATTGAAAAGTCAATGACAGTGTGCATGAAATATAAATGTCATTATTTAAGGTGTCACTTGAAAGGAGGAGATTTCCGAGGACAAGTTTATGGAGCATTGTAGGGGCTTTATGGAGAGGCTTCACTTTGAGTCTAACCAATGCAACACCTTACCTGAGAGTGCCTTTCATGCTGGATGCAAGTGCAACAGTAGCACTGACTCCTTTTAACAGGTACAAAAAGCAATTCAAAACAGAACGTGTCACTGTTGTACAGTTCAGTGATACCAAGGCTCAAGGAGCAATTGTACACGCTTAAAGACACTACAAAACCCAGAGTCACAATCCAATAAGCAGACCATATAAAAAAAAAGCTACACATCATCACCAGCTAGGGGAAAGGCTCCTTGTGAATCAAGCCTGTTGTACTGAAAGGAATGTGAAAGATAAAAAAATGCAATTCTCAGAGTTAGATCCCATCTCTGTTTTCTGAAGGAGTCACATTACAAAGCAACTGTTCGCTGCAGTTTGGCTCAATTGAGAAAGTTGTGCGTTCGAGTGTCACACCAAAATGCCACACTGAGGAACTGCTCTATTGTCAAAAGTCCTGCCTTTGCATGCGGTGTTAAACTCAGATCCTGTCTGTCAGCGTCTTGGGACATCCTCC
This sequence comes from Hydrolagus colliei, assembly GCA_035084275.1. Classification (NCBI taxonomy): domain Eukaryota; kingdom Metazoa; phylum Chordata; class Chondrichthyes; order Chimaeriformes; family Chimaeridae; genus Hydrolagus; species Hydrolagus colliei. Next base: position 2,009,746 of record CM068745.1, on the reverse strand, counting down.
CAACCAGAAAAGCACGATACAAATGTAATTTGTTGTTGTTGATTGACTGTCCCAATAGTTCAAGTGGACATTAAAGATTCCAAGCCATTATTTTGAAATAAAGCAGTGTCTTGGCAAATATTCTTCAAAAAGACAATCAATCAGTCGTACACCTTAATACAGATTGTGGGACTTTGCTGGTACAGATCAGCCGCTGTGTTAAAACCATTCACCAAAATTGATCTAACACTGATGGTGGTAATTAAACATCGTTGACGGAAATGTCCAGTTAATGTGTTAAATTATTGACTGGTTCCTTAAGTAGCTAGCCCATCCAAATGGTGACACCCAGAAACCAGTCCTGTCACACACAAAAGTGCCAGTTAACAGGATGCTGGTTTAATTAAGCAAAACAGTATGTTGCTTTAAGTAAACCCAGATCAATATATTGGGATGTATCATGACAGTAGAACAAGCCAACATAGGTTTTAGAGTATTAAAGGGAAATTTCAGGACAGATACCAGAAAGCCTTTCTTTGTGCAGAGGGTATGTCAACGACTGGAGAAAATTGCCAGGAAGGATGGCAGAGGCCAAGATATTGCTTAAAAAGCAGCTTGATGGAGTGAGGGGTGGGTAGGTGGGGGAAGATGACGAGATGGTAGAATGGGTCTTCTAGACTCAGAGGGATGAGATCAGATAGCCCAAAAGGCTTTCTTCACCCAGATCAATCTTGTGATCTTGTAAATGTCAGCCCAATGGCATTTTTGTGAGCTGGTGAGTTGTGTGGCCAGCTTCTGGGTATAAGTATTATGGATAATAATATAATGTGGAGCTCCTGTGGCTCAGTGGTTAGAGCACGTGTCTTGCAAACTGAGGAGACCAAGTTGGGGAAACATGTGTTTGAATCCAGGCAGGTCAGGGCGAAACCTTGGGCAAGTTTCCTCACTCCACACGCCTAATAATAATCCCTCCCCAAAAACCACAATAATAAAATTGGTCATTTCAATCCACAACTGTTTGTGGGGACACTGCTGTGCGCAGTTGGCTGCCGTGATTCGCCCACAAATATATACAGTCAATTCACTTTACAGTATATTCTGTGAAGCGCTTTGGGACGTCGATAAGATGTGAAAAGCGCTATATCAAATGCAAGGATTATTATATGATATAGTTTCTGGGGTGAATGGGGGAAAATGATGGGGTGAATACAGGTGTAGGTTATTTGCTGCAGCAGCAATGATGCCCGGTTAGACATTCACCATTTTGTTACTTTTTATTTTTTTTAATTAGTGGAATTGAAACTTTTTTTTGGCAGGTTCCATTTGGTAAAACTCTGATACAATTTATATTGAAATAGCACTTTCAACAACAACTTGCATTTATATAGTGAGGGTGAGGGTAGCATCTACAAATATTTTCACGTGTCAAAGTGCTTCAAACAACTGGCTGAGCAACTGATCCAAGGAGAGGGTGAAATGGGGGTGGGGGGGGAGAAAAGTAGACTCAGAGATAAGACTTAAGGCTGATTCAAGCAGAGTTTTTGACATTTGCTTTTCCAGGAATCGAGCTCGGTCAAAAACACGTTAACATGACAGACAAGGCAGTATGATCAATTTCACACGCTGCAACATCAGCTCCTCCCCCCTCTTCCCTCCCATGACCTTTCTCATTACTGTTCAGCGAGCCTTTGGCAAGGTTTGTCAAACTGGTGAAAATTTCACTTTGAGAAGGAAGCCGCGGCGGAGCTTAAGGAGCTATTGTCACTAGCCAGGAATGCCTCAACTCAGCCACACAGTCTGCACTCTCCAGCAGGGCGACAGACAGCTAGTGTACCACAATCAGTTCAGAAATGATTTACTGGCTTATCGGGCAAAGTGTTTGAACAGCGCGATCTTTGATAGGAACTTTCAGCAGAACGTTGCAAAATGTCAAAAACAATAAACGGCACCGAAAAAACTAAAAGAGGCCGTCTCCTCTGGTAGCTCAATTCACCAAAACACACAGCGCCTCCATGTTAAAAATAACAACACCCCAATAAGTACTTTGGGATGTCCCCTTGATGTGAAAGGTGCTTTGTCAAATGTAAGAATCATTATTATTACTACCATCATTTAATCCCTGACCTGTGGTGAGTTTGCTGACATCAGCAAGCAGTGGAAAACGACACTGTCCTCAGACACCCTAGGGAAGTCAGGGTTCCTGCTTTCTTGTATGTAAACACTTGCTAAAAACTGCTAGTGTGTGAATGTTGGGGAGTTGCAACAGGATTTCAATCAACTCTGATGCCCTCCGTTGGATGAACACTTCACTGTTTGGCTCAAACGTGAGTAGTGGCCACTCAACCAAGCTACCAGAGGCTGTCAGCACCTGGATTGAACCCAGCAACAGCCAACGCACTCAAGGGAAGATAGAAACTCAGAGGAAAATGTTTTAGAGAGTACCAAACACACTCTCCATGATGGGACACAGAGACAGTTATTGCTAACTGCACAGTCAGCTTTAAGTGGTTACCATAGTGTCTGGTTTGCTCTCAGCATGTTGCAGCGTTCTTCCGAGTGGCTGAAAGTACAGTCGGTTGGACTTTAGAATCTAATTCACGCTGCTGAGTGTTTGAATAATCTCAGCTCTTTGTTGCAAACCAGGAACCTGCCCTCCAGGCTCTGCTCCCAGCGGTGAGCCACCTGCACACAGAAAACCCAACCCACAAAGTACAAGTTGAAAATGAGCTGTGTATCCCTATTTCTAACCTAACTCTATTGTGCACTGCTTACTGACGCTTCACAGTCTGGCCTGAAAGTCTTATATAAATAAAATATATATACAAGCTTCTCTCTTATCCTTATACAACACAAATGGCAGAAATCACTTGTTTGTGAAAAGCTGCTATTCGGCCTAACACTGCAATAATCTTTCTGATGCAAGGTCAAAGTGCCCTTGGAAAGATTCACAGTTTATAAGTCTGAGTTCACAGATCTTCAAGGAAAATTCCCATTGCCCTCGCGGTTGGAGAGAGTTATCATGAGAAGTTATTTTTATTTTGCGTTAGAAATGAGGATATGTCAAAGAAAATTTCTGTTCCTCGTGAGTATTTTTTATTTTTCAAGAAATGTAAAGGAGAATGGGGCACAATGACATTTGTCTTGTGGGCATGGACTCTGGGGATCGCTGCCAATGCCACCTGATAAACTGGTGGAAAATTCACTTTGAGGAGAAAATGGCAATCCCTACTATCATGACAGCACCCTTCACTCAGCAGGCATACTTCATGGCTCCTACTCTACCCACCTCACTATTAGAAGTTAGGCTTTCACCCTTCTCTCTGGAACCTCTTTCCCGAGTCCCTCCCACTCATTCCCTCCCTCATCTCTTTGAAGGTGTGTTTCAAGACCTTCCTGTGCGTCCACACCTTTGGTCATCTTTTCCCTCCCCACCCCACTTGTCTCCCACCTTCAGCTTAGGTGCCAAGCCATCCTGTCAAGTGCCTTGAATACATCCTCCCAATGAGAAAGGCGCTAAGTAATTGCTGTGCGCAATTGGCTGCAGTGGTTCGCCCACAAATATACAGTCAATTCACTCTATAGTATATTCTGTCTAAAAGAAGGGAATTTCTCCTGGTGTCCTCGCCAACAATTCCCGAATAAAACGACAATGTTTGTGGGACATTCCCATGTGTAACTGGCAGATGCATTTTGCTCACAAAATACACAGTCACTCGCCAGGTTATGCGAAGAGCTTTGAGACATCTCAAAATGTGATAAAATTGCTGCGTCAAATGCAAGGTGGATTATTATTGAATGTTTACTGTATTTCATAACCGAAAAATGACTGGAGCTAGGGACCTGTGACATTTGACCCCCCTGTCTGATACTGTGATAAGAGAATATACCACTTGGGGATATGTGTACCAAATGTATTTTACCAGGAGAGAGAAATCAACTCACAAATCTAATATTTGGCCTAGTAATCGTGGAGTAAGGTTTCTATTCATGAGAAGTTTCATTTTAAATAGTTTTTTTCCTATAGTTTAACCGCAGCTCTGAGTTTCGCACAATGTCCTTGTGGATTTTCCTGAATGTCTTGGTTGAATTACAATTCTGAGGATTTCCCATCCTTCGGAAAGGAGAATGAAATGCCTTTGGACTGTAGTGGGCCCCTCCCAATTGGAAAGGGAGGCTATAGCTCTGATCGATGGAGGACAAGGAAATGTGAATGGGTTGGAGCATTCCAGCTGGCTGGAGTCATGGCATGAATAAATCAAATCAGTGTCTGGCTGACCCCAGCCATATGCAAGTTTCACTTCGATTGAGAGACCTTCAGTGCTTGGCCCTCTGCAGGTCAATCAGCTCTTATCCGCCTTTCATAAATGCTCAGAGGATCCTTATTTGAAAACAACACCAGCGCATTTAGTTTTCATGCTAACCCTTTATCTTACATTTAACACTGCTTAACATACAATGAAAGCTTGAGCATGCAACCTGAACAGCTTAAAGCACGAAGATTCACACAGTATCTCATTTCCAAAAGGCAGCCTCTCCTGATCTTTAAAGCAAAGTGAAAACAAAAACCTAAAGTAAGTGCCACTGGCGGAGTGTTTGTGTGGACTTTGCCTAGTGTGTTTGCCCGCAGTGTCTCCCACTGTCAAATAGCCAGAGCCCTCACTGTCTGGGCTCACACTTAAAGATTTGAGTGGTACTAAAGAGCAAGCAATGTCTGTGAAACAAATGGATTGGTGCTTTCAGGGCAGGAAGATGGTAGAATATTAAGGGGATAAAAGAACATAAAGCTTTGGGGACAATGGAAGATTGTTTTCTGTTGCAGAGGACAAAGCAAAGAAATTAAAGTGCAATAGGATTAAACACAAGTCCTTTCTGATGTTATAAGCGCAATGTGAATCTGTGATAAACACCGGTAAATGTTTCAGCACAAGGCAAATCCTGAGCATAATTCTTGACTCATTTTGAATTCAGTACCATCTGTTACCTGATCACTAATCTGTATAGAGTTGACCAGAGGATGTCAAGGTCATACTGCATATAAGAAACAAATTGGGCAGACAGCCAGTGCTAAAGAAATGTAAAAGTGTATGGGAATGACCCAAGAGAATGGCAATAAACAGATATCTCTTACAAGGAGCCACATAGACATAAAGGGTAGAATGGCCTCCTACTGTTGTAAATTTTTCATTCCAAATTAAAACAAGTTTTACAAGTTTGAAATTCTGAAAGCAGTCTATGTGGCCAAACAGAACCAGGTGGTTTTCAAACACAGCCTGAGCTTAGAATGTCGACTGCTCTGTAACCAACAATAAATTGGTTTGCCTCTCCTCTAGCTGGTGACAGTATTCTGTGGATGTGAGCTGGACAGTGAATGTCAGCAGTCTGTGTGACAATGAAATGGGAATGGGGGCAGGTGGTGGGGGGAGGAGAGAAAGAGGAATCAAAACAAGAGCCCGAGCCTCTCCTCACACACCATCCATGCACTCTCACTTTCCAGGATGGTCACTGAGTCACAATCAGGAGATGGAAACCACCACTGATATTTTCTACCCCCCCATCCCTAGTCCAACTATAGCGCCACCCACTGACAGCCCAGAGGAGATCAGCTAATTCAGCCCAGGAGCGAAACCATGGCCGGCCCACCCCAGCCTTTATGGCTTAGTTCCACATTGGGCAGAGTCTGTACCAAATGAACAGTAGAATCTTTATGCCATGGCATTTGAACAGGGCCCAAAATTCTTAAATCGCTCTTCAGTGCGAGCTCTGCATGGATTTTACAACACTACGACAATCAGTCACAACACTTGGGATGATGGTAGTGATCAGGAAGGACTTTTGTCGCAGGAGTCATTGGGGAAGAAAGTGAACACCAAGGTATCATTGTGTAGAGTGCTGTTAGTGAGTTGGGTGGCTTCCTAATGTTGAAGATAGCAGCAGTCCAGATGAAAGTCCCCTCGACGTGAAAGGCGCTATATAAATGTAAGTTTTCATTGATTGATTGAAAGGCGCATACTGATCAGAAAAATGAAATCAACATTCATTGGAGTCATGTAGCTCAGTGGTTAGAGCACTCGCCTCGAGATACCTGGATTCGATTCTTGGCAGGGCGAAACCTCGGGCAAGTTCCCTTACTCCACCATGTCTGATAATAATCCCTCAAGGAAAAAATAAATAATAATTTGGTCACTCAATCCATGACTGTTTGTGGGACGCTACCGTGCACAAATGGCTGCCGCGTTTCACCCCTAAATATGCAGTCAATTCACTTCACAGAATATTCTATGAAGAGCTTTGAAATGTCTAGAAGACATGAAAAAGTACTCTATCAAATGCAAGGATTATTATTTATTATTCTTCAGCAGAGACTGTGAGAACATGACATTCTCTAGACACCCACAGCAACACTTATGTTTAGTTGAGACCTCTAGCAAACAACTGCACTCCAACCACTGGATATATGTATATGTGTGTGTGTGTGTGTGTGTGCTGTACAATTACAGCTTGGCAGAGTTCAGGGAAACAAGTGAAGTGTTGGAGATGTCGTCCTTTAGATTAGACATTAAACTGAGGTCCCATCTGTTTTCAGGTGGATGTTAAAAGATCCCATGGCATTATTCAAAAAGAGATGAGTTTCTTCCACTGTCCTGGCTGACAATCCCTCAGATTAAATTAATCATTCACTTCATGGCTGTTTATGGGATAATGCTCTAGGCAAATTGGCTGCTGTGTTTGCCTACAAATACACAGATGCCTTGATGACATAAGGTGCTATATCAAATGTAAGGATCACTATATAAAACCAAGATCCTGTCTGCCTGTACTTCATCTGGACACTGTTTGAATAGAGAAGGGAGTCTCTACTTATGCCCTGGTTAAAGATTCTCCAATACAATTAAGAGTTTTTGCCTCATGATGGTGAGTGGAACATTGCAAGGCGCAAAATGACTCCAGGCATTTGTCTACAAAAAAAGTCACTACTTTTACAATAATTAATCCAAACTGCTTTGAGACCCTTTGAAGTGATTACAGTATATGTTTTTCCTGCTACAACTCTTACTTACTCTAATCTCAGGCACTGATTGTAAATGGGAAATACTAAATGTACAGTCTCCACCACCAGTCGCAGACACCACCTCATCTGCAGTTTTTCTCAACCTGTATGCGTCAGAATCATTTCCCGCCCATGACCAGCAAAACCCAATTGCACACCCACAACCTCTTTCACTCACTCGATGGTGTCTCAGTGTAATTGGGTGATTACACTGTAACTTACGCGAGTACCTTTCCGTGGCTCACTGGGAAAATCCCACGAGGGCTGACTCAACAGCTCCTTTCATAAAGTACAAAATGAATGAAAGGGTTTTTAAAAAGCATGTTCATGGTTTACTGGACTTCCCCCGACCAAGTAACAGTATAGGGACAGTTTGATTGAGAACAAGAATCAGTGAAAGCTTCACGCACACATACAACACGCGCACTCCTCCCTCTGGCAGTGTGGTCTTGTTGGAAATTCCCAAAACTCTTCTACAGTATTCAACAAACAACCCAAATGACTGACAAAATGCTGTGTGTCTCTGACAACATGCTCGGAAACAAACAGGAAGCTGGGACAGCTGCTTTCTTAGCAGGCCCCATTATACGTTTATTTTTAATCCTCTTTGTCAGGTAATGGTGTAGCAAATAACATTTGATTTTTTCTTCTTACCCCAACCCAGTGGTTAGTGATTATTGTATTTTGTAGGCAAATGCACTGGCATACTGTCAATGGAAACAAATGTTAAAGAAAAATGAGTTTAAAGCATGTGGGAAGATATGAACCCTATCTACCTATAGTGTTTTAATCATTAGAAACAAGTGGATGAAGAGTAGACCATTCAATGTTGGTAAGACATTCCCACTAAAAGATCTACAGTAACTAAAGACTCAGACTTCAAGGTCAATGGCATTACTTAAACGTGTTATTCTTTCTGTCTACAGTTCTCGTGTTATCTCCCCCAGATTTTGAAAATTCTGAAGTGGGGGAAAGTTTAAGAAAGTTTATCAGTCCACAATTGGAAAAAAAAACACTTTGTAATTGTCAGTGTTTCAACTTAAAGGCTTAGTCACACCCACCCTCAGCAAACCCAGCTCTCGGCCAAAACCTTTTCAAGGCTCTTTGTTTCTTGCTCACGCAGGAGTGAGTGGAAGTCGCACACACCCAAGGACAGTGGAAAATTTGGTCGTTCAGATAGAGATGCAAGACTTGTGCACAGCACAGACAAGTGCTGATGAAACGTCACAGCTGTTTGCTGAGCACAGGAAAAGAGCTGCTGCTTTGGGTCATTGAATTTTCCTCTTCCGCCCACACCACTGTTTCCATACCCTCCACAAGCGGGGAGAGAGGTTGCACTATACAGCAGAGCTTCATGTTACGTAGGGAACTGAATTGAAATAACATACTCGACTCCCCCTCCACGATATGGATCCAGGCTAAACTCAGTCCAACACCCACTGAATAGGGATAGAGCAGATTGATAGTCGGGCTGTGGTGCGAGGGCAAAGTAAAGCTTGAGTCTTTTGTTATACATGTGATGTAAGTCAGCAAAACACAAGCGCCATAGCACATGTACACGTGTGGTGTTGACTCACATCACAGGTGTAACAAGACCCAAGTTTCACTCAGCACACACCGCAAATATATGATGACATGATGAGCCAAAATAAATTATAGGCTACCCTCAAAAATTCAAACTGTGAGTCTTTCAATTTTCCTCAACATTTGACCTGCTGCTGGATTCTAATGGGTTGATTCTAACGGGTGGCAGAAGTCTGGCTCCCGAACATGAATTAAGAAAAAAATTATTAAATAGTACATTAAATTTGTGGCGCTAATGTGGCAGTGTTGGCAGTCTAGTTCCTAAGCTCAATGGGTCTGCAGTACTACAGTGCAGTGTTGATGGCAGCACAGCTAACTTAACTCATCGGTAGGTCTGGGGACAAGGAGTCAACCCACTCAACTCCTATTAATCCTGCAGGTTAGACCAGCTAAACACACACTCTGGGGCTTGGAATTAGGTAAGAAGGATGCGTGCCTCCTAGGAGAGAGCTTGTATGCAATTCTGATCAACCTCTCTGAAATTTCCATATTTAGGGTGTGATGCATGGAGCTCGGTGTTTGGTTTGGACACTCAAGCATGGTGATGGGTTTCCACATGTGTCAAACACCCAGCTGGCCGTAAAAAAAAGCTTGTGTCTTTTGTTATACATGTGATGTAAGTCAGCAAAACACAAGCACCATAGCACATGTGCATGAGTGGTGTTGACTCTCGTTACACGTGTAACAAGACCCAAGTTTACAACACAACACATATAACTGTGGAAAAGGTGTCTGATATTTCCTTTCTACAATGGTGATCTTTTGATGCCATTTTGCTGGTCTTCCCTTCCCAACACAGAGAGAAGCGCACATATAGTGACACCTGTTAAGTCATAGCTGGTAAAATAGCCCCGCGATTCAAAAGCAATTGCAGGAATATGGGCCTTTGCTTATTCTTCCCTTGAGGATTACTAAAATGAGTTGAAGTGCAAACTATTGTTATTTTCATACTGGTTTTTAATCTTTGGTGGTTCATTCAAAATATGATAGTTCTTCCAAGCGTCATTTTAAACTCAAGTGTATTCATATATTTTTGATACATTTACAAGCTACTCTGCATTCTGGGATTATCTTTCGCCAACTAGATACCTAGAAATGGACACCTCTCTATCCTTCTGTGGTTCTCTCAAAATACACATGAAAATATATATCTGCCAGGCTGAGTCGGAGTGCCTTGGGACGTCTTTCAAATGGGAAAGGTGTTATATCAATGTCATTTGTTGGGAGTTGTCAGTCTGCAAAGCCACAGCTGAGCCACAGGGACCCAGAATATCTTGGGTTTGACTCTCGTCAGTGCTGTACTAATTGATCTAGGCAGTTAAGATTGTGCAGGGTTTTTTGAAAAATTCTCAAAAATTCAACCTCGATTCAGGAGCTAGTTTCCTAAAGTGTTTTTTTTTAACCATCAAACAACCTACCACTAGTGTTCGTTCGCATCCTATAGGTTCCTGGGTGGAGGAGGTTAGCCTAGAATCTATTTCTGTAAAGTGTGCTGTTTTGAAAATCATGATTATTGACGTGGTTCAAAGAATATTTATAATGCTTTGAATGGATGCTGCTGAATGTCCGTAAAAGGTTGTTTGCTAGTGAGTGCTTGCGGCTGTGTGTCTAAGCCTATAACTTTCCCTGTGGCAGTGAAAGATTTGGACAGGTCAGATGGGGTAAAATGTTTACTTGTGCCTCTACACATCAACCAAACAAAGATGGCCACCATAACTCCAAGGTCCCCCTCCTTAGTCACGCTCCACTTGTCCTGCACTTACAAAGAACAGCACAGAAATAGGCCACTCAACCCAATTAATCTGTGCCTGTATTTGTACTCCACACAAGTCTCTCCCCATTCCTTACTCCCAATCATACCATTCCCCAACCCCAATCATGTAAAAATCTAGCCTCCCCTTGAATGCATCTACAGTATCTGATTTGACCCAAGTCATTGTCCCATTCCACCTGGCTGGAGGCACCTGGCTTTACATGTCCCACACCAGACCAGGGGCCAATAGATAGATAATAATCTACCTCCACTCATAGACTGCTAACATATTACACAACTATTCAGCCCATTGAAGCTTCAAATGCTACCATATTTTTCTTTTAAAAAATGGATCCGATTCATTTTTAAGAACCAACGCTTTTTTGGCAAGGCAACTTCAGTGTGTGTGTGTGTAAAAAAAATCTCCTTAACCTCATCCCCCTGTAGCTTTAGTGTCATGGGCAAGGCCTTCCCCAAGAGCAGTACACAGGAAGGTTTGAAATGGGTGGCACAGCTCCTAATACTGTACAACGAAAGCAGCTCAAGTCTGAAATAGAGTCTGCCTTTCCAGTCAGACATTTGCCATCCTGACTGACAATTAAGGGAAAACTGAGTGAGCATTTGTGTCAAGACTTCAGCGGTCATCTTGTGCTGGCTTGTCCTGAAGCCATCCTTACCCAGCTCATTGCCAGGAATTCGTTTGACTATCTTCCTTACACACTGCAGGTCTTTTGTCATTTATAATTGTCATTTTTTCTTGTTTTGGTTGTATGATCATCCGAGCTCATTTGTGAGAAACAGAACCTTCCTACTTGACCACAACTGCCTCCGACAGACGGATCCACAAAACTTCTAACGCCGGAAGCCTCCAGCTTCCTGACATTATCACAGAGCACAGAACAGTGGTGTGTGGACAGATCCCTGGACTGCAAAGATAAGATACGCACAAGGCTATATTTGTTCCACGCCAGCAAATGTAGTTGATAGTTTTATGTGATTTCATTAAAAAGACATCGACAATATCACCAGGAGGCTTAATGTCCCTCTGCATAACAGAACAGCCTTTCCAATAGATTGAGGGTAACATATTGTCCTGCACTTGTACTAATTGGTATTATGTTTTAATATATAGGGCACACACCCGATGGGGGGAGGGGACCTATGTGAAAGGCTGACCACACAGCAGCCTTGAGCACTTTGCAGACCACATTCACCGCACAGTGGGAAGAGAATTCTCATTCTGAAAGTAACATTACAAGCGCAGCTGAGGATTTCGACATAAAGGCACAGCATTAAGATCTGAATTGCTCAATTGTGATTCTTTTGTAACTAATCCTGTAATAGAGCAAACCAAGTTTTGAATTTTTATGCAAAGTGTTATTTGTTCTGAAAGACTGAATAAATGTAACTCATTTAGAAAAGGCGAGAAAAACTACATTTTGGTATGAACCATTTTCAATTGATAATTCTTGCTGTTAATTTTTTTCTTTAAATGCTACTGAAATATTTGTGAAAGCAAGAGAATTGTTGGTGTTCAGACACCTTGTCTGATTCTTTAGTTTTTCACTAATCTCTCATATAAATTCACACACACACGCACACACACACACACAGTTACTCCACTTTACAACAAATCCTGTATGAAGCGCTTTGGGACATCCTCCTGATTTGCGTTAAGTTTTCTTGCCAAACTAAATGCAAGAAGTATTATAGCTATCTTGTGCTCAAACTCTACGGAACTGGTGGAGAATTATTAATCTGATTTATGGAAAGCAAGAACGTAAATTATTTGTATTCTCAAAGGTCTTTAAATAGCTTTGTTACATTTACATGTAGTACAAAGGATTAAAGGGTGATTGCAGGTTTACCCAGAGCAAGATATCAATGAGCTTTATGTACATTTTCAATGCAGTAGCCATTAAATATTGCCAGTTTCCCTTTAAAATCTTGTTTCTTGTAACATTTGCCCCAATATCTCAGTGCGTTCAATATATGCCAGTATGCCAAGTCACTCAGATTCTGTCTAGTATTAGCTACTCTTGATTGAAAGGTGAGTGTGAAGGTGCTACAGTTTGTATCACAGCTTCTTGAATGAGGAGGAAAGAGTGAAAACAAATCTGTCTGGATTCCTGCACTAATTTATAACAGTGTGTGTACCTGGGACAAAGCACTCCCTGCAAGTCTTCACCCAACTGGTAATGGCTCCATGGCATTTGTGATGGGGGAGGTTGGAACTAGAAATCTTATTAGAGAATCATTGTGTGGCAGTTCACGTGTACCACTCAGATAAACGTACAGTACAAGCAGGAACAAAAATAGCATCACTCGAAGAACACTAAGCAAAAGGAGGATCGGTTTGTGTAGTGTGGGGGTATCCTTGCCCATCTAACAGTGTTAAAAATGGCGAGGTTGAGTTTTGTGTTATTTAAGAAATCCAGGAAGTACATAATGCATGCTTGGGAACTCAGCTAAGGACCTTTCATTTCGACTGTGCCTTTGGTCACCTTTCTCCCCCTGTCCCCGCCTGGCTCGCCCCCGGGATCCGTTATCCTGAAGCGCTCTGAGACGCTGTCTGGCGTGGAGGGCGCTATGTAAATCAAAGTTGTTGTTGTTGCTCCAACCCAATTTAAGTTTGGACCAGGGTCGCCTTGAGTTGCCACGTGTACCCTATCTCCATTTACCAAAAATATCTTTTTCAGTTCTTTTTGGATTCTGTGATGTACCAAGGGTTACGCTTGCAATGACGGTTGTGCTTAAATAACCTGCTAAGTATCACTAGCTAGTCTGCTGCATGATAAATAGCCACTTTAGTAAGGTGTGCAGGGGGGTAGGGTGACAGTGGTACAATAGCCCAGTGTAAGTCATCACCTTTGCTGGGGAGTGGGGGTGGATGGTAATAAAGACATAAACAAACATTAAAATGGCAGAAGTGAGACAGATAAAGGCTCTGACCATATGCTAATTACAAATAATACTTCAGTTTGAATAATTATGGACAAAGCAAGGATAAAGGATCTAAATAAAAAGACCACAATTAAGCAATTTAGATCAACATGAATGCTATTACTCTGCATAATATACACTTTACAAATGCATCAATCTCCATGAATAGTAGTTCTTTATATTACAACATCAAAGCCGCTCGAAAACAGAAGAGCTGGATTATAGTCATGGTCATACACCTCCATTAGATTAGCACATCTTTCCCGCACCACCCCCCTACCACCACCCTCCCACGCCCCCCCCTCCACACCCACCTTATTTGCAATAAAAGCTGCTATCTGATTTCCTCATTCTTAATTTTTCTCCTCTTTGCTACACTCTTGAAGGATTTTGTTTGGTCAAATGTGTGCCGGATGAATGCAGAAAGCTATCGCCATGCTTGAGAGTATCCAAACTAATCTGAGAGGTCCTTGCATCCTACTTATACATTGAAATTTCTGAGATTGGTTGGCAAGAGCCAAGGCTTGGGAACAGCAGGATAAGTGTTGGGGTAATGTCAGAGTCCAATCAGCTATAACCGCATAGCTTCCCATTGAAAGCACTGTCTGGCAAGCTTTCCTCCTGCTTGTAGAGCTAGGATCACTCGACCCATCATTGCTTTGGCTTGAGATGAGATACCTCAGCACAGAAAAAGGATTGAACCCTTCTTGACCTGCAAGATCCGCATAGCTCAGCATTCTACTGGCTGAGATCCAATCCACAACTCAAGTGTCCAGTTTCGTTGTCCATTCCTTTACTTACAGTATTTCAACTGACTATCTCCATGTTTAATCAGGGGGTCTCCAATCATTCATGGAGCTGAAGAAGTAGCCCAACATACACCCTCCCCAAACCACGTAAGTCTGTGCCAAAGTTCCAGTAGCTAGCGAGCTGCAATACCAATGGATTTGCCATAAATTTAAAAAAATTAAATGAAGAAAAATATATTTGTTGGCCGACCATAAAGGTTGACGACCACAGGTCTAAGTGAATAAGGTGAAGGGTTCACTGACTGCTCGGAAAGTCTCTGTAGTGTGAAAGGGTAACACTATCGACAAGGTCTTGCTAAAATCAGAATTCCATTCAGATTTTATCTTCTCCCAAAATGGCTAGGCTGTGTAAACAGTTACAGGAAACACAAATTTCAACCTGGAGCTTAGCAACTATCTTAGCAACATGGACAGCAATACTTTCATTTCACTTCCCGCATTTAGTCTGCATCAATTTATGCAAAATCACACTTGGTAAAGTTGCTGCCTCGTATGAAACTATCAGGGTCTCAGATTCAATCTGTGCGGAGAAAGTTGACCTGATGGAACTGGTGTGCCATATGGAGTTGGCCCTAGTAAGTGTAAATGCCTTCAGAACTGCAGGGGAAAGTGGATGGGGAAAAAAACAATGAGTAGACAATAAACCATAGACCAACATGGTTTTTAATTCTTCATCCGATATAAAGAGAGAGGGAACAGAAGCTTTCAATAGGGACAGGACTTAAAGTGCACTGAACCTTGCTTGAACCAGCATGCCACTTTCAATTTCAAGGGACGTCCTCCCGATGTGAAAGACGCTCGATATGTGCAATGTTATTGTTGATGTTGTTTCACATTGCTGACTATTGGGTTAACCAACAAAAGCTGTGATGTTTGTTTCAATTGATATATGGACAGCCACTAGGCATTAAGTGAACAGTTAGTGATGGCAGAGAGGATGTCTTTATTAGGTCCCAAATATTGGAGGTACAAGATTGGGAGTTTTGTAACTTAGTTCTGCGATGTTGACCCTTTTACCTCTTTCCCAATTTTTAATACAATTTCTGCTTCATGACCCCCCCACCCCAAACACACATGGTTGAATAAAGCATCTGCTTTCACCAGGTATCTTCATGTTTTTGCACTGAGGTCAGCAACTCTCTCAAAAAGCCTGAATGAGATCAGAAACACTGAGCATAAAATCAAGTGTTACTACCTATATTCCACCATTCCATGACACAGCTCACTGCTTCAAATACGTCTCCCAACATCAGTGTCCAGCATAAGTGTACAGTATATACAAATAATGGGAAATCATCTTGATATTTAGAGTAAAAAACGAAACCATTATTTTCTACTGTCAATTATTACCCAACTGTGTGGTGAACAATGTCACATTTTCACTCCACAATCATATGCCTAGAAAGAGTTGTCTATACATCTCATTCAATACAGTTGCAATCCCAACTGACATATAGTAAACATTGTAATATGAAAGAAGAAATGTATAGCTCTGAAGGACATGTAGCTCTGAGGCCAGCTAGAAATGCAAAGCCTTTCAATGAGAGTCGAATACATCAGTCCCTGCATTGACAAAGTTTTCTCTCAATAAATTTCAGACTTGGTTGGGAATATGCAAGACCCACAAAATGACTTAGTGCCAAAGTGAATGGTCTTTTGACTCACAAACACACACACACACACACACACACAGACGTGCTGAGTTCCTTGTGCAATTTCAACAATACCAAAATGAATTTATATTGTGCTCTTCATGCAGAATAATGTCTTAAAGCAGGAGAAAGGGGGAGAATGTCCAGAGGCATGGTCGAATAGATATATTTTACGGTGTGACTTGGAAGACTGAATGATTGAGGGAGGCTGTTGGAAAGTTTGGCCACCGATAATGCAATGGTTTGGAGAGGACACGCAACAAGCCCACAGTGAGCATCACTACCTCATTTGTCAAAACACAAAATACTACAGATGCTGGGAATCTGAAACAAAAACAGAAGTTGCTGGGGAAACTCAGTAGGTCAGGCAGTATCCATGGAGAAAGGAAAAAGAGTCCACGTTTCGGGTCTATAACCCTTCGTCAGAACTGGGGCTTGTTCATTTGTGTTCCCCCTCCTCACTTCAGAAACTGAGAACAGTTCTAATGCCCCATTTATGGTCCTGGTTAAGAACAGCCCCCCAAAAAGGAATCGCATTGGTGGTCTATATATCTCTCATTACTACAAAAATGCACTCACTAGCAAGCATTGACCCATTGGGGGAAAAGAGATCAACTTGTCCATGTTTTCCAATGGATTTTTATGAGTTGGCATCTGTCATAGAAACTCGTGGGAATGCCTCTCCATCTCAATCTTTTTCAGAGCAGAGTTCTCTCTCGAGTCTGTGTGCATTACTAGAAGGTGTCCTCATTCGGATTACTGAACTGAGAAATATTGTAAAATAGGAACCTCCTCCAGCAGTAGAGAAGAAAGCTGCACTTTCAAGTTAACGCCTCAGCTGCTCTCTTTAGGTTGTCCACAAATCCTGAAATAAACTACAAGTAATTTCTCAAAGGAAACAACCTTCAAAAGGGAGTGGGAGGAGGGTGGTTAGAGTCTCTATTTGCTATTCCTTCCTGGTGTGCTGGCCTAGCTCTTCAGATTTCATCCAGCCATAAACAAGTGTCACAAAACACCTGCAGAAATAACTCTGAATCGGCTACATTTCCCAGTGAAATAAATGAAAAGAAACTCTTTCTGGCGCACACACACACACACGCTTGGCATGTTGCATGCCGCATGCTGTTTGCTATTATGAAGGCACATTGGTTGCAGTTTCCAATTTGTGTTTTTTTTATTTACTAAGGAGTTTTATCCAAATGCAACCCTTTGGCTCAATCCATCTGCCCGATGTCTGTGCCAGCTTCAAAAGCTCGCATGAGCGATGTAGGCAGCACTGTGCATAGGCAAGTGAAGATAAAAAGCCCAATCTGCAAAAGAAGCTGATGGGTGTATTTCCAAGCCAAGAGAAGTCCATTGTTATTGCTCTCTGCTAGTGTGGGAGCTGACTGCAACATGTCATTGTTTAGACTATGTCAGTGCTGTTAACTATTGTAGTTGATGAACTGAATTAAACCAGTAAAGCCTAACAGTCAAACCTAGTCTATGTTTGATGTGGATAATGCACGTCAATCCAGACTGGTACAAGGAACTAACTATGTGACACTCCAGAACTTGATGTTCAGTGACATATAGCAAGGTATACAACAATGAGGGGTGTCATTAACTGAGGCCCCATGTATCACCTAGTTTTAGTCTGTCAGACCATTTTGTCTGTGTGGGGTTGTGGAGAAGTCTTAAAAGCAAGCCTTCATTTGAAAGCTGTTTCCCGCGTTTTTTTTTCCCACGCAGTTCTTTAAAAAAAAACGCTGTTCGCATTATGACTAAACTTAAGAGTTGAAATCCCGCATTTTAAGACAAAATGCTCTTGCAAACCGAGCTGAGTTGAGAATCTTGGGACCTTCAACAGCTTAAACACTTCACTTCCACCAGGAGTCACTCAATAGTGATTAGGAGTAGGATGCATTGTCTCACTTGACATCAATCTAGCCCCTAGCCATTCATGGAGTGGGAACGCACTTTTATGACGATACTTTGCTGTAAGTTAGGGTTCTCCACATTTATTGGCGAACAAGTGATTATCAACATACCCCACGCATGTGCCCAAAACGGCCGCTCATCTCTCAGCACTAGATTCCATCAAAAAGTGTAAAGGCCACAGCACCCTGTTCATGCTGCATCTGTGATTATTCTGCACTCACCACATCTCCTCCTTTGCATCTCCGACATGCTCCCTGACTACTTACTCTAATTCACTGCCTTCACCACAGCTACCAGGAATGCATGTTACCATGAATAAAATGGTCTCTGCTGCCACTGGCTTTTTATTGCATTAGTCTCTCTTTTGTTCCTGGAATTAGCTGGAACCCCCTGCAGCTGTACGACTGGAAGCAAGACTTTTTTTGTTCTTCTGATTAACCTATTGAGGACTGAATCCCTGCAGAGCAGAGCAGGACACCACCGTGTATTCTGGCGCTTACAAAGACTGCAGCGTTTTTTACTGCTTTGAGCTGGAAGGATTTTGAAATGAAAACTCCACATTTTCTCGCACGTCACCTTGTCACTGACATCAAAACTGGTCAATGCACAGCCACTAAGAAAGAAGCAAGTATTTTTATAATGCTTTATCCCATCTCAAAAGTATTTCACAAATAATTACTACCAAGTATAGTTACTGTATTTTGTGTAGGCAAATGTGGCAGCCAAAAATGTCCAACAAACAGCCATAAGACCAATTAATTTGGAAGATTGTTGGCCTGGGCACAAAGAGAAACTTCCTCTCATTTTAAATAGTGGCATGGGATCTTTAATGTCTATCTGAATAGGCAGATGGGATCTCAGTTTAATATCTCCTCTGAATAATGACACATCTGACAGGGTAGCACTCCCCAAGTGACTGCTACGAGTGGATAAGCAGATCAGTGGACGCAATTTGACTTGTTGAAGTCCAAGAGATTTATGCTGTACGTCTAAACATGTTCATTTATAGGCATTATATATCTACGTAGGGCAATTCAGACTTCAGAGGCCGAAACCTTCTCGTGATCTCAGCATTAAGACTACTGTCTTAAAGTTTAGGAGCAAATGGTGTCTCAATGCCTCGGGATCTGTTTATGAGCTGTGGGTAGCACAATGGTAATAATACCCCCACATATTTCTCGGTGAGTTGTGGGACTAACAAAAGAGGCTCACGGGAGTTCTTGGTATCTGCTGTGATCCAGCACGAGTCAAACCTGCATTAATGGCAACTAGTGACTACCCTCTCAGGGTTTCCTTGGGACCTGCACTGGCTCCATGATGAGGTGATTGGTAATGGAATATTGGATTTGAGTTATTCCTTTGTGGTGGCCAATGTAATCTGGTCCCTGAGACAAACGACACACCAGCCAGCTTGGCCTTCCAGCACTTTTAATGTCTCAACTGAAGAACATACAACACCTCTGACAATACAACACATCCCAGAACTGCATTGGAATAGCAGCTCAGATAATGTGAAACCAACGTGGGACTTGAACCCACAAACTTCTGACTCAGAGGTGAGTGCGGTACGACTGTTCCAGGTTGTAATTATTATTAATAATAATAATAATAAATAATAATAAATAATTAATGAATGATTAATTATTGCATTTGATATAGTGCTTTAGTTCAGAACTTAGCACGACATACTGTAAAGTGCAGTGACTGTGTATTTTGTAGGCAATCGCTTACATAAGCTCAATGGCAACTATAATGTCCCTTAATATGGATGCTGCTGGAGATAGCCTGAGCTGCCCAGAGACCACACACATCCATACCTGCCCAGGAATGGACTCTCTCCACTTTGCTGCCATTGTTTCAGACAGGCCTTTGGATTATTTATTATGCTGTAAGTATTTCAGTTTGTGGTTTTGCAAAAATATTTATACTACTCACAAGTTACCAGCCTGCGGTAAACAATTTTCTAGACATGAACAAGACACATTTAAATTGAAACTGTCATTAAAACTCATGATATTAGTTAAGCGGCAACATAAATAAATTGAGCATGGAAATGCATGTCTGTGTTTTGCGGAAGACCACAAAATATTTATAGCACAGATTTTGGTCTCCTTTCCTTGGGTCACTCACTGGCCTCAGTTTGGCTCAGTTGGTGCAACACTAGGGGCTTTCTGGTTTTATCTCTACATTGAAACTAGACCTCACAGTCTAGCTGGACAATCCAGTACAGTACTGACGGGTGGAAATCATATTGTTCAAGGTGTCGTTCTTTGGATGAGACTTGAAACCTGCCTGTTCTTCCTTTGTTGTTAAAGATCCCATCACAATTGTTAAAAAGAAAAGTTTCTCCCAATGTTCTATTCAGCAATCCTTCAGACAAAATTGATCACTTGCTTCATCCCAAACAGTTGTTTACGAAAACAGTACTTTACACTCGACAGTAATTAATATAAAATACTTTTCAGACAACAACAACAAGAACAACTAAATTACACTTATATAGCGTTGGGAGGATGTCCCAAACATTTCAACATGGGAACATATTACGTTTGTTCTTTCTTCTTTTACTCTTGCAGGAAATATATGTCTCCCACTCCTGACAGCAACATCAAGACTCCCAATACAGTCATTATTAGTCATGTTCACTATCATTAAAATATTGGATTATTGGGTGGACCATGTCCATACCCCTTAATACCTTTACTTCTCAAGCACAGTTTGTCTCCCTTTTAGATCTGTATCCGCAGGAGTCGGCCAATGTGTAACGAACATTATCACAACGGCGCTTAATAACAAATAAATATTTTTCATTCCTGAATAACAGAGACAAAAAGCAAAACAGAAAGTGAAAGAAGATAAGAATGGTGGATTTATGTACGTAGTTTCAATTTAATTATGAGGTTAGGAAAGTTGCTGCTTCTCCATGACTGAAATCGGGAAGAAATACTTGCCAACATTCTTTGAAAAATAACTTCAGCAAATTGCAAATAATTCCTATCTAACCATCATACCACAAAATGGCAACTTTCAACATTCCAGTATTATCAGAAATGTTACATTGCACTTTAAAAATGGGCTCTTTGATCATGTCAGCTGATTATTTTACAAGTCTCTTGGAAAAAGCATAAGAGTGCGCTCGTAACTTTTTGGACAGTTAATATAATTCATATGGTTTAACTATCCTACAAGGATAAGGTTTGTATTTGAAGCCTTCACAGCAGTGTCCAGCTTTTCATGCTGAAAGGTTTTGCTCCCAGTGTTGTGAGCAATGGGTGTAAGGTCCAACTAGTACATATCAGCATTATTGATCAGATCATTCAGAATAAGTGGCATACTTTCTATGAAAAGTGTGTTGCTTTGTTAAATCACTATAGTAATTAATTAAAATATCATTAAACTCTAATATTTTATGCATGAGTTTGGTTTGAACTAATGCCCTGGAGTATAGAATTCAATGTCATCTTTAATAAATGCAAAGGACATTAACAAACGCTGCTGTATTTGTTCGTACATTTATACAGTAGGGTAAAATAGAGGCACTGCATGATGCATCTGCCATGATAAAACATTGAATGGATTATGAAACACTTAAAAAACCAAGGTAAACGATTCAATTTCCATAACTGTTGTTGGTAGTTCAGGGTTGAATAAACTACAAACTACTTTTGAGGCTGAAGAATCTGGATTGCACTTGCTCTGAGTCAATTAAGCAAGTGTCCCAATTCAGACATCTTTGGTTTGAATCCATCTGTCCCCTTTGGTATCAAATGGTGATCAAACACTAAAGGCAGACATAGAGGGTCAGACTGGGTTCTAGACATAGATCTGTGAGTATCCTTCCATGATATGCCAAGCATTCTAGTGAAAGACGATATGCCCATGTTCATTAGCATTCCAGGCTGTGTAGCAGCCACATTTAATAAGCTCTATCACCTTCTAAAATACAAAGGGTCTTCACAACACCAACACACTGCCTGTTACTAATACATTCACAATTCACAGGGACCTGGTAGCCTCTTGACATCAGCCCAAACATGACAAAATCAGTCATGCCTAAAACCAACTGTGACTAGGACAAACATTAGGGCAGCCAATTGGACTGTAGCACACTGCTCCAATGTTGGGGGATCTTAAAGTGGAAATTAAACAAAGAATCCAGTCAAATAATAAATACAAAATATCTCCATGTTACACCACAGTAAGGCCATGAGTTGTATCAGTCGGCATCTTAACATTTAAGATGACTTATGCAAGGTCCGAGTTGCAGGTAAATTGTTGTAAAAAATCTGATTCAATCAATAATCCACATTGCACATGCATAATTCAATGCAGCTGGTAAGTGAGCAAGCGATGAGGGTAACGATTACATTTCCAATGATTCAATATTCTTCTACCCAAGCCTTTCTGGCAAGTGTTGGGATCACATTGAATGGCAAGAAATTCTGCTCTTCTGTACATGCGACAACGGGCTCAAACTCTTTTCCATATGATTCAACCCAACCAGTAAGTGCAGGAGTAATGAAAGCCAGGAGTCTGGAGTTACGAGTTAGTAGATGAGTAACACGAATAGTGCAAATAAATCAAAGTGGTTTTGTTGGGAGCCTGAATGGGACTTGGTGAATGTATGAATTGGGTGATTATAAATTTATAAAAGGTAAGAGTTATGCAAGGTTTAGTGTACTAGAACACCAAAGGCATGAAACTTCTTATGCATTAAGAAATTTAGACCATGGTATTAATTGATTTGGGAGAAAAAAAGAATGAGCCCCTAACATTCCTGCTATGCTCTTGCATTATAAGTGCCGCAAGCTAATTCTCATACAATTGAAGGATGATTTTAAATTTAATATGAAACCAGTTTTTAAATGTAGTCTTAATTTGGACCTTGAGCTTCCACACTAACCCCCAAAAAGCAGCATTCATATGAAGACTGAATTTCAAAATGCTTCCCCAAATTCTGCATGATCCTACATTCCAGGTCAGAGTTTTTAGAAGAACTTTAGGGCCCAGATTCTAAGGAGCTGGGACCTGGCAATTATGACAGCTTCACTGTTAAGATCTGGAACGTGGTTGTACCCAATAACTCGCTAATCATTTCATTCATATCAAAAACAATAGCCAGATCTATCCCTTCTGCACCCATCAACAGCTAGTTACCCTAACAACAACATTACATTTGTTTAACGTCTTTCACAGCCTTGCCCCCGCCCATCTCTCTGTCTCCCTACCAGCCTGTGCCCGCAGACTCAGCAGCCTCAGGCCTGCTCCGTGTCCACAGCCCTAACGTCCCAACCATCGGCGGCCGGGCTTTCAGCCTCTCTGCTCCCACACTGTGGAACTCTATCCCGCAGCCCCTTGCCCTCGCTTCCTCCCCTTCCTCCTTCAAGGCCGGTCTCAAGACCTTCCTCTTCGACCGTGCCTTCGGCCCTCCCCCCACTAACTCTTCCCCCTCTCCCACTCTCCTTCCCCTTACCCCTCCCGCCACCACTCAGGTCCTGACCCGACTGTTCAGCGCTTTGGGACGTCCTCCCGATTTGAGAGACGCTATATAAGTGTAATTTTGTTGTTGTTGTTTCACATTGGGAGGATGTCCCAAGGCGCTGGACAGTCAGTGTTTCAGACCCGAGCTAGGGTCGGGCTCTAACCTCTAAATGCACTTGAGTTACAGTAATTGGACAAATGATTGACAACTTCAACAAATGCTAAACCATTATTTCAGTGTAATACAATTTGTTCCTGAATCACAATGATTGTGATTCAGAAACAAACATCCAAAACAACATGCATTTATATAGAATATTTCATGCAGGATAGCATTACAGAGCACCGATCACAGCTGAATTATGACCCCTTCCTGGAAACATAATTATTTCCATTCCATCTCCAATGATATTCAATATTAAGCCCCATGCTTTGCCTGTATAAAAGCAGGCGAGGTTCCAATTTTCCAATTTGCACACAGCAATGTCTCACAAAGAGCCGTGAAATGAATGGCCAATTTCATCTGGGGAGTTGTTGGCTAGAGTACCAGGAGTAGCTCCTCTTTTCGAATAGTGCCTTTGGATCTTTAATGTTCACCTGAACAAGCAGACGGGACATTGATTTAACAAACCATCTAGTAATACAACATCTCCATCAAGGCAACGCTCCCCAGCAATGTACAGTGTCAGCCACTGTCACTATCCAGTATCCCACTGGAGAGTGAGCTGGAAGTCCCAGTGTCACTTAGAAGCAAGGATGCAACCATCTGAGCCAGGCTGATGTCTGCTGAAAGGAAATGAAAATCTTCTCCCTCTTTCCTGACCGACAACTTCATGCAAATTAATAATAAAATCTGTGAGACAATTTGCTTGGAGCTAACAAGTGAATCGGTAAGCAGCTTGGAATTGTTTTATAATTATTGTGTTTTGGCATTTCGCCTGAAGCATTCCCACAGAATCTATTTCTCAATGAAGTGGCAAAAACACAAATCAAACATTAAAGGCCCATCAGCAACTGACGTGACTGCAAGATAGATAGCTGAGAACCTAATGAAACAGGTCTGTCTCCTAGTACTGTCATTCCTCAGATTTATGAATAGGTGCACAAAACGGATGTGCTGTACCTTTTCTGATTACCAAGTACCAAGAGATATTGATGCTTTGAGATGTTCGTCCCATATGAATACATGAGGGAAAAGGAAATAGAAGAATATTGGAGGGGGAGGGGGGATTAAGTGGGTTAGAGAGTTATGTGAAGCATACACGCCAACATGGATAAATTGGATTGAATGGCCCTTTTTCTCAGTTGTAACATTCTATGTAACTCTGTGCTGAGAATTGTACAAGAAAGAAAGAACAAGGTGGCTTGGAAACTTGTGAAATTCTATTCTTACAGCACCTTATCTGAAACACTTAAAAACAGCTGGCTTCCAAAATTAAGATTGAATTTAAGAATGTTCCAAAATTTTAAGCAATCTTAAATTTTAAGGTAAAATTAACTCATGGGCTCACATTAGGTAGCATTGTAGGCCTCAGATCCTTACATTTATATGTAATTAATAATGAACTCCAACAGAATTTGCCTCAATTAAGATATGCTTTTCTTTTTGAATGACATCACAGAACCAGATTTAGATTTAATCAATCATCACAGAGTCATAGTACTGTATTGCACAGCCCACAAGCAGGCCATTCGGTCCATCAAATTCATGTCATTTCTTTGAAAAGAACCGTGCCAAATCAACCCTACTCTCCCACCCTCTCCCCATAGCCCTGCAAACTTGTCCCCCCCAAATCATTGTCTACATCTCTCTTAAAAGTTGTTATTGAATCAGTTTCCACCAACCCTTTCAGGCAACTAGGTGACAACATTTCTCCTCACCTCACTTCTGTTTCTTTTAACAACTATTTTAAATCAGTGTCCTTGGGTTAGCAGCAGTGAAACAGTTTCTCCCAGTGGTTTCTGCCAGTGGAACAGTTTATGCTTGTTCACCCTAACAAATCCCCTGAAAGTTTTGAAAACTTCTATTAAGTCTCCTCCTAACCATCTCTGCTCCGAGGAGAATAATCCCAGCTTCTCTAGCCTCTGCTCATAACTAAAGTCCCTCATTCCCAGTACCATCCTGATCAATCTCCTTTGCACCCTTTCCAATGCCTTGATAATCTGATCATCAACTACCATTGTCTGAGCTGATCCTATGCTTTTCCGATGTGTATATATCCTTTCCACTTGCCAGCAGGGGCTTGAAACCTGACTGCTACATCTCTCCATAATGCAATCCACTGAGGTGTCTGTGGAGCCCAAACTGGTGTCAGGACTGTGATCACTAGAACCTTATTGGATCTGTCCAGCTCAGTTTTCTTCCAGGTGCCAGCTTTCCCAGCTGAGCGAGCTGTGAGGTAATGCTAGATATGCCTTTTTTTAAAAAAAAATCTTTTGGGATTCAAATATAATATCTGTCAATTGTCGATGTGGCTGGAATTCCCAAAATGTAAATACAACACAAAGCCTTCATTAAAAAATAAAATAAATAATGCGCATCAACAAAAATTAAGTTAAAACGTTTTTCAGCTTTACCATTTAGCCTTAAGAACTCCAATAAATACAAGGCACAAATGGAAGTGCTGTAATATATTGTTTAACAGATAAAATCCTCAGAATATTTATTATTCTCAATTTTGCCTAAAATCAAACTGCAGACCTGTCAAATGTTCACATCTGGCCGCAGGGTTTTTAACCAACATGAGTCTGATAATGAATATGCCTCAGGTACCTTATCACAGGAGTTACTAATGGTTACAGCAATCAAACATATGAAGAGGGCCCTCAGTGTAACTGTGTATATATGAATATATGCATTTTGAACTTTCTAGTAATCCTCTTAATCCACTAATCCCTTTTGTTACATATGCAATTTAGTTGCATCTGCCTGGCTGTACTGGTGAGAAATGTGCATCTCTCTTGAGTTTCCTTATCGCATACACTGTATTTAATATTTTATTACTCGGTTTGCTGCTCAAATCCTGATTAACTTCCGGCCTGATTCAGTAAACCTTGTATCACAATAGACGGTCTCACTCTTTCCTGCAAGTAACGTCTCTCAACAGCTATCCTTCCTCACCAGGGATCAACTGTTAGAAATGATATCCCAATGAGAATGCCTCAGCTATGTTGCAATACTTAGCAGACAATCAGATACACTCCCAAGCATATTATTCATTTTTTTTGACCCACAATTGTACAACTAGCCCTATGTAATATCAGGTGCCTGGGCATGATACAAGAATATAACACTCAATAATAAATAATAATAATCCTTACATTTTATAGAACGCCTTTCGTATCAGGAAGATGTCTTGAAGCATTCACAGGATGTAATGTAAAGTGAAGCACAGTCGATGTGTGCACTGCCGTGTCCCACAGACAGTCGTATTATTTGGGGGATTTGTGGCCAAACACTGGGGAAAATGCCCTCTCTTTTTGAATAGTGCAGCTGCATTTTTTAATATCCACCTGATTAGGTAGACAATGACTCGGTTTAATGTCTCAGCCAAAGCACTTAAGCTCGATCTAAGTTACTGTTTCTCAATAGGTCAGAGGACTGGTGCGAGCCTGACATAATCTGGTGGGTCCATACCAGAAATCAAAGTGACTGATCCAACAGCTCATTTACTGATGGTCCAGGACATTTTAATAAGAAACTGAGCTGATCCCTGATATCTAAACAGATGCAAAACATTGGCCTAAATGATCCTACAGACAAACCTTCAAGTGTTTCAAGAGCATCTTTGAAGCCTCCACAGGCCTGACAATCCATACAAGAGTCACCTTGCCTGAAGGTGATTCGCTTAAAATTTAAAATCATGAAAAATTAGAAATATTCTGCAAGACAGTTCTAATTTGGAAACTTTTTTTGCTGCCATTCTTTTTAAGGTTCCAGATTAAGGTTGATTTAAAAACCTAACCCCAACATTCTGCCTGCTGTTACATTTTAAGGCTACAAGGATTTGAGGCCTCAGTTAACTTAGGCCAGATCATGAATCAAAATGTGTAAGATTTGTGGTTTTAAGACATGCTACAAGAACATTTTCCCTTTGAATTGTTGGGGACATTGCTGAGGCAGATGTGGCTCTATGAGACAGGGCGTTATACTAGGTGGAGCTCCTGTGGTTTAGTGGTTAGAGCACTTGTCTTGCAAGCTGGGGAGACCAAGCTGGGGAGACCTGTGTTCGAATCCAGGCAGGTCAGGGCCAAACCTTGGGCAAGTTTCCTTACTCCACACGCCTAATAATAATCCCTCCAAAAAAACCACAATAATAAAATTGGTCATTTCAATCCACGACTGTGTGTGGGACACTGCTGTGCGCAATTGGCTGCCGCGATTCGCCCACAAATATATAAAGTCAATTCACTTTACAGTATATTCTGTGAAGCGCTTTGGGACGTTGATAAAATGTGGAAAGCGCTATATCAAATGCAAGGATTGTTATTATTATTATTATCAGATAAAAGAATCACTGATAGGGAATCAACCAAGTGACCATCAAAGGCAAATTTTGGTGTAATTCCATTGTAATGTGCCATAACATCCTGTAACATGTTATATGAATACAGTTTTTGTTCCATTTGACGTAGCTTATAGGACTCACATTAAGTTCAGTTGCAGTCCATGGAGCTAAGGTGAGTCTGTAAATACTTTGTAATATTGGCTCAACTCTTACTGTGCTTCTTGTCCTGTTTTGCAATGGTCAGCATCCAAACTGCTCCACTCCAAACAACATGTGTTACCCAGGTTTCTGCAGCTTTTAGTGTTGAAATGGGAGAGCTGCTATTTAGATTGGCAAGCAGACATTTCTTCTGATACTCCCTTAAATATCTCAAGTACTACAGCTGCATTATCTCAGTCTGACATCAAAACAATCTCTTCCTGACCATTCACTGTACTGGTTACCAGATCCACAAGTCACACCTACTTATCCTAACTCATTCTAACTGTAGCATTGTTAGCAGTGAGGGGTGGTGGGATGGGGTGGGAGTGGAGGCAGGGATGTCTTATGCTAACTTATATCCAAACCCTGAATGGCTGAGGATCAGTTGGCAGAAAGTAACCCAAACCCCTCGGGATTTTACAATAATAACAATGGCTGTATTTGATACAGTGCTTTATTACGCCGTTGAGACGTCTCAAAGCGCTTCACAGAATATATCGTAAAGTGGATTGACTATTTTGTGGGTGAAATGCCTTTTAAGGGCATCTGAGCTCAGAAAATAATGTGGAATCACATCCACATAGGAAACATTGAGATTGAATAAGTGTTCTAACAGCCTAATCACTGGAAAAAGCAGCTGTCATACAATATGCATTTTCTCCGTGGAATCCCCTGAAGGCCACAAGTGTTTGCTTCCAATTCAGTGATCTCGGTTTCTAAATCTCACCAGACAACAAGGGTACGTTTACAATCATTTTTTTCTGGCAGTTATGCAGTTTTTACACCAATACAAGCCCATGTTCACCATCGGATACAATATCATTGCCATATTTATGTTCTATTCTGTCCCTGTTAACTGGCATTCAATCAAACTGCCGGTGAACAAAATCACCCAGGTCTAAATTGAGGACACATTCAACTATTTGAAAATATCAGAAGTTTTAGTTACCCTGATGTGACCCAACCCACTCTCTGGAACTCCGCTCAGACACCGCTCTCAGTTTTTACTTCTTTGTAGACGGCTCCTAGCACCCAGCGTGAGGTCAAAATCAATGTGCACATCCAAGCAGAGGTTTGGAGGATCAATTTGCAATGAATCTGTAGGATATGTTACTTAGAAATACTTATTCAAATATCGCACACGAGATACCAAATTGGGACATTTGAAGTGAGCTATTCACTGAATTTAGCAAATCTGATGCTCTGTTCTTATAAACAACTACAGTATAAAGAAATGTTAAATTATAAATATTACATTCTAGATGTAAACTTAAATGGCACATCCCAATTTGCACTGTAGAAAGCATAGACTCGTGCTTGGGTAAGGTTCCATAGACGCTAGTCAATTCACAGGAGTGTGAGAGGTCAGGATCAGATAAAAATACAGCATTGCAAGATTCGAAGAACTGAAAATGTTCAGGTGGGATATGGGATTTGAAAGAATTTGTAACAATCTGTGTCAACATACTGTCCCTACATATGGGGAAACTAACCAATGGACACCAACCCGGATTGAAGTGTAAAAGGACTTTGTGCAGTTAACGAAGAATAATATATCTTCTCTCTTACTGAATAGATTTGTGATTGTGACACCATTATCGTGCTCGGTCACACTGAATGACGTATGGGTATGGCTTATTGCCCGCAAATCACCCAGCTTAGTTTGCTCTTCAACTGCACTTTAATAAGAGTCAAATTACAACCCAACACCCTTAACCACTGAGGCAATGCTTCATAAAAAAATAAGGGAGACAGAGTATCTCTCTGTTTTCCGACATCAGCATTGCCTCCGAGTAACCTGGACATACACAGGTGGTTTGACTAACAAGTGAGTTTTGACAAGAAAAGGGAGATTGCATGAAGAGCCAAGTAAAAGTTGAACAAGTAGTGTGGAAATCTGCTGGCTCTGTACATTTTTCAAGCCAAGCGCACAAGTATAATCAAGGTCTGTGATCAGTCTTCAGCTTCTAAAGGATCCCTCGCTAGGCTGAAGTGACTGGTATCAATATAATCTATATTCCATGGATCTTTGCTGGAAAGTGAGCTTAGCTCATCTGACAAGCAAGGGCCCGAAAACGTTATGTTCTAAGGCTTAAGAATCGTGTTTTAGGCTTAAGAATCTTAAATTCAGTCAGAATTTGGAAACCAATTCTCTGTAGTTCTTTTTTAATTCTGTGGAAAATTGGCATCCAAAATAAGACTGCGTTTGAGACTTTTCTTAAATGTTAACCAGTCATTCACTTCATAGCTGTTTGTGGTACACTGTTGTGTGCAACATGGCTACTGTATTCACCCACAAAATGTACAGTCAGGCACTCCATTTAACAGAATATTGTGCTTGAATATCCTTTGCAATGTCCACCTGCCATGAAAGGTAGTAAACTACCATAAAGATTATTATTGTAAGAATTATTTTCTAAAATTTGGGACAATCTTAAATTTTAGGACATTGATCCGAGGTGAAGGAACATGTGGTATGTAGGCACCAGGCAAGGACAGGGTAGGGCTCAACTGAGATTTCAGGAAACAATGGAATATCATCTGAAATTTGTTCCCTTATTATAAATATCCTCACTATGATTTTGTTTTGGTCAGCAAGGCGTCTGTGACACAGGTGGAAAGCAAACAGTATCCAAAATCAGACTGAGAGTTTGCACGTATACTGGAGTCCTGTAGCTCAATGGTTAGAGCGCTCGCCTCGCAAGTGAGAAACCTGGGTTTGATTCCAGGAAGGGCAAAACTTTGCATTTGATATTTTTCTGCTAGACGTCTCAAAGCGCTTCACAGAATATACTGTAAAGTGAATTGACTGTATATTTGTGGGTGAAACGCAAATGCGCACAGCAGAGTCCCACAAACAGTTGTGGATTGAAATTACCAATTTTTTATGAGAGATTATTGTCAGGCGTGTGGAGTAAAGAAACTTGCCCAAGATTTTGTCCTGACTGGGAATCAAACCCAGGTCTCTCACTTGTGAGGCTGAGCTACAGGACTCCTACTAAACTTCAACATTTAATTGTGTGAGAATATCAGGGTGGAGGGAGATAAGAAACCAAAATAAAACTTTCCCCACGCAGTGAAATGTGAGAAGAGAACACAAGCTGTTACAAATTCTCTGAAAAGATCAGGCCTCATTTTGTTCAGCATTCTACTAACTGAGGAACCCACATTTTTGTTCTGTTGCCGAAACCTCCTCATCCAGTTATCACTTTTCTCCTTGACTCACAGCAACCACTAAACATTCCTTATTTGGCTTGGCACCAAGTTTTTTTTCTCAAGTTTGGCTCTCGTTGCCGCCTAATCCTGAAGCAAAATGTTTTAACTTCATTTGAGATATCTAAAGAAAAATCACCCCAAATTATGTAGAAAAAGTCTCACTGCAGTTTGGGGCTGAATGTCAATATCTTTAAAACAAAACCTCAGTCATACTGCTCCAATAAACTGTGGGAAACTGCTGTCTTTATTGTCAATGAATCTCATGGGTTTGCAAAAAGTCTCAGGTCTTTTCAGTAGATGCCGATTAAGCTTTTTGTTAATAAAACTGAAACTCCATTTTAGGTCAATTCGTTTTTATTTTTGATCTCACAAGATGTGAAAGCAGGCAGAAAAAGGTGAACCGTCTACAGAACAAGTCTCAAAATTTGACTCTGTGTTACCAGAAAGCAGAAATGTTTGCCTGAAATGAATGGAAAAACAATACCCCCTCAGATGTGTAGTAATGGCTACAGGAGGTGATTGAGAAGGCTCAACGATGCAACAGAGGGCTTCTGGTTGATTGATGTACCCAGCAATTGTTGGGTACTTTAACAAGCTTTATGTGCCCTATTCCAGTGTACAGCCTCCTCCATCATACAACACAGTGCCACACTACAGCATATGTAGAAGGAGGAGTGATTTCCACAGTTAAAAATGGATTGGATAGCAGCATTTACCACTCTTGGCTTTGAGAAGTGCCAGGGATGGCCTGTAAAGACTCTCTCGCTCTACCTCTCCCTCACCCACCCAAACCTATCCACCCACTCATGAAAGGTGCTATACAATGTCATTTTGTTGTTGTAGACATAGAAAAGATAGAAATGTTGGGATAGTTAGTGGTGCTTCAGCCCGTTGTGTACCTGTATCTGCTGTTTGTTTTTATATTTTAAATGTGATTGTACTAATTTTACTTTCCAGGTCTTTCCCATATCTTTTAATGTTTTTATTGTTTGGGTGCTTATCCAGTTTTCTTTTGAACAATTATTCTGGATGATCCAAAAATGTCAATGGGCAGCTATGCGGTTTTAACTGGTTAGACTTCACACTCTGAGGTTTGTTTCTTACTAATCCTCACCCAATCCCCATCAGAATTAGGTAAACAGGATGTATCCCTCCAAGGAGAAAGTGGGCATTCTAGTCCAATACATATCTCTGGAAGTTTCACGTGTGGCTGGAATGGATGGAACTCTGTTTTGGATCATGTTAAACATGGTGATGGGTTTCCGTATGTGTCAAATACCCAGCTGACCAAATGAGAACAGCAACAACAACAAAATTTCATTTCTAGAATGTATTTCACGTCAGGAGGCCATCCCAAGGCACTGAACAGTCAGGTCGGGATGTGAGCAAGGGAGAGGGGCAGGGTAGGGGGGAGGGGTGGGAGAGAGTTAGGAGAGGAGGGAGGGAGTTGGGAGGGCGGCAGAAGGCACGATCGAAGAGGAGGGTCATGAGACCGGCCTTGAAGGAGGCGAGGGAGGGAGCGAGGTGAAGGGGCTGTGGGATGGAGTTCCAGAGTGTGGGGGCAGAGAGGCTGAAAGCCCATCCGGCGAACGTAGGGTGGGTCAGGCAGGGGACATGGAGCAGACTGGAGGCAGTGGGCAGGTTCATAGGGCGACAGCAGGTCAGAGAGATAGGGGGGGGCAAGGCCATGAATGGCCTTGAAAGTGAGGACAAGGATCTTGAATTGGATCCTCTGGGGGATGAGGAGCCGATGTAGACGGGCGAGGGTGGGAGTGATGTGGTCGTGGAGCTTGGTGTGGGAGAGAACACGAGCTGCAGAATTCTGGATGATCTGCAGCTTGTGAAGGGAAGAGCCAGGAAGGCTGACGAGAAGGGAGTTTTCAAAGTCGAGCCTTGATGTGACAAATACGTGGACTAGGGTTTTAGCCTGAGGGGAAGGAAAGGAATTGACAACACTGAATAAAGAAAATTGTTCAAATTGCCAACACTCACTGTCTAGGTTGCCATGAACTCTTAAGAGGAGTTGCAGGAATTGTGACTTGCATTTACTGAATTATACCCCCACCATAATTGACTGTGTATTTTTTGCCACAAAATATACAGTCAATTCATCTTACAGTCTACTCTGTGAATCGCGCTTTGGGACGTCTCAAAGACATGATAAGGCACTATATCAAATGCAAGGATTATTATTCTAAGGCAGCACCTTCAGAAGCAAGTGGGTAAAAAAGGAAGAACATTATTGAAAGTTGTTTCGCGTCCGTTCTTTTCCTCCCCGTTTTTAGATTCACTCAAGAGTTTAACAACAACGAATTACATTTATAGAGCGCCTTTCACGTCGGGAGGACGTCCCAAGGCGCTGCACAGGAGGCGTGTGACCCGAGCTGAGAGGGGAGTGTTTGGGAAGGGGTAAAACACGAAGGGGAGGTAGAAAAATTCGGGGTGGAACAAAAGGCACGGTCGAAGAGGAAAGTCTTCAAACCGGCCTTGAAAGAGGAAAGGGAAGAAACGAGACGGAGGGATTGAGGGATGTCATTCCATAGGGTGGGAGTTTAGGGTTAAAACCTGCAGTGACGGCAACGATATGTCATGGTTTCCCAATGCAGGAACAGGTTCTGATAATGTGTCAGTGGAATGCGCTGTGAACTCCAAGCTGCTCTTTTAGCTCTCTACACCCATGACTCAAGTAGACATGGCTGTAATTGATAACTGTCAGAATCCCTAATCATGATTTGCCACACCATTATCATTAGTGTCAGCACTGTACCATTTATCTTGATAGTCCTTAGTCCTGTCAGTGATTCTGTCAATCTGCCAATTTAAGGAGTCTTTGCTAAGAACAGTGCTGCCGTGCTAGACTCTCCACTCAGGTCCAGAAATGTCATTCTCTCAAACACATTCGCTGCCCCCCCCACCCAAATGTTACTATTTCTGGTCTTCGCACCATTGTCTTGAAATTTAAGGTCACGCAGAATTTTGGAACAAGAAATTCGCTTCAATTTCTAAGACGTTTCACTGCAGTTCTGACTCAGTGAAAAAGTTAAGGTTGAAATTTTTTTCATATTCCCAAATTCTGCACCATCCTGAACTATGAGACAATTGCCTTAAGACAAAGACTCTGCAAATGATAGGCCTCTGATGTTAAACCTAACAGCCTCTGCTAAAACACTACGTTGTTTGCTAATCTGAGACAGGCTTGTGAAGCAAAACAATTGTAGCCATGATTCTCACTCCTGATTATTACTCAGCAAGCTGTATGTATATCAGGTCAGAGTATGACAAGGTTGGCTCGGATGCCTGGTATGCTTGCACAGTCTGCTGATGTTCACACATAAACCCTGGCTACTCGAGTGAGGTACCAGGGACTTCCAGTATCCATGAAACCATAATAATAATAATAATCCTTGCGTTTGATATATGTAGCACTTTTCACATCTTATCGATGTCTCAAAACACTTCACAGAATATACTGTAAAGTGAATTGACCGTATATTTGTGGGCGAAACGCAGCGGCCAATTGCACACAGCAGCGTCCCCACAAAAAGTCGTGGATTGAAATGACCAATTTTTAGTCTTTATTTTTTTGGAGGGATTATTATTAGGCGTGTGTGTGGAGTAAGGAAACTTGCCCAAGGTTTCACCCTGATCTGCCTGGATTCGAACACAGGTCTCACGCTTGTAAGGCGAGCGCTCTAACCACTGAGCTACAGAACCACAGCCCAGCATTAAACAGAAAGTTGCAAAGAAATCCTGAGAACGGGTTCCATTTGTGGGGTTCAAACCGGACTCATTTGTAGGGCTGTATCAACAACACTGATTGGCTGGTATGAAATAGAAGCATTATTAAGCAGTCATTGCTGTAACGCTCTTGTATTAAAGAGAGATGCCCTCTGTATGATAATCTCCAACAGCGCACATCTTGTATTATTCCCAAACAATGGGTAGAAATTTCACCTGGGTCCAGATTTGCTTTGTTAACAGAATGTTTCAGAGCATGCAGAGTTGTTCAATTCAGTCTTAACTTTAAAGCCTGTTTTGCATAGTTCTTAAATGAACTTACAGAAAAACAACAAAAACATTGAAGACTGAAATGTTGGATTAATTGAGTAAATCTAAACCCAGTTGGAATTTTACGCCCAGAAATGCAGGTAAGCATTTATTAGTACTTAAATTGCTTTCACGTTGAAATTGTGCAATACAGTGCAAAAGGTGTATAGAAATAGGAAAAAAGGGGGCAGACTTTATCCTTTGATGATGATTATGGGGTAGGAGTGCGAGAGGCTTAATTCTAGTCAGAAGGATTAGGTTTTGAAGTGCAATTGTTTTGGAAGGAGAAGGTAGCGAGGGAGTGTCTCATTAATGGCATCAATATGAAAGAGAACAGAGCTTCATTATTCAACAAACACTACTTGCAATACCTGTTAACAGCAACATTAACTCGCTGAGCATCCCCTAGACCAGTCTTAGGCCCTGCTCAAGGAATCATAATGATATTTAAGTCTGGAAGAGATATTTTCAGCATGTGATATGCTGAACAAAACATAGTTGGTTTATTTTGCTACGTTGGACTAGTGTAATAATGATACTTTGCATTTGAATAAAGGCTTATCATGATGAGATGTCTCAAAGTGCTTCACAGAATATATTCCTCCTGAGGTGAAAGGTGCAAAACAAGTGTAATTTTGTTGTTGTATTTTGTAGTGAATTGACTATAGTTTGTGGGCGAAACTTGGCAGCCAATTATGCACAGACATGTCCCCACAAACATGTTACAACAACTGCAGTTAAATCATTGTAGATCCAACCTCTTCAGAGTGCAGGTGGTATAGGTCTAAAATCTCAGATTCTGCATTATTAAAAGCTCTGGTAAAATGACTAACATTCAGGTTGGCAGGTCATCATTGACGGAACTCCCTGCACACATATGATGTCAGCAGCACTCACTGTGTACAGCATGAAATCAGACAAATGGTTTGCAAATTTGGATGCTGTGATTTCCATTTTCATGTAAGAAGATGTCAGGGTATACATCCCAATAGTATTATAAATAAATCTGCTTCATGGTAAGGTCAGTTACACAACAAGGCCGTCCAGTATTAACAGGGCTGCCTATAGATAATCTCAGGGGAGGGGGGAGATAAGCAGAGTTTCAGTGGAACAAGGTGCATGTGGAAATGGGATGCCATCCCTATGGCTGACGTCACCGGAAGGGAGCATATAGATGGTGCAAAGGAAAGGACCGAGGATACGGCCCTGCGGAAAATCACAATTGACAATGCAGGGGCGACAGAAACCATTGGCGGACTCAAAGTTTAGACGCTGAGATAGGTAAGAGTGAAATCATCTGTACATCAAGCACAACTCATTCAATTTAGTTTAGCAAAAAAAAGCTGGATACTGAATCAGTGCAGCCTCCAAGCTCCATACCTCAATGTGGCAGAGAGCTGCACCCTTGTGATACAGATAACAACCCCCATTGTCTGCTACCTCACTCCTCAGAGAGCAACAATCCCTCTAGGTAAGTGACATGAATGGGAAGGCACCTGCCTCCCGACATCACACAAGTAAGACTTATGTTCTCTCAATGGCTGCCAGCACTTCACTTATTTCCTCAGATCCAGTCATGTCTAAGTATCTACCCTGTGGCCATAATAAAACAGGATCCTGAACGCACTACCAGCTCTACCTGTCTTCTTTCCTGCACTGTTTCCTGATAGATCATTTTAGCTGTCAAGCAGCAGCGTAAACAAGCAATAGTAAAGCCATGTAGGATATTGGTTAGAGTACGCAAGTGAGAATCTGGGTACGATTTCCGGGTAAGGTAACATATTAGGCAAATTTCACTACTCCAATCGCCTCAATTTACATATCAGTAACTAGGAACCTGGTTGTTGGTTGATTGCTTTTCAAGGGATAATAATTCCTTCCAAAAATATAAATTTTAAAAACATTAATTTAGTCACTCAATCCAAGGCTGTTGGTTGGGATGCTGTTGTGCACAATTAGCTTCGCATTTCTCCTACAATATATAGTAAATTTACTTTACAGCTGTGAAGCACTTTGAGGTGCTTTGAAGACATGATAAAATACTCCAACAAGGATTATTATTATTATTATTAATAGCACAAACAGGTTAAATAAAGATTGTTAGACCCAGCACAACAATGGTCAAATAGCTTATGTTGAAGTCTTACTAATTGATCAAGATGGGAGGGAGAGGGGACAAGGAGCACAGAGGAGCACAGAGGAAGTAGATCAAGAAGGGGATTGGGGGGGTTGGGCGGATGCAATAGAGTGCCAGGGTTCCAACAACAACAACAACTTAAACTTATAAAGCGCCTTTCACGTCGGGAGGACGTCCCAAGGCGCTGCACAGGAGGCATGTGACCCGAGCTGGGAGGGGGGTGTTCAGGAGGGGGTGAGACACGAAGGGGAGGTCGAAAAGTTCGGGGGGAACAAAAGGCACGGTCGAAGAGGAAAGTCTTCAAACCGGCCTTGAAAGAGGAAAGGGAAGAAACAAGGCGGAGGGATTGAGGGATGGCATTCCATAGGGTGGGAGCCAGCTTTAGTTCTCTTTTTACAAATTCTTGTTTAAAGGTATGTGGTGTGAGAAGAACTGGGACTTATAAATGGCTTCTTTGCCTACCTGTAAAACACTGGCTACACTTGGCGGTGATTGTACTTGTGAAGCACTGTGAAGCATTTGAACAATGGGTAGATGCAGTATATAAATGCAAACAAAAAAACATGGGAGATTAACTCCAAAAAATCATCTGGATACATAACTATTTCTGAGAGGTGTGACATTTATTAGAATGCCTTTTAGAAAAGGGGTCATCTGCTTACTTGATGTGTTTATGACCTAACTGTAAAAGATATTTAAAGAGGGGGAGTGATGATTCTGACACTGGTTGAGACTAGTTGAAGACAGTGGAATGTAAAGGCTGCAGATAGAAGAAACATCTGAATAAAGGGCTGTTCCTGCTGACATCCCATGCCAGATATCTCCTAGATATCTCAATAGCCTTGACTCTATTCTACCAGAGCCCTGACATAGCTAACATGCAGGGCTGGGGAAGCAATAAATGATAATAATAATATCCCTGCATTTGATTTTACGTCTTCTAGACGTCTCAAAGCACTTCACAGAATATACTGTAAAGCGAATTGACTGTGTATATGTGGGCGAAACGCGGCAGCCAATTGCACACAGCAGTGTTCCATAAACAGTCGTGGATTGAAATGACCAATTATTTTTTCTTGAGGAATCATTATCAGGCGTGTGGAGAAAGGAAAGTTGCCCAAGGTTTCACCCTGCCAGGAATTGAACTCAGGTCTCTCGCTTGTAAGGCGAGTGCTCTAACCACTGAGCTACAATGCTAAATATTGTTCCAGCCAGTGTCACACACCTTCTGAAGTAGAGAGAAAATGTCATTTTTAAGAGACTGATAGGGATCAATCCAATAAAAGTTTACAGCCAACCCACAACATAACGTCAACCACAAGATTTTTTGCTGTCAACAAGATTACCATATCACCCTTGGCTCACAGAGGGATTTAAAACAACAATAACTTACAACAACAACAACAACAAAACTTACATTTATATAGCGCCTTTCACGTCGAGAGGACGTCCCAAGGCGCTGTACAGTCAGGTACGACAAGAGCAGGGTGGGAAGGATCAGGGCAGGATGAAGAATAGTAGGAAAAGTAACTGTATTAGTGGGCGAAACATGGCAGCCAAATTGCGCACAGCAGTGTCCCACAATCAGTCACGGAAGTGGGACTAGGGGCAAAAGGGGGTAAAGAAGCAAAAGGGGAGGGGTCGAGGCAGGGGGAAGAAAGGCAGGAAAGTCGACTGTATATTTGTGGGCGAAACGCGGCAGCCAAATTGCGCACAGCAGTGTCCCTACAAACAATCGCGAAAATGGGGCCAGGGGAGAAAGGGGGAAAAGAGGGTAAGGGGGGAGAGGGAGGGAAAGGTGGGATGGGTTAGGGTTAGGGAGGAAGAGGGGGGAGAAAGGGGGGCAAGGAAGAGAGGGAGGGAAAGATGGGTGGGGGCAAGATCAGGAAGAGGGAGGGAAAGGGAAAAGGGAGGAGAGAAAGTGGGGAAAGGGAGTGAGGGAAGAAGAAGATGGGGGCAGGGTTGGGGGGAATCAAACAACAATAATAAACAACAAAAGTAATAATATTAACAACAGAAACAGCAATAAACAATAACCAACAATCGTCCAACAATCCTCCAGCAACCACTCCCTGTCCTCGCCGCCCGCCCGGATGATCCCTGAGATGGCGGGAAAAAAGGTCCCAGTGTGGTGTCAGGCCCCAAAACCCACCGGCTCCTCAGTCGGTGAACCCGGGGACTCTGTGATGGCCCTGGCACCTCGGACACGGTGTGTCTGGCCGGCTCGCACAGCAGCAGCAGCAGCAGCAGCCCGATCACCGTCTGGATCTCCCGCGACGAGATGATCCGTCGCTTGCAGCACCTGGGCGCTCTCCCCCTCGCTCTCCCCCTCGCTCTCCCCCTCGCTCTCCCCCTCGCTCTCCCCCTCGCTCTCCCCCTCGCTCTCCCCCTCGCTCTCCCCCTCGCTCTCCCCCTCGCTCTCCCCCTCGCTCTCCCCCTCGCTCTCCCCCTCGCTCTCCCCCTCGCGGAAGACGTGCGCCACCCGCTGCCTGAGGAAAGTGCCGAGGTCGCGGCCTTCCCAGGTCCTAGGTCCTTACTATGTAAGTATAATGTTGCATAGAGTAGCAACCCGGAATGCTCATTTAAGCCACGCATCCCAAAGTAGGACATGGTAATGTATGGTAAACTTGCAGGCCAAGTGCATCTGTTAAAATCCTGCATCTCCAAATCACTACAGATTCCAAGATTGGGACCTCAAGTCTAAGTGTGAACAGCCCTGCACACATCTGGCATATCTTTGATTGTTGACACCATTTGCTGTCCCTGCTGTTTGTGCTGCTGCTGCTTAACACAATCCCTTTAAACAGTCCTTAGTTACAGCCACTGGCTTCAGACTTTTCAAATGACCTGATAATATCTTTGAGCTAACAGTCAGGGGGAAACTTGACAAGCAGCAGTCGGTGGACTGCAGACCTGAGATCCATCAACAAAGTAAGCACTTCCCAAAGATGCTGTGTGAGAGGCCTCGCTGTCACCCCACAGATCTGCGAACAGGCCTCTCAGCTGAAATCTCTCTCTCTAGTAAAAACTCCCATTGCCGCCTATTCACAGTGCTTCAAAATTTTATTCAGTCACTTGATTTCACAGTTTGGGCTGACATTCTAGTGGGGTAATAGGGGAGCTACAGGAATCCTGCAGCTCTGTGGTTAGCGCACTCGCCTCGCAATCGAGAGACTTGGCTTCGATTCCCAGCAGGTCAGGGCGAAACCTTGGGCAAGTTTCCTTACTCCACTGGCCTCATTATAATCCCTCAAGAAAAAAAATTGGTCATTTCAATCCATGACTGTTTGTGGGACACTGCTGTGTGCAATTGGCTGCCTCATTTCGCCCACAAAATATACAATCAATTCACTTTACAATACATTCTGTGAAGCGCTTTGAGACGTCTAGAAGACATGAAAAGCGCTTTATCAAATGCAAGAATTGTTTTTATAATATCAAATTCAAGGATTACTATTCTTTGGTGTACCATCCTACCAGATGAATAGCTAAACCAGAATGTTTAGGTGAAAGAGACTTCCTTGGTGATTTTTCTGTGATTGCAGGACAACAACAACAACAACTTTGATTTATGTAGCGCTCTCCACGCCGGACGGCAAAATCACTAGCATTTGCCAACAAAACAGTCAATACATTAGACAGGATCCTGCAAAACACTTTTGAGATATTTCAATGTACAAGACGCTATAAACATTCTAATTCTTTTTCTTCCAGCGACCACGCACATTTATCAGCAGCTCAGACATCCCAAAGCAAAGATGCTTTGTACACATGCCCTCATCCCTTAATTTTATTATGAGCTTACTGTTGCTGTTTTATTGCAAGCCTTTGTCAGAGCAGCTGCTCCTGGTAGGCAATTGCCACTGGTACATTTTCAAACTATTGCATTGACTTGCAAATTTGGTAATAGCTGGAGCCAGTTCCAGACATTACTGTAAGATTTGATGTTCAGCCGAAGTGATGCGCTGCCTATAATTTCACAGTTTAATGTCACTTAAACTGGGGCAGGTCACGGATTCGAATGGAATCCAGAGCCAGCAAGCCTCCCCGATCACTGGAAAATTAGATAAAGCCATAAAAGCAGGACCTTAGCGTTCAGAGATGATTTCTGAGCCACAGATAAGTGTTTTTCCCCATCATTTAATAAAAATAACATTTTCCTGGGCTAACAGTACACTTCACTGCAACTTGCTTTATTGGTGCACCATTC
Organism: Hydrolagus colliei; assembly: GCA_035084275.1. NCBI lineage: Eukaryota > Metazoa > Chordata > Chondrichthyes > Chimaeriformes > Chimaeridae > Hydrolagus > Hydrolagus colliei. Next base: position 1,968,258 of record CM068745.1, on the reverse strand, counting down.
CCAATGTTCTTCTCCCGAGTAGAGATCATGGCGAGATCCAGCCATAAGGTACAGATCATGTGCTTTGAGGCTGGTGGGAGACAGCAGGCAGTAGTCCTGTCACCTACAGTTGAACCTAGAGGAGACACATTCCATCGCTCTCCCACCCAGGTGTTTAACTCACTCCAAACCTCAGAACCATGACAAATTGCATTTATACAGTGGCTTTCACATCAAGGACATCGCAAGGCACTGAAGCACAAATGGGGTGTAATCTTCCAGAGGTGCTAAAGGCTTCATAACAAGTGGACCCGGCAAGGACCCAGGTACATAAGAGGCAGATGGTTTTCCACTCTGACCTTGCTTCCTACTTCCAGGAAAAGCCTTAGAGAATCTCGCAAGTTGGACTTACTCAGGTTTGAAATGTGAGGGTGAATGTGATGTTTCTTGACCGATATGATGACTTATGAAACGTTATGAGTGGAAACAACCGCCCCCCCCCCCCCCCCCCCCCCCACCACTCCCCTGTACCCACCCCGGCACAGTGACTGAGCCCTGACGCCATAATGAAGATTTTCTCCACTGGTAACTGCTGTTGCTGTTTGCGGCCATGACTGCGGTTATTTCTCAGCGACTCCTCGCAGGATACTGGGTTAAATCAGATTGGTGCTGAAAGGAGTATTAAATTGGTGAAAGTCTTTTGTCTGACTCAACTATTACATTCGGACACAATGTAAGCTCAACAGTGAAGATGAGGCATGTACAATATCCACAGACAATGCTAGGCTCAATTACATCCAAGTAATTGCTCTGCCTCATTGCAGGTTTAATCTTGGAATAACGCGTATTCATTTACTCAAAATAGAGTGGTCCCTGCTGACTTAAGGACCGTTTTGAACAAATCCCTGTCTACTGCGAGCGGATTGAGATATTCTGATTTGGATCTAGTGTAGCCCAGCAGTACTGACACGTGCCTAAGGCAAAGTGCATGACACGTTTTACAGCATTAAACACAAACGGTACTTCCAAACAAATCTAAACTTGGTCCTTGACACATAAACACAAATGAGAATCAAACTACAGCGGAAGAGAAACAAAAACCAAGCTGTCTCAATGACTACCTCTGGTAGAGTTAACATAGAACCTGAGGATCACAGAATCAAATCCAAGTCTGTGCTCAGCTAGCCTCAGTGGCCCTTAATTCTGGGTTGGGGTGGGGGGTGGGGGTTGTAGGAGGGGGGGGGGGGGGTTTGGGGGGGTGGAGTTGGGATCCGAGGTAAGAAGTTTTGTGAAGAAGCACACCTTAATATAGATGTAAGTTCAGGAGAGTTTGGGTGAGATGCGGTTGATTTGGCTGCAAGGTGAAATGCTTGACAATGGAATGTCAGAATCAATCTTCTGTGATGGTCCTTTGTCCAATTCCTCAGCCAGGCAGGTCCCTAGTATTACAGGACACTGGACAGTCCAGGATCCCTCTCATCAGGATCAGTCCTTCCCCCCTCTCAAAACCACTGTCATCACCCTACTCCTTAAAAAACCTACCGTCGATCCCTCCAGCCCCAGGCCCTACTGCCCTATCTCAAACCTACCCCTCACTGCAGAAGTTTTACAATGAGTTGTTGTCCTGCTCTACTTGGTCTGGCCTCCTCCTTGTCCCTCGAATCTTCCGCTCCACCATTGACGGCCGCGCTTTCAAACACTATGCCCTAAACTCTGGAGCTCCCTTCCTCAATCCCTTCACCTTACCACCCCCACCCCCCCCTCCACCCCCACCCGCCCACGCCCACCGTTTCCATTTACAGGTCACGCCTGAAGATCTCTCGCATTCGATTAACCAGAATTTATTCGGAAAAATGCATAATTTTTTTTGAATTTTTAAAATGTTTTCGGCCGAATATCCGGCAGGCGCTTTAACCAGCATTGGCCAGATCCCGGGGGAGCCAGATAAACGGGCTTTTACTGTATAAAGGAAAGCTTACATTGGGAGAACACCTGGACATATTGAACGTTCAGTATTATTCAATAAACCCGACACAATACTGGCCATGATCACTTAAATGATTGGTATCAAATTACAATAAAGAAACAAGGCCTCTGTTGCCTCTTGAGTACTATGTGGCTGTGAAATTAGACACACGGATTTATCATAATTCCAATATCAAAACACCAGTCAGGAGTTTGTATCACACTTCTCCAGTGGAAACATATGCTGAACGCATCTCCCCTTCAATCATGCTCAACAAGGTGCAGAGTTTACTTAATAATGTGTTAATCATTAATACAGGAGCCATAGCTGCAAGCACTTGCTCAGAACCAAATAAACTGATTTGATGTATTAGCAAAGATGGTCACCATGGTTCCCTCCGCCTGCTGGTTAGCTCAGGCTGCCTCTGCACCTCTTAAACCCATTAAGGGTCATAAAGGCTATGTCCGTTTTGTTTACTTACAGGGGCTATTTTTCAAATGAAGAAGGTCAGCCTTATAGAAGTCTCACGTTAAAGAGGTAGTCTCACTACATTAGGGAGGACACAGGCAAGCTCAGTTACTGGCACAGCCAGGATCCATCTGTTTCACAACCCCCGGCCTCGAGTTGCCATGTGGCTTTTTTCACTATAGGATAATATTTTTACCTTCTGTTGAAATTGGGACAAATTCTGATCTTAGCTGATCTCAGCTGGGCCAGAGCTACAATAGGCCTCACTGTTCTGTGGGCCCCAAGGAGAAAATAGCAGTACTAATCTTAGCATTTGATACAGTGCTTTATGAAGTCATCAAAAGATCTCAAAGCATTTCACAGGATTTTTACTGTAAAGTGTGGTGACTGTGTATTTGCTGATGCTGACGATTTTCCCACAGAGTTCCCGCTTTGCTATCCAGAGACCCCGGCTCAACTCAAAGATGAATTTGTGAATAAAATCTTCTCCCACCCCGCCCCATCAAAACGGGGGGCACTCGATAGTCCGAAGGTTCTGTAGTCCGAACACACAAATTTTCTGTACCCGGCGCGGCTACTGTGGTTACCGCTCAATAGTCCAAAAATAAGGTTCGTTAATCCAAACATTTCCATCCTTAGGATTAGGGCTAGGTTTAGGATTAGGGTTACGGTTAGGGTTAGGGGAAGTTTCGGACTAACGAACCTTCGGACTAATGAACCTTTCGAACTAACGAACCTTCGGACTATCGAGCTGTAACTGTCAAAACAGCCTAACATGTATTACTGTGTCGGCTCAGAAACAACCTATTAAAAAGACTGCAGAAAGGGAACTTTCAAATTAACATTGGATTTAAGAATTTTCCTAAGAATTTTCCACACAATCTTAAATTTTAACACAATCATTTTAAGACTAAGACCAGGTGAATTTTGAGTCTCACATTCAGTGACTTAGGAGCATAGAGACAGGGGTGGGTCATTCAGGCTATCAAATACTGTGCCATTAACTCCATGGCAACACTTTTAATTCATTTTTCACTGCTTTCACTCCTTTTCTTCACATCCCTTAATATCCTTTCTTACCAACTGCACTATCTTTCTGAATCTCTTTGAATGACTCAATTGGCTCTGTATCTATGGCCTTCTGTCACAGTTGGTTACATAATCTCACAGCTCTTTGTGCAAATATTTTTTTTCTGGATTGCCTATCACTGACTTACTCAAATTGCTGCTGTGGCTCTAAATTCTGCCTAGCCTTAGCCCGTAGAACTATTTTGTCTTAAAATTTGGGCCAAATTGCAGAAAATGCATAAATCCTGCCTTAATATGGAATATGGTTTCCTACAGAGGATAACTACCAACACATCAGATTGAGGCAGACTTTGTGAAATGTCCACATTTCTGCAGGATATAAAATTTGACGGCAGAAATGATGTTCCAGGCTGAGGCACGGTGGAATTTCAGACCTTAGAATGGATGAACACTGGCCTTTTAGGTGATCTCCCCAGCCTCGTTGAATAGCCCTCACATAGAGAAAAGCCATTTGGGCAGGGTGATGGAAGCTAGACAACCTGTGGAATGAACTCCAGTATGAATCACCTCCCACTCTGCCTGCGATATAGGTAAAAACAGAAAAGCACACAAGAAAAAGCCATCTGCAAAACCTCTGAATGATGACTATTGTAACAGGTTCTATTCAAAGACAACTCTCACAAACACCCCCGACGCAAGTGGTCATTAAGCATACAATTATCAGGACTGGGTCCATGTGCAGCCAGTAACCAGTGAAAACTGCTAAATCCATCCAGTGGACTAGTCACCGCTCTTCTGAGATAGAGAGGCTCAAAAACAGCTGTACATCTGGTAAGAAATTTAGTATAAACACATTTACATTTTGGCTTGATTGTCCATGTTCAATCCAGTACAATATTAACAGCTCCTGTACAGTATTTCAAGGATTTCAAACATCCAGCAGAAAGATCTTCACACTGCCCCAGATTCCTTTCCTTGTTTGCTACAGACATTCTATTGTTTCGCTGAGAGATCGTAAGAGGAGTGACACACCTGGCCTATTCATACACCAAATTCTCCATGTTACAGCTTCTTAATTCTTCACAAAGCTCGTCAAGGTTCTTAGAATAAGATTGTATTATTGCTCTGTTTTCCCCCTTAATTACCTTTTTATCCTGAAGTCAAATTAATCAGATGAGAATGTACTGGAGGCCTGAAATTCCATTTAGTCCTAGCCTGTAAGATGCCTGGAAATACAAGAGTGCACAGAAAATTCTTTATATCAGACTTAATTTGGAAGCCGGTTCTTTTTAAAAATGAAGGGAAAAAGACTTCCATTTTAAACCTAAATTTAGGAATTTTCCACATTTGGCCCAATTGTAAATTGTAAGACAAATTAGTACTGTACTAAGACCAGGTGAAACCTCGGACTTTATACTACATAAGGAAGTTTGACTTTAATCACAATTCAAAACAAATGTCCTGTTGCGATAACTGCAGGGGTTGATTTACAGATTTTAAACTAATGATTACAGATTCACTTTCCCCTTTTCAAAGCCTGTTTTTTTCTGTACGATTCTTTTAGGATCAGAAAACTGGCTTCAAAGCTAATACAAATTCAACAATTTGCCAAGTTCTGCAAGCTCTGAAATGTGACGTAAGGCGTGTAAATCTAGACCCAGATGGAATTTCTTCCCGGAGGTGTGGTGTTTGTGAGTGTGTATATCAGATCAGGGGCAGGAAAGGGCTGTGTGATAATATTCTACAAAAGGTTTTTAATACAGTACAATCAAACCACTTTTTTTAATACCATACTTTTACAAGAGAGTAGAAAAGTATAGGGATAGCAAAAGCAACTATTTTTAGGAATGGCTGCTATCGTTACCCTTTGCTGTGAGATACAAGTGTTGGGATATCAGGTAAGGATAAAGGCAGAGTTGGCTGTTATGCTCCTCTAGGTTGAACACCCATGGCTGAACTCACTGTCTAGACTGACACAAAGAATGGACACTTGGACCAGACATTGAGAGTTACTGATATCCAAGGAGCTGTTTCCCAGCAAAGACACAGCACATTCGGGAGGGATGGGTGGGGGGTGGGGAGAAAATTGGAAAACATATCCAGAGAAGGGGAAACTAGCAGATGTGGCTCAAGTTGTTTCCCATCAAAGGAAATTAGTGGAAAAAACATTTTTTTGTTCAGAAAAAATCAGAATAAACTCTACAACTTTAGGTTCAGACTTGGGAAACTGAGATACCCTTTAGTCACTGAAACTGATCCATTGACAGAATTGAAAAAATAGCTCATCAAAGAGTGAAAGAGGTAATGGCAGCACCGCAGCGCTGTGTGGTGTAGTAATTAGATGTTCTCGGAGACGTGCTGGATTCTGTGCAGCAGCTCAGCAGGACAAATCCCAGCTGTCAGCATTTTGTACACAAGCTAAAATCTTACTGCCAACAAAAGCCAAGAGATCTCTTGGTAATGACCCAACATTGAAACACACAGAGACCGGCACATCATTGTTTCCCTACTGCACACTTTAAGAGAAGCTTATTCCCCAGGTAAATATTTAGCTCCGTTAAATGACTTTACCTGCAAATAATACAAACTGCGATTGTTTTGTTCTCCCAAGTTTATTTTTGGAGGAGGAAGTGGGTGATGGGGCCAGTGAGAGGAATGGGAGTATGGGGGTATCTATACAGGTGACTACACATCAAAGTTCTCATCTTGTAACTGAAAGAAATGGCACGTATTCCAGATTCTGAAAGGTTTACTACCCAGGCGATGCCATAAAGCAACAAACATGCCCATGAACATGCGGCTTTGTGCAAAGCTTCCTGCCAGTGTATCAGCGCCTCAGCTCCACAAGGTTGTTTATAACTGCAACATGATCCCGGACTGAAATAAATCATTCGCACTGACTGGTGTGAGCTCAGGGCTGACCAAACGTGGAATGTGTAACCCTAATGGCACATTTAGCTCGCTCCTTGGGCAATTCATTGTGGTACCTGGGAGAACATGGGTGCTGCTCTGTGGGAACGTCGCTCCGAAGATTTTAGAGAGGAGTTTACCTGGGTCAGCTCCATGTATTTCCCATTCCCTGTTTACAGATTCTCGCTGGAAATTGTCAGGAGGTGACTGACGGGAGCGCTGCTCTTTGGCGCTATATGGATATTTACGGAGCCTGTGTGGAGCACTCACCTTACAAGCGGGAAGACCCGAGTTCAATTCCCAGGCAGAATGTAACCTTAGGCAAGTTTCCCTACTCCATTTGCCTCTTTTTACTTAGCAATAATTACTCAAAACAAATTTGCCTACTCGATCCATGACTGTGTGTGGGACACAATTAATTGTACACAATTAATTGGCTGCAACATTTCTGCAAGGACTATTGGAGTAGCTGGTGAGGGCAGGATTGGTCTCATTCCGAAAACTCCCTGCAGTTGAACAGTTTGAGACTCACTGTCAGTAGGAATCCACCTCCCACCCACAGAACTCCATGATATCAAAATAGATAAACATTTATAATAAATGAAAAAAAATACATCCCATTTGGAGGAAAAACTGCCTTCAGGAGAAAAGAAACATTTCTAACCCACATCCAATAACTGCATAATATCTCTCTGTGATGGGAGTCACATACAAGTCTCTCTAAAGTGTGTGAAAACCCTCATCTAAGCACTCCTGAATTTTTCCTATTGATTTCTCACAATATTGAAGAACCCTGTTGCTGAAATGCTCTAGCTCACTGTGCTGGCAAGCAGCTCTGCAGAAACTGGGCACATCTTAAGAAGAAATTCTTGACCAACTAGCCTTATATTGCCAAAGAAGACTTTGGGATGATACACACTTTCATGTCCACGGCTAAAATGTCTTGAGATTTGGTAGTCTGCTTCCCCTTTTTTGTGACTACCCGGGAAAACAAAGCACTGAAAAGAAAAGACGTAAAAAGAAAGTGGTTCTGGTGAGCTTGGCAAACTAGCCAAATAAATGATCAAGGTTACCCAATTACTTCATTCTCTCTTCACACACACTGTTGTTGTAGGTGGTAAATGGCTGGTGTGGACAGAGGCAGCCTATACACAAACCAGTTGAACAAGACATTACAAGATTGTTTTAAAAATCACGCTCGAATGTTTTATCAACTGTTTGTTTTGATTTAAGAAGAGATGGGCTGCTGTCACTGTAGGAGAGGTGGCTCCAGATCGCTCTCACTTCCCCTGCTTAGAGAAATGAAACCTCTCCGGTCCACTGTCTCCCTCCCTCCTTCCTGTCCCACCATTGGCTGCCGACCTTTCAGATGCTTTGCCCCCACTCTATGGAATTCTTCCACCAAAATCCCTCTATCTCACACCACTTCTGCTTTAAAAATAACTATTTTGAGCACGCTTTGAGTCGCTACCCTCCTATCTCACCTTCACTTGTGTTTCCACTGTGTCTTTATGAAGCACTTCGGGTTCTCTTACACGCATGGCGCTGTGAAAATTGTTACAGCAACAAAAACTTGCATTTGTATAACACCTTTCACAGGAGGCAACGTCTCTGAGAGTTTAGCAGTGAGCCGGGGAGGGGAGTAGGTGACAGTACAACAACAACAACTTTGATTTATATAGTGCCCTCCGCATCGGACGGTGTCTCAGAGCGCTTCATAACAACGGATCCCGACAGTCAGCTTAGTAGAGGAGGAATATCCCAAGTAAAAGCGAACAAGTTCAAGAAGTCCTATGCACCTGCAGACGTCTGGGTTTTCTGATGCTATATTTTCATGTGCACGAGATTAAAAACCACTAGAGTAAAATATAGAGTGAATTCAGTGCTCAGTCACCAAACTAAGTCCTGTTTAACACTGGGTACAATGGTTTATAGACCAGTTTTAGATGCAGAATTAACTTCACAGCAAATAAATAATAAGAGATCTCGCTTTCAGAGGCACATTCTACCTCGGGCGAGACTCCAAATCTCCTGTGCCGCAGTTCGAGAATAGCATTCCCAGTAAGAAACCACAAACAACATAATCGGTCTCTCACATGACCAAGGTTATTTGCTCGCCATTAACCTCTGCTCAGCGACAAGCTGGGGTGAAAATTGTGCCCTGTGATGTGTTAACAGTGGCCAGTAGCCCCCTTGATCTATCGCCCTGTCTGTGGTGTGACCTTCCCCTTTCTACCCACACTCTGTCACAGTGGTTTAGTGCAAAGTTGGCGACACAGCCCCTTAGAGTGAATGTCTGCCAGCGTAGAATTGGAGTGCTGATTAGTGGAATACTGGCTTATACTCTAATTTGTTTGCTGACTGTGTCTTGCTAAACTGTCTCTTCAATCCTGTTCGCAAGCCAGCAGTCCAAAAACAGCACAGATGTCTGCGGACCCAGTATTTGTGACGGAATCAGCCTGATGGTGGTGGTGAGGGGAATGTTAGACTCGTATACCAGTCAACAAATGGAAACATCAACTGGTGTATATTTCAATGTTAATTAATGAACACAATTTTCACTCCACTGTCTCAGCAGAGAGAGGAACGCAGGTTTTCACCTTGCATAAGTGAACGTAGACAGAGTCTTTATTAGATTAGTGTTGGCTGAGGCAATAGATTGGCCTCCGAGAAGCATTAGTATCTCCAAAAATATACTAATCTCAGAAATTTTAATGAACTAGAAATCACAGGTACAGTTAGGAATAACTACTGAGGCATTGCTAACACCCATTGTGAACTCTCTGTGACATTCTCAACTTTATAGTGTTATATCAAATGCAAGTATTATTCCTGTTATTGGGCTAAAATTCTGGTTGACATCAGGCATAAAGCTTTTGTGAAGGCCACATGTAACACCCATCAGAAGTTCAGTCCATATACTTGCAAAGTGCACACACAATACTTAAAGGGTTAAGATTTTCATTCCTCCATCACCCTCCTTGCACCCAAGTATCCAAGGAGGTTAAAGCTGTTGTACAGATGAACTGACCTCAGTGAAGGATTGCTGAGCCATTTTGCTGCAAATTATATCAGCCCTTTGAAGACAGACTGACCTTTTGCTTAGCTTTTGAAAAAACAAACCCGTGTACTATTCTCGTGTCTTTCCCTTTTTTCTTAGCATAAGACATTTGGAAGGTTCTTTAAATCCTGTTTTATTTCTGAAGCTGATTTTCCACAGTTCTCCAAAGAACCTACAGAAAAGCCGGCCATCAAAATTAAACCTTCAATCGGAAACCATGCAAGATTTTGCATGATGTGAAATGTTAAGAAAAAGGTTGAATGAAGTTCGGGCTCAAGTATAATTTGTCTCCTCAACTCTGACACCTTTCCAGCTTTCAATACAATACAAATTGACACTTGAATTCAACATTTCACAAGATGAAACGCTGGACTCGTGTCTGCAGCCGATGCCTTCAGGTGACCTACAGAATTACTGGTGTAATTCTAAATCGGTGATCTCTGTGTGCTAAACTTGCCATCTAGTCATTTTGCAGTTTTGTGATTTTTTCCTCAATTTATTTTCCATATTTTAAAACTAATCTCTGTCCAAGTGGAAGCTCACTATTCTATATTATTGCTGGCCCTCAGCACAACACAATCACTTGACCTGGAGACAACAGCATGTGTACCAGCCAGTGCTTATGTACATTGGCACTTTCTCGTGAATTTGTTATTGAACATCCTGTGGAATTAAATACTGAATAAGTGAAGATGTCTGTGGTCTAACATGGTATACAACCTGGACCGTAGTTTTAATTTCTTCATAAAATTGCGTTGTGGAATTTATAAATTGTGTATAAATTGTTTCAGAAAGCGGAGATTGAGTTCAGCGGGACTGGCCGCTCACTATTGAACATAAGGCAAAGGTGCCGCCTCTGGACTATTTCCCACCATTTGCAGCAGTTTCAACCATGACTCAGTGGGATAAAGGTCCCACAGTGTGACCATTGCCACCCGTCTGGAAGTGCATCAGCACAAAAGTTCTTTGAGAAACAAAGGAGCCGTTCATTCATCCAGAACTTTCCACCATTCATTCAAACACAATCTGACTAATAAGTTACAACAACAACAACAAAATGACATTCATAGAGCGCCTTTCATATCGGGGCGATGTGCCAAGGCTCTGAACAGTCAGGAGTCAGGACCTGAGCGTGGGGGGGTAAGGAGAGAGGTGGGAGGGTGGCAGAGGGCATGATCGAAAAGGACGGTCTTGAGACGGGCCTTGAAGGAGGAAAGGGGGGAAGCTAGGTGAAGGGACTGTGGGATGGAGTTCCAGAGTGGAGGCAGAGGCTGGAAGCCCGGCTGCGGATGGTAGAGCAGGTGGGGTCGGGCGGGAGACATGGAGAAGATCAGAGCCGGGGGGACATAGGGAGTGGACAGGTTGATAGCGATCAGCCGACTTATGGCTGAAATTTAGACGGCAGAGCTCTCACTGTATACTCAATGTACAGGGACACACTGTAATTTTGGTGTCTCTCAATTTATCTCTATGCAGGGTCGACTCTGAAGAAAAGTGTTTGTGAAGTGTGTCTTCATTACACACCACAGCTCCCACATTCAGCGGTCACTGAATTGCATTAACTATATTGCAACCGGAAACTCAACTTTTATTACCAATGACAATAAGAAGCTAACTGCCTCTAGACACTCCATGTCTACTTAATGACATAAGGTGTGACGCTTTTGTGGGACATTTGATTCAATTGGAATAAAGCATGCTGTTCAACAGAGAGAACATCCAGATTGGTTCAGACTTCAAAAGCTTGGAAAAAAGTTTAAGAAAATAATAACATGGGGGTTACAGAAACACTCCAACATGACACCAATGTGGATACTGGATGAATATTCTCTTTGGGAAAAAGACTGCTTTATCCACTGGGAACAAACCTGTGGATGGAAGTCATTAGGTTACCAAGGATATTAGGCTCATTGGTTGGATTAGAGGTTAAGATGCCCCGAAACTCTGCAACGCCTTTTCTCTATCCATCCCCTTATCCCTCCTACCCCATTTTCAAATGGCACTTGATGACATTCTTCTCTGACCTTGCTTAAGTTCACCTCCCCCTTCCTACAGATTGGCAAAAACATTACTCCATCACTGTCAACAAACAACAACAACTTGCATTTATATCACATCCTCCATTCCGGGCGGCGTCTCAGAGAGCTCAAAACTCTTTGGGACACTCGACTGCATGAGGGACAAAGGATTAGGAGCAGGCCATTCAGCCCCTTCTAGCTTGTTCTGCCAATTAATTAGATCACGGCTGACCTGTACCTCAACTAATCCTTTCCATTCCAATTATTGAGGGGTGCTACATAAAGTTAAGTTGTTGTCGTAATACAAAATCAAATACAGCCACTATCTCATTCCAAGCCACCGCAACACCAGACCAAAAAACGCAGTGAGAAATGTTCCAATAGAGCAACGAGAATGGTGAGACTAGATGTGTCTCAACTCCCAGTAAATGGGCGACTGGCAGTGTCTTAAGCACTTGATATAGCAACAAAATCTGTGTAGCATAAGCCATATGATAACATGTAATAAGACAGAACATCCAAATGAGGCCTTTGTCCAGCCGTTCAAAAGAAGAAATCTGACCCTACCAAAGTGGGTCAATTCATAAGTGAATATGCTTTGATATATACCCGTCACTACCAGCTGGATGCTTCTTTGCTCTGCTGAAGTTACATTATGCCAGCACCAGATTAAAACCTAATTGGGGCCTGCGGCCTAGTCTGCTTAGTTTCGCAGATGTCAGGTTGGGGAGGAGTGGGTTGGCAACTCAGTTACAGAAACATAGGACGGTTATTAGATCCCAGATGACATTGTTCATCAGCTGAAGAAAACTTTTGTTCTGTGCTTGTAATGAGATTCACAAAAATTGCAAATCCAAAGACTGAATGAGGAAAGTTAATGACACGCGGGCAGCAAAAACAATAGGAACCAGAGGTAAGATGTTTGATTTTAAAAAAAACCAAAGAAGCCAGATTAAAGTGCCTCCTTCTCTAGCCGAGGTCTCGGTGGTAGTTTTGGAGATGGAGAGAGAGGCAGCGTTTTCTATAGCCGGCCTCTGTTACCGTGAAGGGCTAATCTGCACGGGCAGTTGCAGAGAACCGACGGTTTAATTTGGCGCTGTACCTGTTTCCTAAGCAACACTCGGCGAAAAACATTTTCAGACATCCCCATGTGGAAAATAGTGCACAGGCTAAAGAGGAGGCCGCCTTCCTATGTTCTGTGTCGATCACTCACACACTAACTCCTTGTCTCCACAAGCTCCAACACAGGCAAACATTAACAGGCCATTCATCCCACAAAACACTTGAAACACAACGGTTCCCATGCTTTTCAAAATGTAGGCCTGAAGTTAATTCACAATTACTGGCGTAAGGCACCACCAAATAGTAAAACCTAAATAAATAATAATAATCCTTGCGTTTCGATATACTGTAGCAGTTTATCACGTCATTGAGATGTCTCAAAGCACTTCAAATGATATATACTGTGATATAATAATAGCAATCTTTACACCTGGTCATCGGGAGTTTCTCCCAAAGTTACCCTAACACTGCACTGGAGTGTCAGCCGAGGCTATGCAAGTTCAAAGTCTGGCATGAGACTCAGGCATAAAATAATAAGATCAGATGTCAGATTTAGATGTCAGTGGGTTTGGGGGACGAAGACAGAGAGTTATTTCAAAACACATCTCAATGGCATGTCTTAAATTGGAAACGGAATGAGTTTAGGGGGATATTGTATCACTTTTTATCAGCCCAGCAGCAATAAAGCAAACAACAGCAAACATTGGTGATTGTTGCCTGAGAAAACGAAATAAAATCCCCGGGTTAGTTGCAGGAAAAATAATCCAACACAAGGATTAGGAATCTCATGAATTCTACGGAGAAATGTTTACTCCAAATGATTAAGAGGAAACTATGATCAGTTTATACTGTAAACAAAGAGTGTATACTTGGGGCCTGATGATACGACACAGAATCCCAGCCTCACAACTATTTGCTTTCTGCTCCCACTCTGTTTCAATTAACATGCCGTTTCTCAGGCAGGAAGTGAAATGGGGGTTTTATAGCTGAAGGCTTTATTATTTCTCTTGGCCTGCCTCTTGCTTCAGCTTTATTCAATATACACAGCTCAACTTCACAACCCAACGCTTGAAAGTTAAGGGCATGCTTTACCACGAAGCCCTGGTAGATAGAGGCACAATACAGCAGGAAGCCATATAGACCAGCTCAATCAGGCGTTCTGCGCTGAGTAAGATGATCTCAGCCGGGGTTGGAGATATAATAATAATCCTTACATTTGAGACAGCACTTTGTTGAGAGTCTCAAAACGCTTCACAGAATATATTGTAAAGTGGAGTGACTGTATATTATAGCCAATGACACACAGCAGCGTTCCACATACATTTTTAGATTGAGGATTAATTATCTTTGAGTGGGGGGGGATTATTACTTGCAGAAAGTTAGTTGACTTAACAACTGGGTTTCTATTTACTACTAAGCTTTGAATTAGTCTTAGAGCCCCTGGGTTAGGGAGGAGAAAATCAATCAGGGTTCCTTTTCCTGACTACCATCTCTTGCTGTTATACTGCATGTGTGTGGAGGACACCGTTGAGCTCAATTGTGATTATACCCAGCTTTTTTTTTTGTTCCCCCCTCCAGCTTTCTCCATCACCCCCACACACTGTTAATTATTCTGCCAGTACGTACGTACAGTACTGTTAAAACTCAATGTGAATAAACGACACTTAGTCAATGTACTGCAGGGTAATCGGCACCCACAACTCCCAGTAGAAGAAAACGGGTCAGGACAGGAGAGAAATTAGAATGAAAATTAAACATATTAACATTCACACACTCCACAAGCAGCTCCTCAAATACATTCATGATTCTCCCTAGTTAGAAGGTAAACACCACACCATAGATTTTCAGAGCAAAGAGCTGTTCAGTTTGTTGCTGGAGTGAGGCCTGCACTGGTGTTCACAGTCCAACACACTTGTCACGAGGTAATTTGCAGGGCCTGGAGCCCTGGTTAATTTCTCTCTCTTCACCCAGAGGTAGCTGGGCCAATTGAAATGTCTCCATTGGTTTCCAGTTGAAATCAGACCTGGGAGTCAAGCTCAACTTTATGTTCACCTGCATCAAGGCCTTTAAAACTCACCGACTTCAGAAAGTTGCACACTGTATTCTGACTTCCTCAAAAAAGTATACAGGTTAAATTTCCACTGTCCATTACTCATCCCTCGAATCTTGGGACCCTCATTATGGCCACATTGCGGTGATTATCAGCCTTCAACACACAATATCAACTCCCTACATTCCTCATACACCAATGTGAATAAATACACCAATGTGAGCTAAGAAACCAATCTTTATGCTACTTTGAATATGCTGCGAAGAAATGTCTGGGAGCGCTTGGTCAACCAGATGTTTGGTGCCAACACTAACATTGAAAATGAAAGTGTCCGTGATAACAAGGAATAGAAACAAGAGCAATGTGCAGGAAAACAGAACAGCTACTCCCTATGTCCTGAATAACAATCCTTCAAAGGAAACCAATCGTTCACTTCATGTTGCTTGTGGGACATTGCTGTGTACAGTTTGACTGAAGCATTTTGGCTATGAAATACAACAACAACTTGCATTTATATAGCGCCCCAACGCCCCCCCACCCCGCGCCAGACAGCGTCTCAAGAGCGCTTCACAACAGCGGAGCCCGAGGCCGAGCCAAGGGGAGGGGGAAGGTGACCGAAGGCGCGGTCGAACAGAAAGATCTTCAGGCGCGACCTGAAAATGGAAAAGGAGGGGATGAGAGGCTAAGGGATTGAGGGAGGGAGTGCCACAGTTTTGGGGGATAGTGGCTGAAGGCTGATGATGGAGCGGAGGAGATTTGGGGGACAGATATGCAATGAAATACAGAGTCATAAACACTGAACACTGTCTTGCGAAGCAGTTGAAAAATTCACCCAACATCAAAGACGGTATGTTAAAGGCAAGGAGTTGTGAGCTGGGCTGATCGACCCCCACAACAGAACCTCAGGTCCACTAACAGGACAGACGCTGGTGAACCCTCTGATTGACAGGACACAGAGCAGAGTGTGACATCATTGTGATTCAGAATCCACTGTGATGGTTATCAAACACATGGAATTGATTGATGGAGAACGCCCCCAACGCTGGACTTGTTTCGATGACGGATGAGGAGAAAACTAGTAAATCACCTCCAACTGCACAGTGCAAAAGATGAAGATTGATTAAAGAGCTGTGAAGGAAACAATCCTCGTGTAGAGCTGGGACACTCTATAGACACAGATGTCACCCGTGCGTCTGACGTTTTATTGATTGCTGTTGTTTCCTGCATATTATACTTGTCTTATATTTTGCTCTTATCCTATATATTACTCTTGCCTTATATGTTGCTGACTGTTCAGGTGCATGTTAACGATCCCAAGGTACAATTTTAAAAGAGAAGTGAGTTTTTCCAGGCACCCTGACCAACAATCCTCCAGATTAATTGATCAGTCACCTTATGTTTTTTTTTGTGAAGCCTTATTGGTGTAAATGGCTACTATATTTGCCTACACATAATACACTCACTACACTTGGCAGTAATATCTTCCAGAGCTCTTTGAGGCGCTTTGACATGATACGAGAGCATAAAAATGCAAATTCATTCTTCATACAGTACAACCCAGACCTCTGTCTAATCCACTGTTAAAAACTGAAGATAATTATTACATGCAATGTCACATCTTTCACCTCATTATAAAGATAGGCGCGTATAAACATATACAGTGTGTACAGAAAAAATAATCGCACCCATAGAATTGTTATTATTCCAGTAAACATTTCAGCTGATTTAGTGAAACCATCTTTAGACCTCGTTGAAAACTATACAAGAACAGCAACAACAAAATTGCATTTATAGAGCGCCTTTCACGTCCCAACTGTAATCATGAACTCTCCCCAACAAGGTATGTAAATAGGAATCACTGACCACACAGCCATTCTCAGTGACAAATCATTTCATTTTCTAACGCAACACAAGGAATTTGAAGCCAGGTGAAAACCCAGACACGCTATACGTCACTGACAAAAGCAGCAGATTCTAAATCATTTTTGAGGCAGGTTGGCAACAGTGAATACAGACTCCCAAAGGACCATTCATCTGCATGAAGACACCTCACCAAACTAGTGAAGCATTTTGTGTGTAATGAATTGTTTTGTACAGCACATCGAATCCAATACTCCCGAATTCATGTTGGCCTAATTAGCATTATCCTTTATCCTGCTCGCTACAAAACAGCAGCTACTGCCAGTCCAATAAGATTCCAGTGTCTCCCTCCAGATTATTGTATTTCCCCTACTGACTGCTTCCAAGCCACACTATATTTCACCCTCCATCTCTCTCCCTTGTCACAGCTCATATCTCATCTGGTGCTATATTCCCAGTGTCATGTCCATTCTTATTTTTGGCTTCTTGAATGTGTAACGACTACGCAAAAGCCTGTGAGTTTTTTTTTTGACACATAGCCACGGAATGAGCGAGCTGGCATTACAGCTGTGTCACAGACACCCGGCCGCCCCTCGGTCTGAACCCCAGTCTTCCCTGCCCGTGGTCATCATGTCCACCTAGCACAAGAGAAAAAATAGACGTTCCACGAGTGCTTTAGAGATTAAACATCTTCCACATAAATAGGTGGTGCACCAGACTTGCGTGTGAAGTTTCAAAATGACGATATCAGGGACATTGAAAAGGAAGTTTCAATTGGAGCTGGCTGATAAGCTCCAGCTCGCCCACCTCTTTTCCCTTCCCACTCTGCACCCACACTCCCCGTTTCTATTACCAACCGAGCAAACCGCAGCCCACATTGTATTTTGGTTGATAAAAGATTACTGTCATTTTATTTACAGTCTCGTCTGGAGAGTACCCATTCCCCCGTCACAAACCACAAAAGGCTCTGCATGTCTCCCAGAGCTATATCCCACCCATACTCTTTGTCCCACAAGTTCCTGGGGCAAATTCAAGTGGGCGGAGGGGTGAGGGTGGTGGGGGGGGAATAGGAATTGTTTTAATCAACAGTCAACTCAGAATCAGCCCAGCTCCCATTAGCTTTGGATTGGATTTCATAATAATATTCCTTGTCCTTGCATTTGATATAGGGCCTCTCAAAGGGCTTCACAGAATATACTGTAAAGTGAACTTGACTATACATTTTGTGGGCGAAACGCAGCAGCCAATTGTACCCAAAAGTGTCCCACAAACAGTTGTGGTTTGAATTACCATATTATGATTAATTTTCAAAGTCATTATTGCCCGGAAAAGTGATCCGCCAATTGACTAATAACCGGGTTCCTACTCACTGCGAGCTAAAGCTAAACAGAGGCGTACAGAGTTAGGAAATTTGCTCAATGTTTTGTCCTGCCCAGGAAACGAACCCAGGTCCTCTCGCTGGAGGGACGAGTGCTCTAACCACTCAGCTGCAGGACTCCACCACATTTGTTTTGTACCTGGCAAATCCTGGATCCTGCCTGGCTCCTTACCCGGTTCATGTAATGGACATCATTGCCAGTCTTGGCTCAATCTAAATCTCCCTCCCATAGGTCTTGTTCAGTGGAATGTAGTCACTAATCACTAGTTTACAAACTACCGTACAAGCTGAATAATGACAATTCACAGAAAATATTCCTGCCTGCTTGATCTAGTAGCTGAGCACATCACAGTCTCACCCAATTCCCCACATGTCTATTTCAGCAGAACTGTCAACATCCAATGTAAGAGATGTACAGCCTACAGCACATCTCAGATATCATCCTGTATCAAACCATGACAAAGTGTTAGCAGCAGGATTGCTAGTGCGCATTTGACAGCTCTCAACCCCAACTATCACCAGCCTTCTCATCACATGCAGACACACACCTGCATCTCTCACCATCTCCAACTTCAGAAATGCACCCAGCTTCCTCTTGAACCGGTTTAGACCAAGTGGTTCAAATGTCTTCACTGCTGGTGTTATTCACAGGGCGATCGCCCTTCAGGGTTTGTCATATAATGGGATTTATAAAGTCGCAATGAAATGATGGTTATTTTTAGAGATCAGTTATGACAAGACTGATCTATGTAACAAAATTCTGCCTCACTACTCTATGTACTCTTAACTTCTACAACTATTAACTACTATTTTCAAGATAGATAAACCGGGCCTGTTTAACATTATCAAGGGGACACAGATTCAAACTCTCAAGTAGAACAGATAGTTTACATAGAAAAATATCTCAAAAAGCTTAAAAAGAATGGAGTGGAAGCCCAGGTTGGGTGAGAGATGGGGGCGTTAGAGAGTCCATTTGATATACTGTAGTGCTTTTCACGTCTTCTAGATGTCTCAAAGCGTTTCACAGAATATACTATGAAATGAATTGACTATATATACATGCGCGAAACGCGGCAGCCAATTGCATACAGCATGATTGAAATGACCAATTTATTATTGCTTTATTTTGAGGGATTATTATTGTATGGAGTAAGGAAACGCCCAACGTTTCAACTTTCCTGGTCTCTCGCTTGTAAGGTGAGTACTCTAACCGCTGAGCTAAAGGGCTCTATGTCATCAGCTGGTGGGCGAGACAAGGCTTTAGAAGGAAAGAGAGTGAGCATGTGTTATGGACTCCTGGGGAAGTGGTGGCGACAGATTGCGTCACATAATTCAAGAGGAAATTAGAATTTGATTGAGGATTATGGCAGATAGAATAATGTATGCTATTTTCTATTATTATGTTACACACTTTATTAAACTTTGGGACCTGCCAAATGAACCACAGTGATCTTTTCCGGCCCTGGAAATTCCTGTGTTCCTGATTCTTAACTTCTGTCACCCAGCAATTTAACCCTTCAACACACCTTAACAATTTGCCTGGAATAACTTTGGTCAGATCCCTTGATGACCTTTAAGTGACTATTGCCTCGGCGGAGGGGGAAGGAAGCAGAGTTTGCTTGGAACTGAATGGACTCCACGGTGACATGTTTGGCAACAGAATGTTGGGAGTCAAGCCAGCCCTCTTTGGTGGTCTCGGTAGTCTGGTTCCCATGCCAAGGGAGTTCCACTGTGCTCTAGGGCATGGCTGATAACAGCACAACCAGCCTGGCTCATGGGGAGGACTTGAGAGGCCAGAGCAGTTGCTGAGGGATGCGAATCCTCCTATTCAGCTCCTAATAACCCTGCAAGCCAAAGCCTGAACAGTTAGGGTTGTACTAGCTGGACAAACAGCGGGAAAGCTTGCCAGGCAGTAATATCAGTGGCAAGCTATGTGATTCTAGCTAATTGGACTCCACCGGTACTCCCAACCCACAGTCTGGGGTCACCAGGGAAAAGGCCTTGGCTCTTGCCAACCAGCCCTTAATACTTTGAGGAATTAGATAAGTAGGATGTGTCCTCCAGCGAGAGAGAGTGCACATTCCATTCCAAAGATCTACCTTTGGGATTTCCATGTGTAGGTGGGAATGCCCGGAAGTCTCAGTTTGGTTTGGATACTCTCAAGCATGGTTTCTGCGTATTTCAGACAGCAGGCTGACCGAAATAAAACTTTCATTCAGTTTATTTTGTACAGAAAGAGTTAACGGTGAAGGATCTCATTTTCTGACTCCCTTCTACACACAGGAAATGCAGAACTTTCTGCCAGTTTAATTCTCCGCAAATAGTTCACCCGTATCCTTTCTCTTTATCACAGTTCTTGATGGTTTCTGATACGGAAACCCCTGGTTACCTAATTATGAAATTACTAAAAGTCCTGAGGAGTCCGTTTTGCCGCAAAGAAAAAACAAACAAGTTAAACCCAAAGAGTCTGAACCAAAGTGTGAGACCAGTCAATTGCTGAGAGCCCTGAGCCTTGTAGCTTCGGGGTTCTGAACTAACTGCACAAACATCGCTAGATTCGATTGTTTAACCTATTTGAGCTCCAAAGCTTCGGAATCAGCAGTCTCCCGTGTCAGCTCAGAGCCCCAATCCTACCCCTCCCCTCGGAGAGCCTCCACGCTCTGCTTCGCAGCTGTTGCTGCGCTGTTTCAGCCGAACATAAGTGTTTGCAAGCTCCCATTCCCCTGTGCTTTTTCCATTTCCTTCCAGTTTCCACCGGTGCTTTACCACTCAATCACTTGTGCTTAACCAGCCCCAGGTTTCCTAAGCACCAGCTCACTGTTTGTATTAAAACTCAGATTGACATACACAAGGGAAAAATTTGCAGGTATATCTCCTCAATGACACAGTTTGACATAGAAGTCACTTAACTGTTAACAGCAGAGCTGTCAACCCTGACTACAAACAATCATACAAGTCTGAGCCTTGCACTGCTAATCTTTTCTAACGAAACCCAAATTTATGTAAAACTGAACTATTTCCAGGCTTGATTTTTGCAGCCGATTTAAATTTGCCGGCCACACCGAGTTGGGAGAAGCTGTGGAGTTAGCGGAGGCAGGTGAAACCTTACAAAACAGGCTTGACTGGATAATGTTCCTGGGCTTCTGACTGGCAAACAAAGCTCACTCGAGATAAAAGCAAGAAACGGCTGATCAGAAGTAAATTTAAGGAGCCACAACAGGCACTCCATGGATAGGACAGGGTGAAGTTTAAAGAGTTGACTGATTTGTTACCGACCAGGTAAAAACAATAAGAAATTGCACCAAAGAACACAGGATGTTGGGCGATATTGCCAGAACCCTTGAGATGAGATTACCATGTTCAAATCACGTGGTAACCAGTACTTCGCAGGATACTCAGATGCAGAGCTTGACTAGAGTAGATGGAGTAGCAGAGTGCATCAAGCCTGATCCTCAGTATTAGAGGGATGAGTTATAAGAACAATTGGATAAGGACTTTAGGCTTGAAAATAGATGTCTCAGAAGGGGGTCTTATGGAGGTGTACCTAATAACCCTGCTAATGCTAACCTCCATACTCACAGGAAAAAAATGCAGGTATATCTTCTCAAGGACACAGTTTGACATAGAAGTCTCTTAACCGTGGAACAAGTTACCGAGCAGGAAGATTGAGGGCAAGACTGAATTTAAGAACCAGCTTGGTTCTGAGATAGGAAAATGGTAATATTGGTATTCGAGAAGAATGGATTGAAATGGGCCAAAGAGCATTCTTCATCCAAACTTTTCTTTTGATCCTGCAGATGATAAGAGATTCTCAAGACTGGTTAAATCTGTATACACAGAGTGAGCAAATCAGACAGAAACAATAGGTGGGTGCAGCTCCAGCAAAAGCTGTGGAGCTCCTGTAGCTCAGTGGTTAGAGCACTTGCCCTACAAGCGTGAGACCTGTGTTCGAATCCAGGCAGGTCAGGGCCAAACCTTGGGCAAATTTCCTTACTCCACACACACACACCTAATAATAATCCCTCCAAAACAAAAATCCGCAATAATAAAAATTGGTCATTTCAACCCACGACTGTTTGTGGGGGACGCTGCTGTGCGCAATTGGCTGCCGCGTTTCACCCACAAATATACAGTCAATTCACTTTACAGTGTATTCTGTGAAGTGGTTTGAGACGTCTAAAGACGTGAAAAGCGCTATGTCAAATGCCAGGATTATTATTATTAAAAAGATTCACAACCAAAGGATCCCTACTTGAATAAAATCCACATAAAATGCTATCAGATTCCTCCTGGTGTAATCCAGCAAAGATCGCTCTGGATGTATACATTAATCCTACATCTCGCAAATAGTGTAACACTCCACAAGGCAGGGTAGAGATAGCAACGATCTTTCAAGTCTGAACAAATCAAGCCATCCTCTGCCCATTACTCACACATTCTGATCATTCTTGCACCGCATCAGTCTGTAATACATTCTCGGGCTCCTCAGCTGTTTTCTTAACCTTAACAATTTCCTGGCGTCTCTTTTAACTTTCATTCTGTGTAGTTCAAGGAAAATTGCAACACAAATGATTTTTTTTAAAAAAAACATCGTAAGTATTGAGCACGGTTTACAAATCTTTGTTTTCAATCACAATGGTACCAGATGAGTTGGAAATATCAGGGGCGCGAGCTCAATTCAAAACACGTGACTAACAAATGAAGGGATGAAACAGACCGACACATTGGGAAAACTACATTACAGTTACATGCCACTGAACTCAGAGCTGCTCTGGGGAAAACCCCTCAAGGTCTGACATTCCCAGTTGCCCAGACCGGACACTTTGCTTGTCCCCAAATGATAGGAGCTGTAAAATGGTTTCTTTCTGGCTGTATAAAGGGATTTATTCACTCTCCAGAACAGCCCACTGCCCACATCTCCATGACGTAAGTTGCAGTGGCCCTTGGCTGACTGTCAGAACTGAAGAATAAGCGTGTTTCAACGACAGCTGTCAGACAGGACTGGAAGGAGGCAGTGGAGGGTGGGGGGTGGAATGAGTGCATGAAAGAAGACAGGAGAGAGAGGGAAATAAAAAGAAAGACAGAGGTAGAGGGAGAGAAAGAAGAAAAGAGAGAAAGACAGAGACAGTGAGAGAAAACAGACACAGGCAGACAGAGAGAGAGAGAGAGAGAGAAAACCTAGTCTATTTGTTTTGAGGAAACATAATGTTAGGAGGGTGGCAATCGCTTTCCTTCCCACTCAATCTTGCCTCATTGGTCTCTTTCTAGCTTAGAAACATTCTGCCACACACTGTGCATACATGGCCCTCTCCCTCTCAGATATCCATCACAGCACAGGTGATCTTGAGAATCAGTTGGCCTCACTCTACCAAGGCTCTGAACCCTGATACTGTACATGCAACACACTGATAAGGCGTCCCATGTCATGCTTTTTAAGTCACTCATGACTCTCAAACAGCAAGTAGCTGTTTTGGTAAAAAAAAATATTTTGCTTTTGTGGAATCCAGCAAGTCAAACTGAATATCTGTTGTCAGATGTGTCCCTGGACTCTCCTCCAGCTTCCTGGAGCAGCAAACGCAGTTGCACATACAAGCCGACTGCACGGAGTTGATGTTCAGCAGTAATATCATTGGCATGGGACACCATTCACCAATTCCATGTATTTTTAGGCTTGCCAGAAAGAAAATAAATAATGCAGTGGCTTTAATGCCCTGAGTCTTTTTCTGACACAGTATATTGCTCTTCTGATGTTCTATTACACTTCTGATTTTCATTTTGTTCCAGTTCTTCTGCAAAAATCTGTTTTCCCTTTACTTTGGCAAAACTTGCAGCTACCTGCCAGTAACTTTTCCATGACACCATGCACTCCTGAGTGTACAGCTGTTGCCAGTGCAGGTCAGAGACCCGAGAACAAGGAAGAGAGAGAACACCAAAGTGGAAGAATAGCGCATGATGCAACAAGGGGAGTGAGAATAAAGAGATGCAGAGAAGGGAGAGAAAGAATGAGCAAGAGGAGAGAGAGGCAGGGAAGAGGAAGACGGAGAAAGGCCTTCAATAAAATTACTGAGAAAAATCTGAAAGACTCAGATTCCATTTTGGCTGGCAGGAGAGGAGAAGGAGGAGAGACTTTTAAATTCCCGGAAACTCAGTTAACAACAACAAAATTACATTTATAGAGCGCTTTTATGTCACGAGGACGTCCCATGGCGTGAACCGTCAGAGATTGGGTCCCGAGCATACGGTGGGGGCAAGATAAGGGGAGGGGAGAGAGAGAGAGAGAGAGGTGGGAGGGCAAAAGTAGGGGCTTGAGACCAGCCTTGAAGGAGGCAAGGGAGGAACTGAAGCGAAGGGACTGTGGGATGGGGACAGAGAGGCTGAAAGCCCAGCCACCGAGGGTAGGGCAGGTTAGACAGAAGACATGGAGCAGCCCGGAGCCTGCTGAACGGAGGGGGCGGGCAGGTTGGTAGGGAGTCAGCAGGTCACAGAGATAGGAAGGGGCAAAGGCCATGGATGGCCTTGAAAGTGAAGACGAGAACCATGAAGATGGTCCTCTGAGGGATGGGGAGCCAATGGTGTTCGGCAAGGATGGGATAAATGGGGTCACGGAGCCTGGTGTGGGAGAAGGCATGAGCTGTAGAGTTTTGTATGATCTGCAGCTTGTGAAGTTAATGGCTGAGACTCGCCTCCCTCCATCCCAGCCACTAAATGCCATTTCCACTTTCAAACTAAAAACCAATACTCCTAAAGGTGAGAATGGATCATTCGTCTCCTATGTTAAGGTCGCACTGTTTCAATAGGAAACAAACCCAGACTCCAAAAACTAAACTAAATAGCGTGAGCTGGCATTGCAAAGTCACGTAGCACTTGTGAAACACTCCATTGGTTTCCTGGGTTCCAAAGATAAATAATAGCAATAATCCTTGTGTTTGAGCTACAGGAAGATACAAACAGTGAACATTTGTTTTTCCAATTGCTCTTCAGTTACTTCATGTTAACATTTAATGGTTTCATGTTGTATAATAGATAGCAGTGCCTGACAACTAGACTACATTTAAAACCCATTTACAGCGTCACGGTTTTACTGAGTATGTGATAACTGACTTTCCCAGCGCATTCAAACACCTTGACATCATACCATAAGCATTGCGATGTAGCTGGGCACAGATGTAAGCTTGAGATGTCCTCCTGACGTGAAATGCGCTATACAAGTGTAAGTTTGCTGTTGTTGTTGTTAAGAGGTTTATTGTGACTCTGCTGCTGGCTTTTTCTGCGGTTCTGAGACCGTTATTTGGATGATGATAATAACAGTAATAATAGTGATTGGTGGGGATTAGGAAAATAAATGTCTATTCACATTTGTGCAAAGAATGCACTTGAGAAATAGACCAGCGAGGCAGAAAGTTCGAACCCTCAAGTCGTATATAAACCCGTTGCCAGCTGTCCCCGCTATCAGGCAACACCATGCTCTCCTGTTTAACAAAACAAAATGTAAAGACACTATAAACCGTTCTAAAAAAAACATGAGTTGGATATTTTGTCTGTAATTTTTTTTGTTTCACAGTTGGGAGTGGATAGACTGATCACACTCAAGTAATCCAAATCTGTGTTAACCTTCTGTGAGCATTATTCAGTAACGCGCTACTCAGTCTGTAATTGTGGCAATTTGTGGAGTGCAACAAAGGTTGTCATCATCATAAACACAGCTTTCATTAGCTTCCTGGGAACTTTTTCATATACCGTGTGATACGCTTACATGCTTTCGAGTCTCAGGCTATAGAGAATGTGTCTGGCAGGCTGAACGATTTTAACAGAGATTCCTGCTGATTTCCACATTTCAGTCCAAATACACAACCATGCCAGACAAAACTGCAAAGGTGGAGGTGCCCCCGCTGTGACTGTCTGACATTGTACTGACTCCAAATACTGAAAGGATGAGTGGGCAACTCTGCCTCCCTCCACACTATCCATGTCCACGGCTGAATGAAACTTCGGTTGGTAAAAACTGAGCCACACTGTCCCACACACTCACATTTTCACCAATAACAGCAAACTGCATTTATACTTATAATAATAATGCTTGCATTTGATATGGCGCCTTATCACATCTTCTAGACGTTTCAAAGCGCTTCACAAAATATACTGTGAAGTGAATTGACTGTATATCGGTGGGCAAAATGCAGCAGCCAATTGTGCATAACGGTGTCCCACAAACAGTTGTGGATTGAAATAAGCAATTTGACCTTTTTTTATGGATTATTATCAGGCGAGGAGAGGGGCTGGGTGAGGAGGGAGTCAAAGAAACAGGTAGTGGGTTTCATCAGTGATGAGAGGGTGAAGAGGAAGAAGGAGAGATGAAGGAATGTAGATGGGGGGCCATGGTTGGAGCTGAGTGGGGCTGGGTGAAGAAGTTTTCTATTTTAGAGATAAGGAAGTTCATGACCTCTTTTCACACTTGGCATTTGATGTAATGATTGAATGTATTAGAGGAGGCGATCTGTAGGAGGTGGTGTGTGGTGGAGAATAGGATTTGAGGAGATATTTATGGCCTCCAGAATGAGTTTTGAGTAATACCAGTTTTTGCTTGCAAGAGGTGTGAAAGTGCTCAAGCCACAGCTGGTGGTGAACCAAGAGAGTGTGGTTTTCTGCTACTTGCGCTCAAGCAACACGGTTTGGGATTTTAGGAAAAGGATGGTAGAGGCCTTGGTGAATGGAAGAGTGATGCAAGAGGAGAGGGAGATGAGGATCAGTCACCAACAGACACTCTGAGCTCACGTGACGAGCTGACAGTGAATGAGAAAGCTGCAGAGAACTACAATGAATAACAGACAATTGAAGACAATGACAGGCAATGGCAGAGAATGATAGACAATGACAGGCATCGGCAGACAATGACGGACAACTGCATAAGGCAAATAGTGTTCCTGAAAATGTGTAGGCCACTTGGAATTACCTTGGCTAAACTACAAACAGGCGATTGGGAATGCCTCAAGACGTAACCTGTTCTGAAAAGTATCTGTAAACAATGCAGTATTGATTGGTGCTTTCCAAGCTTTAAAAGGTTGCATTCAACAGACCCTCCCAGAACACAAAAATGGATCCTTGATGCTAACTAAATGGGTCTTTTTTCTCACCTTTATTTAAACCATTTTTTTCTGTGGCTCACAATCCACGCCAAAAATAAAAACACTAACCCCCTCTCCATTAATCAAATCCTTCTTTCCATGTATTCCTTTCCATGTATTCCTTTCCATGTATTCCTTTCCATGTATTCCTTTCCATGTATTCCTTTTTGTACTGATGCAGGACTAACAGTGTTTAGAAAAATAATCAGGACTTTTGTACATTGATTTTTCTCAATCGCAAAATCAATGTCCTTTTAACAACAGAACTCCAGAGCTCGGTTCAGAGCACATTCCAGAGCAGAGTGGGCCTATAATAGTTAGCCTTGGTATAAATCAAATTCCACTGGGTGTTATGCTGTAGCTTTGAGGCAAACTAGCTACAAAACAACAGGACTTGTAAGGTCATTGCATGGAAAACAAATTAGATCTGATTACAGTATTTCTTTAAAAGAGAAAAAAAACTGCAAATGTTTGAAATCTGAATCAAAAAGGAAAAAAACGCAGAAAACCTACAGGCATGTGTTAAGGGATAATAATAATAATAATTCTTGAGTTCTGACGAAGGGTTGTAGACCCGAAACGTTGACTCTTTTTCCTTTCTCCATGGATGCTGCCTGACCTGCTGAGTTTCCCCAGCAACTTCTGTTTTTGTTTCAGATTCCCAGCATCTGTAGTATTTTGTGTTTTGTTTATAATAATTCTTGTGTTTGATATACCACCTGATCATGCTGTTGAGATGTCAACAGAACACAATGAAACAAATGATCAATTTTTACAGTTGACCAGGGCACTAGCAAAAAAAACTTGTTTGGAATAGGGGCATAGGATCTTTCACTTGTATCTTATGGTGCAAGAGAAGGTATCTGGGAGGGAGTTTCAGAGAGGAGGACTGAATGCTCCATCACCAATGGTGGATGAGGAGAATGCAGCAGACTGGAGCATTAAATTACATAAATTAAATTAAATGTCATAAGGACTGAACGGCTAATTGCTGTTCCAATGTTCTAAGATGGGCTGTCATTAAACAAACATTCAAATACTGATTCATGTGCAGTTTATTTCCAAAGTTTTCGTTCAGATATCTCTGAAAAGTTAGAATCGTAGAATATTACAGCACAGAAGGAGGCCATTTGGCCCATCATGCCTGTGGCAGTTTGGAAGAGCTACCCAATCAGTGCTGTTTCCCCATATCCTTGCAAATTTATCGTTTTCAAGTACTTTCCAATTCCCCTTTGAAAGTTGTTATTGAATGTGTTTCCACAACTGTTTCAGGCATTGCATTCCAGACTGTAGCAACTCTGTATTAAAAAAAATTCTCAACTCCTCGCTGGTTCTTTTGCCAATTATCTTGAATTTATGTCCCCTGGTTACTGATCCACCTGCCAGTGGAAACAGTTTCTCCCTAGTTACTCTATCAAAGCTCCTCATAATTTTGAATACTTAAATGAAATCTCCCCTTAACCTTCTCTGCTCTAAGGAGAACAATCCCAGCTCCTCTAGTCTGTCCACATGAATCCCTCATCCCTGGTACCATTCTGGTAAATATCTCCAAGGCCTTGACATCTTCCTCAGGTGTGGTGCCCAGAATTGGACACAATACTCCAGCTGAGGCCTCTAACCAGTGACTTATAATGTTTTAGCAAAACTTGCTTATCCCGTACCCTTGGTTATCCCTCTATTTATAAAGCCAAGAATCCCATTTGCTTTTTTAACTGATTTATCAACCTGTCCTACCAACTTCAAAGAGCTGTGTATGTGAACCTCTTGAACCCTCTTTAAAACTATAGCATTTATTGTATATTGCCTCCCCTCATTCTTCTTCCCAAAATGTATCAACTCGCCCTTCTCTGCATTAAATTTCATCTGCCATGTGTCTGCCCATTTCACCAGTCCGTCTATGTCCTCCTGCCCTCTGCTACAATCCTCTTCACTGTTTACTACGTACCTAAGTTTTGAGTCATCTGCAAACTTTAAAATATTGCTCGCCATGGCTAAGTCCAAGTCATTTATATATATATCTATAAATATTACTTTCCTTCCCAAACATTTGTGTTCCATGGGGAGCAGAGACTTACAGCTCAGTAAAGTGGAAGTACAAACAGGGGGGCCCGGTTGTTCATCTGACTGAAACTCTAACATGTTTGGTCAACAGGGCAGGAAGCAGCAGGCCTTGTTCTCTGTCTCTGCCTCTCTCGACCCTCCGTGGTCTGGGACCAGAGTCACTTGTACATGTTGCCTTCACTGACTGTCAAACATCAACAGCTCCTCCAGCAGCACAACAAAATAGATCTTTATATGATTATGTCGGAGGCTGCCCTCCTACGAGTCTCTCTAAATGTGTCCCCCCCACCCCTTTGCAGTTGCAACATGACACCTCCTTGGGGAGCAAAACTATTCCGCACCAGTTGCGAGTCACACAGAATTACAAGAGGCCATTTTTTTTCTTGCAGGGTTCAAGAGTTCAGTTAACCATTTCTGTACCTTTATTTTCTTTCGATGCGGGGGTAGCCGCCCAAGTCTGCAACTCTCTTTACACACGACTTGGAAGACACCAAAACTGGTCAGCGTCAACGACACTCGCCTGGCCTGGAGATTCCAAAAGAAATCTCCAGACTTTTACAGGATTAAATAAATGGGCTTGTTATCAAAATAACAAGCTCCGGCCCCCACCCTGAGACTCCCTTTAATTCTCCCCTTAAAGGTGCTGGTAGACAACATTTCTGTTTGTCAGATATTTCATTTTATCTTGTAAAATTCTTAAGCTCAGTCTTTATTTGCAGTACACAAAACGAACAAACTTCCAAGTTACGACTGAAACGTAGATACACTATTTTTAGAAATGTGTACGATTATAAATTTTTGAACGCACAATCTTTATTTCAGACTAAGACGAGCCATTTGTGTGCTCTGACACACTGCATGAGTGAAGCTAATATACCCAAGTTGTTGTAGGTGGAATTTCAGGTGTAGGCCATTGTCATCAGATTATATAATAATAATCCTTGCATTTGATGTGGCGTTTTTCACGTCTTCTAGATGTCTCAAAGCGCTTTGCAGAATGTACCGTAAAGTGAATTGACTGTATATTTGTGGGCGAAAATGCGGCAGCCAATTGCACATAGCAGCGTCCTCCCCAATTCACCAGTATTGCAGTATTGATGTGCAGAAAGTCCTAGTGCGAGGTCAAACTTCACGTCACTATTTGGATATGTACACAGTGCCTAGGGGGGGAGGGGAAGGTGAAACTACTGGCCCTCAGATTGCTAAAGTGAGCAGAGTAAATGCTAAAATGAGCAGAGTAGATTTTTCTTTTGTTGCCTCAATAGCCAGATAAGGACAACAATATTCTCTTCAAGTATTAATCAGGTTTGAGAGTGTACAATGGGGGTGATAGCGTGCTGATTGGCACATTATTTCCTGTTTCCCACCCTGGCTGCCTGAAGTCAACACCCATTATTTCACTAGTGAAAACTATACTGTTCATTATTCTGTCGTGGGCTACACAACTTCCAATTTTTTTTAATTCCCCCAGTATCTCAAGGGGACACCTCCAAGTGTGAACTCAAGTCATACAGACCACAAAATGCCCAGGTCCGATCTGTGATTTATTTATCCTTTTAAATCCCACTTGAAGACTTACTTCTTCAACTGCACCTATGATCATTTCCTCATAAAACTTCTCCCTTGTTCATTGTCCAACCCCCGCTCGTGCTGTGCAACAACAACAACAACTCGCACATTTGTAAAATGTCTTTCTTATGGGGTAGTGTCTTGCGGTGTCTAAAAATGCTATCTAAATTCAAGCTGTTCTAGTTATGATTCATGTCTAGTCTCGGCTGAGAAGGAACGGGTAATGTTTCCCACTTGCCTTTTCTTTGGTCAGCCGCGTGTCTGATACACACAGAACCTCAACACCAAGCTTGAAAGTAACCGAAGATCTATATATAGGTATCCATACGTGTAATTGTTTTTCATTTGTCTGGTGTGGCACGCACGCATTCTACCCTCAGAAGGAGGTGTATTGCCTAAATACCTGAGAACTTACCCACAGATGGGAAAGAGCTAAGACTTGGGGAACTCAAAATGAGTCTTGAGGTACTAATGGGAGGTTAACCAGCTAAATGCTTGTCCAGCTAGGACCGACCACACTTCTTGTCAAGCCTTTTCCTTGCAAGTTTTATAGGAGTTGAGTGAGTGGGAAGAATCTCCCCTATCCACAATGACTGGGCCTGGTAATGATTTGGAGGCTTGCTGGCTGGTGTGTTATTCCCTGAAGCATTACAGACCAGCTTGGATCAGAAACCAACTTATCCAGACCACCACAGACGATCAACTTGATTTCTGTATTCCATTGCCAGATACGTTACCTTGGAGCCTACTCAGTTCCAAAGACATCTGCTTATCTCTCCTCCAAGGTAGATAGTGCCTTCAGTGCAAGGTCTTGAAAGAGAGAATATTCTGCCAGGATTTCTTCTCTGATTATACAGTGTATCCTGCTGGAAAGTGTGTTTGCTGCCTTCTCTGTGCAGGACAAGGGGGAATTTGGTGCGAAGGCAGGATAAAGATCGGCCGTGATATCGTTCCCTCAGGTTAAAGGAGTCCTGTAGCTCAGTAGTTAGAGAAAGCAGGAGACCTGGGTTTGATTCCCGGTAGGGTAAAAATCTTGGGCAAGTTTCCTTACTCTGTACACCTCATAATAGTTCCCTCAAGAAAAAAAGACAATAAGAATTTGGTCACTCAACCCATGAGTGTTTGTGTGACACTGATGTGCGGAATTAGCTGCTGTGTTTTGCCCACAAATATACAGACAATTCGCTTTAAAGATAGTCTGTGAAGTACTTTGAAACATCTAGAAGACGTGAAAAGCAATATATCAAATGCAAGGATTATTATTATTATTATAATGCTCCTTGAATACTTAGCACCAAGGCAAGCAAGTAGAAAATAGTCACTTGGGCAAGATACTGGTGGGTGAATGGTGCCCACGAAAGCATAATCTACCATCTCTGACCAAATAAATAATTTATTTCCCCCTTCCAATCCTCCCTCCTCAGAGGCAGATTGGAGGGAAAAAGAAAATCTATTGATAATAATATAATAATAATCCTTACATTCAATATAGCACCTTATCAAGTCTTCGAGACATCTCAAGGGGTTTCACAGAATATACTGTATTGAAACGCAGCAGTCAATTGCGCACAGTGTCTGTCCCACACACAGTCATAGATTGAGTGACCATATACAGTATATGGAACTAGCTTAATCCTGCCAAACTGGCTGGGTGGAGAGCAGAGATGCTGTAGCCAGTGACATTTGAAGGCTGATATTTAGTGCTTGTTGGACGGAAGAGGAAATAGATGATTCACTGAGTGTGAAGATTTGAAAAGAGCTCTTGGTCACGCCAGGAGTCACTTGCTGTAAATGAGCCAGGAGTAGAAGTAACATCATCTCCCCAATTACCAAGCAGATAAACTATTAATGATGGTCAAGCACCTTGGGAACAGCAGATCAAGAAGCCCTAATAAATATGTTGTGTAAACAATATTTAATATGTGCATTTCATGTAGAATCTTTTCTATTTATGTCTTTTTATATGCTCTTAACTTGTAAGGTGTCCTACCAAATTTAAGGATTATTATATTCAGTCTTCAATTGGCCAATTTTTATTCAGAAACATTTAACATAAAATTATTTTTCCCCACTAAGAGTAGTTTGTTGTTCTCAGTACTTCAACGGTTAAAGCTAATGAGGTAGTATAGTTACAAAGAGCTTTTTGAAGCTTTCACAAGGCTCTGGTCCAGCTGGCTAGCCAATGAGAGTAAGAACACACTGAACCTGGGTTCCAGCCCAGTTGCGCATGAAAGGAGGTTTGCTTGTTAAATAGAAGACAGAAGTTTTTTTTCTCTCTTTCTTTGGTGGCTGTTTTTTTTAGATAAGAGGAAAAGAGTGAGAAAAAAAGATAGAAGGGTCACCAACAACAGGCAAACACACACAAACTCACCCCTTCCCTCCTCTTCCTCACATAGTCTCTTTCTCCCTCTCTCACACAATACACACATTATTATGTGAATGTGTATGTATGTGAGACTCTCCCAAAGCCACCCACACAGAGTCTCACATACATACACATAATTCTCTCTCACACTCACACATTCTCTCTCTCTCTCACACCCACATACAGGAGTTTCACATACATATACATTCACACACAGTGTGTCTCTCTTTCTCCAAACTCCACACACAGTCTCACATTTACACACACATTCACATCAGTCTCTCACATACACTTTCGCAGTCTTACACACATACACACACACACAATCATACACTCAGAGAATTACGAGAAGCACAAAGCTACAAATGTTTGAAGGAGATCATATATCATAGGAAAAAGAAGGCAATAAGTTTAAGCTACTAATATCTATTGATAACAACAATAACAATAAAATTATATTTGTATAGCGCCTTTCACGTCAGGAGGATGTCCCCTAAACACGCAGAAAACATTCATTGTAAACTCTGCATTCTTCATTTGCTCTCGAGTGCCACACATCACATTGTGATGAAGGACATCACAGTATTGTGCATTTTCAACAAACTCCTGTGAACATGCAAGAATGTGTATCGACCCAGAACTAGACCAACAATACTAACAGTAAAACTAAGATATACTCTATCTTTTATGGGGGAGGGGGAGAGAAGGTTGATAAAAGTCAAACTTAGAAAACATTGGGAGGCTTTACCACTGCCCCTTCATTTAACCACTAACGTAGTGGAGGAATTTTGCATTTATACAATAAATTGGTTAGGTTGTGTGTGGTTCTGGTCATATCATTACAGAAAGAGCTTGAGAGCCATGGAAAGGATACAATATAGGTTCATGCAGATGACATTAAGGATAAGGGGTTATAGATACAGGAATAGGTTCAAAACATTGTTTGCTTTCACTGGAAAAGGCAAGGTTAATAGGGGTCCTCAAAACTCTAAAGGGCTTTGGGAGAATAAACAAAGAAAGTTTATTCCAGCTGGTGCTAAATCAGTAATAAGGTGGCATTACATCAGGATTGTCACCGAAAAATTAAAGGGGACATCAAGAAAAGCATTCACAGAGACTTGTTGGAACATGAAATGTTTTGCTACAAATAGTTATTGAGCCTGAAACCACAACACTTTAAAAGGGAATCGGATACATATTTGAACATCAACATAAAATGGAAAAAAGTCAGGGAGAGGGATTAGAGTAGATAGGTCCACTGGAAGAGCCGGCACCAGCAGCTCACCAGATTAAACGGCAAATTGCCTCCTTCTGTGCTGTCGTTGGTCTTGCCCCCCAACCCGTGTCTGCGGCTTCCCTGAACTCTACCAACCCAGGAGCTCCCTCTGCTCACGTCCCCCTGCCCACCAGCTCAGACTTTCAGCGTATCTGCCCCACTCTCTAGACCTCCATCTCAAGTCCCTTTGTCTCACCCCTTCCCTCGCCTCCTTCGAGTTCCACCTCACCACCTTCCTCTTTTAGACTGTGCGTTTGAGGATTACAGTTTACAGAAGAGCGTTGGAGACGCACGAGAAGAAGGGGCAGTGACGTGTATCTCTTTCGTACTTTGTTTTTGGCCTGTCTCCTCTCATACTCTTTACCCCGAAGAACACACAAACTTCCTGAAGATGAGATAGTGATTTACAATGCGATCTGTGAGTGTAACTCTATCAGCAGCAAGAAATCTATGTGTAAGTTTGAGCGAATTACCCTCAAGACGCTGCTTACTTGAGCGTGAGCCAAAAGCATTAATTCCTTAACCATTTAACAACTAAGAAGGAAAAGGGGCTCAGTTCCATTATTCTGTTTTCTTTCCTTTCTCTCGCTTTCTTTAACAGACTTTTAGTTTTATTTCTTATTCTTTCTTTCGTTTTTCTGTTTATCCTACACAGAGTGGTGTGGGTGCGTTGCAATCCAATACAATGTTGGCAGGTGCCATCCCTCGGATGAGACCTTAAAGCAAGCTACTGCCAGTTCAGGTGTATGTTAAAAGATCCCAAAGCCCTCTTTGGAAAGTATCCCAGTGTTTGTGGCCAACAATCCTTGTTTGTAGCGAAATAGCTTATGTGCAAA
Organism: Hydrolagus colliei; assembly: GCA_035084275.1. NCBI lineage: Eukaryota > Metazoa > Chordata > Chondrichthyes > Chimaeriformes > Chimaeridae > Hydrolagus > Hydrolagus colliei. Next base: position 1,933,248 of record CM068745.1, on the reverse strand, counting down.
TTGGCTGCCACGTTTGCCTATAAATACAGTCACTGCAATTTACAAGAAATTCTATAAAGTGCTTTGAGACATTTTGATGACATGATAAGGTGTTACAGTATGCCAGTAAATACGGGGATTAATATAATTACTTAAATAAAATATTACAAGCAAAAAAATCCAAGTCGAGCAAATGGGGACTTCTTACGATTCAAGAAAACTTTACTCTGATACAATCTACTTCTGGTGCAGAAATACCACTGGTGTATGGGACCTCTGATAGCATTTCTTATGAAGAAATACCACAAATTAGCAGGGGCACTGCCTCAAACCTCATGCCTGCGTTTCATCCCGTCAGTCTCCGTGCTTCCTCTCATACGGTTGTACTGTACAAGACACAAGGTAGTATGGAGGAGCAGTGGGAATAGAGGTGGGTGGGTAACTGCCATACATAAGAACATAAGAATTAGGAGCAGGAGTAGGCCATTCAGCCCCTCAATCCTGCTCCGCCATTCAATAAGATCATGGCTGATCTTTTCACCTAACTCTGATTACCTGCCCTATCCCCATATTCCCTAATCCCTCTATTTTTCAAAAAATCTATCAGTCTCAGCCTTGAAAATGTTCAAGGACTGAGCATCTACAGCCTTCTGGGGTAGTGAATTCCATAAATTCACTACCCTCTGTGTGAAGAAATGTTTCCTCAACTCTGTTCTAAAAGGCTGACCCTTAATTTTAAGACTGTGACCCCTGGTTATAGATTCTCCTACCAGGGGAAACAGTCCCTCAGTGTCTACTTTATCTAGCCCTTTAAGAATCTTATATGTTTCAATAAGATCTCCCCTAATTCTTCTGTACTCTAGAGAATACAGCCCTAGTTTATTCAACCTATCCTCATAGGTCAGTCCCCTCATCCCAGGAACTAACCTAGTGAATCTACGCTGCCCCCCCTCTAAGGCAAGTATGTCCTTTTTTAAATAAGGAGACCAAAGCTGCCCACAATACTCTAGGTGCGGTCTCACCAAAGCCCTATACAGTTGCACATACATTGTGTGTGTTCCCCTCAACCCCCCATTACCTCTGCCACTGCAAATCAGTCCCCAATGTTGCCTTATAAAGTTCTTAGTAAACACGTAGTTTACTAAGTAATAAACAATTGTGCACACAAAGGATTGTGCAAAATGAAATGGAGTTTGGTGTAAGGGACATCAACAGACGCAAATATAATCTTGGCATTAATATCCATGTTTGCCAAGTCTCCAGCGTGAACTACTGTGTAGTTGAGAGAATTAACCCGCCTGAAAACGACAACACAGCAACAAAACCGCTTAAAACATCTTCTATTCTACCGATTCATACTCCCGTTTCTAAATAGGAGGTTTTAAACTCTGCGTTCACATTGCTGTCAAAACTAATCTCTACGATTAATGCTGACATTTCATTACATAATGGATTGTTGGTCTTTGTATTTCACCGCATGATCTGTGTTTAATTTCACTCTGTAGTGCATGCAATGTCTGCCTTTATTATTTAGTATACATCATTTTACCATGTAATGTATAGCGTGGGGTATATGTAACATGTGGTGAAATTGAATTATGGACCAAACAAGTAGCTTCTACACTACCAGACCTGTGTGTCCACGTGAATGTATATATATTCCAGTTTGTGCAATGGCTATTGTATCTTTGTCTTTGAGACCCGAGCACATTTCTACCCTAAAGACACACAATGAGACAGATTGAATTACAGACAGGAAGGACCGCTCGTGAACAATCAAAAAAAAATCCTGTGTCGCCTGTCACATCTACTTCCTCTGAGCCTCTAAACATCTGCTTCTCCTGTGCGCCCAAAGCAAGTGGCTTGGTCAAAGAGAAAACGGGGACTCGAGTCAGCATAGCTCTCCCCTAAACACGTGTGACATTTCCCCCCCTTTTACACAACCAACGTTATGTTTCTGGGTTTTATTGAAAAGTCGGCTGATTGCTTCCTTCTTTTGTGTGCTGACTTTTCCACTTTGTTTCATATCCTGGGACTTCTCAAGCTGACAAATGGGCATTTATCCACTAAAGGGGAGTCTTTCGCTTTCCGCCCCCGACACAGTAGTCTGTGACCAATACGCAGCAGCCCAAGCTGGTGGGTAAAGCAGTGTGGAGCCAGGGTCTGTCTCTCTCTCCTTATTTGGCCGCCAGTTCCTGTAAAGCTCGGGAGAACCAAGCATCTGACTGAGGAGAAGGGAAGAAGTGGGGGAGGAGCAAAGGGAGGCCAGGCTTCTCTATGCGTGCTAGGCTGCAGCTGGTAAGAACAAATACTTAGTACGAGCTGTCACCTGATATAACCGCAGTTCGTTTCTCAATAGCCTCACAGCACTGCCTGGTACGTTTTACACATTCTGCAGAGGAGGAGGTGGAAGTGGTGGGGTGGGATGGACGTAACCCAACAACCACAGGCTCCATGGACAGGCACTGAAGCTGTAGTGCTGGTTTAGAAAGCTTTCCCATTACGATCACTCCTCCCTGCTTCAAATTGGAACTGACTTGTGTGCTCCAGCCATCCAGTGTATGGAGTCACTGGGATTCCCAATGGTTAGCTAGCCGGCCATTTCAACAGCAATTATGACAGACAGATACAACAACAACAATTCGGATTTTGTTGGCACCCTGCAGACTGGGCAGCTCTCAGCCACACAGACCAGGGCCGTGTCCTCGGGTTGGGGCAGTTGCAAAGCGATGGTTTTGAACACACAGCAGCTCTCCCCATAACTTTTATCAGCTGCAAGAAAATAGCACATACTGTTTGCGACGTCCTCCTGACGTGAAAGGAGCGATACAAATGTAATTTTGTTGTTGTTGTTGTTGTTGTCTGCGTCTGATCTGACAAATCAGGCGGGTTGACACTGAATGGTCTGAGTACGGAAATTGTCAAGTTTTCAGTAATCCTCAATTGTTTATTCCTTTCAAGTACCCTATAAAGACTTACGGCCAAATCGCATTGATTGAGTGAGTAGCCACTATAGCTTCAGGAACCCCATAAAACAGCATTGCAGAAAGCGTGTTTTGGTCTCAATATTCAGGTCTGTTTGTGCAGTTACAAACACTTGTTTCTCTGTGTCATACAATGCCCTCTGACTGCAATACGACTGGGCTGCAGTTTTCAGTCAGGATCATTGTTGTTTTTAGGGTTTTCTGAAACCCACCAGTGAGAGCAGTTTCAAAGGCATTCACTTGGTCATGTCAAGTTATTCATGCTCTGACATATTTCATGCTGAATAAAATATTAACAAGAACACGTGCTCAATATGCAATCTCTGTGTTTAATCCCTAGCTCTCATTTAAACCTCTCATCCAGTCCTTGACAATGTCCACCTTTCTTCAATTTTCCACAGAAAATTGTCTGCCTCCCATCCGTAACTCACTAATATCACAGCCACGACTCTCGATTCATGCGTTTGTCACCTGCAGAGTTGATTTCTCTAATGCCCTAAAAAAAACCTACAGGTCAGATAGACCTCACTTGCAGAAATATTTGCCAAGAATTTCAGGGAAATGTGAAAATATTGTGGACAACTGCATCAGGATTTGATAAATTGTGCAGAAATTTGCGCGCAGTTGATTGAGGTATATTTTACTGCCAACCTACATTTTTTCACTTTATTGATCAAAACTAAACATGAGGAAATAACACATATTAAATATTGCAAATAAAAATCAATTTCTTTCATTAAAACCCGTTGACCCAACGTGGTGTGTGTGTGTGTGTGTGTGTGTGAGGGGGAGAGGGGATTAGTCTATAGTGTCACCCCCTCCTGCCTCTCAGGGCCTGTCACCACACACAGACTGAGAGAGAGAGAGAGAGACACAGACAGACAGAGAGAGAAACCTACACACTAACAAACATACTCACAGACAGAGAAACGCACTCGCAGAGAGACTTACATATATACAGAGGAGTGAAAGGCGCACAGAACAACCACAATTTACATTTATATAACGCCCTTCAGTGTCCAGAGTATTTCACAGTGTCAAAGTCTGATAACAAGCTGGGAAGAGGGAAGGCGGAGGTGACCGTAAGCACGATCAAAAAGGAAGTTATTTAGGCGGGATTTGAAGGTGGGGACAGAGGGACCAACATGGAGGGATTGAGGGAGAGATTTCCAGTGTTTCGGGTGTAGTGGCTGATGGCTGTTGTATATCATGTGAAGCACTTTGAGATTTTCTTCCAATATAAAATATGGTATATCAAATGTAAACATTGTTCCCCAGCAAATTGATTTCAAAATGTTAATTTTAACACCTTGAGACGTCCTCTCGATGAAAAAGGCACTATATATATGTGTATATAAATGTAATTTGTTGTGTTCTAACTTTCAAAGCTTTCCCATTTTCCTTCCACCCCATGCAGTCACATTCCCCTCACCCACCCTTTCTGGCAGATCTTTCCTTATTACAGTTATATATCATCTAGGAGCAGGTAAAACAATACAAATTAATTTATTAATATTTATGTCAGAAGGACATCCTTAAGTGCTTCTCATAGCCAAGGCCACATATCGAGCATCAGACTTTCTGGATCTGAATATTATTAGCTGCACAATAAGCTGGCAGCGAATTAAATCAATTGAGCTATTGAAAGAGTTGAGTGCATTCCTTCTGTTTATTCAGAGATCGCAGTGACCAAAGAATCCTTTGGGGGTTCTGGAGTTGCTGGTCCTTTATAAAATGTACCAAAGCCTATTTATAATGAATTGCTTCTTGAAATGAAAACATTCCAATGCCCCCATTCACTTCACTATGTACATTCTACATGTATAACTGCAGAGTGCTATGTACAACTACACGCATGTAACTAAATAGCCCAAAGCCATGTTATAATGAAATCACTGCACATTTACTTCAGACTAATGAAAACAGAGCAGCTCCTCCTCGGAGCCTTGCGAAGGTAGTGCTATACTATTCATTTTACAGATCTTTGCCCCATGGCATGCATGAGTCATGAATGAGTCAGTGGTGCCAGCGTTTGATGAGCTAGGTAAGCTATTAGTTCTCTTCTTAGCTTCTTTTCTGGATCACGACTGGCAGCAATTCCTCTCCGCACGCACTTCTGATACGAGCGTGAAACAGAAGGTGCGCTGGTATATCAGCGAGCTGTGTGGGTTGCTGCTCGGAGCTGGAAAACCTGTTTTGAGAGCTATTCTCATTGTGCGACATGTTTAAATTGCTTTTGTGGATCAACAACAAAACAAAATTACATTTACAGAGCACCTTTCACGTTGGGAGGATCAGTTCTCCTGCAGACTTAGGTACATCAGAACTGAGGCAAAATAGCGTACGTCAATACTGTACACACCAGGCTATCTCAAACTGTACAAACTAGGATGCTCTGTACTGTTATAGGTCAAGGTACATCACTACTGAACAGACTAGGGTCATTTACACCGAGCATCAGGACTGTTACAGAGACCAGTTGATATAAACCAGACCGTTCCACAAGCCACACAATGGATTCAGGACACACAGAGTTGTCCCAGCTGACAACAGCGATGCTGATGCAGCATTATCCCACTGGCAGACCTCCACATGGGTGGGTTCTGGACGAGGCAGGGTAGCGGAAGCCCGGTGTGATCTAGCAGTCTCACCGCACTGTTTGGTGCAGATTCACACCACTACACAAACAAATCCAGCAGCAAATCGAAGCGATCAGTTCACTGGAGCTTTTCTGCAGTACCTACACCGAGGCATTAATATTTAAAGTTCAGAGTTTGTTATTCTTTATGAGAAATAGAGCAAAGAAACTTGTTTGCAAGAAGCTTTGATCTCTAGGTTATATTAGCGCTCAACCCAAAAGTAAAATAAATGATTCCCATCCCCCAATACTAGTCAGAAAGTCATGTCCAAATGTACACAGCAATGGAACATTGGGTTGCTCTGCCATCTACATAAAAAGCTCTGACATCGGGTGTAATTCAGAGGAATGAATAGCCTTGTGTACAGGAAGTATAGCAATTATTCCTGTTGGGGACGAGGGTGGAGGGGGAGAGAGAGAGAGAGAGAGGGGGTGGAAGGGAGCAGGTTTTGTTGTCATTTTTTGCAAGTGGGGGAGAGGAGAGGGAGACAGGGGAAGGAAGGGTAGGGGGGGGGGGGCGGAGTGCGGGTGGGCAGAGAGGTGTGAGGGAATAGCATGAGCTCTGCAAATGAAATACACTTCATTTGTAAGTAAATGAGTGATCCTGAACAGGGTTCAATCCTCTCTTTTTTCAGGAGCCGACGAGAAAGTAATTTGACGACAGAATCCCGCAGACAGACCTGCGGAGATCCGAGCCGCACAACAGCGATAGGGAGGAAAAGTGTGTTATAACAGAAAACCATCCTGACTCACAACTCGCCACTGGCAGGGAGGGGCCTTGGTGCCACTACACAGTCATTCATCAGCCCTGGTGCAAAATATAGCCACAGGCAACAGCAGCACAGCAGAAAGCACCAGATGACATGCACGAATTGCAAACAGTTTAGAGCTGTTTGTTTTTCCTCCTGTTAATGGATTTGAATTACAATAACGGTCGTCTGAAGCGAGATTCTGTCCTCTAGGCCTAGAAACACTTTGATTTCTGCAGTCTGGTGTAATAGAGTGGCCTGGATTTTACATTATTAATAATAATAATAATAATAAAAATCATCTTTGTGTTTGATATCAAGACATCTCAGTGGCTCAGTGGTTAGAGCACTTGTCTTGCAAGCTGGGGAGACCAAGCTGGGGAGACCTGTGTTCGAATCCAGGCAGGTCAGGGCCAAACCTTGGGCAAGTTTCCTTACTCCACACGCCTAATAATAATCCCTCCAAAAAACCACAATAATAAAATTGGTCATTTCAATCCACGACTGTGTGGGGGACGCTGCTGTGCGCAATTGGCTGCCGCGATTCACCCACAAATATATACAGTCAATTCACTTTACAGTATATTCTGTGAAGCGTTGATAAGATGTGGAAAGATGTGGAAAGCGCTTTATCAAATGCAAGGATTATTATTATTATTTATTTTACATCTCGAGACATCTCGAAAGGCTTCACAGAATATTGTAAAATGAATTGACTGTGAATTTTGTGGACTGAGTTAACCTGAAACTCGTTCCTGGAACCCAGTCTCACAAGCCACTATTATATTGCACTCGAAAGCATTTTCATGACACAACTTGCAGAATCAGGGGTTATTTCCAGCTTCATGAGACTGGGCTCCTTTTAGCTGTCCACCTGCGTGTTATGTGATGTATTTTTTTCTGGCTTCTTCTCCAGTATACAGGAGATCTTCCAATGGCCCAGTGGGTAAGGGCACAGCACCAACAAGCCATACAAACCAGACAATTCTATGTCTGTAAAGGACGAGTTGATCTCAATCAGGGCAGCGGTTTTGTGCTATAATTCGTCTTGGTTTAGTGCGGGGGGAAATCAGACGGTATTTGAGCTTTTAAAAAACTTTTTTTTAAAAGAAAAAAACTCTACAGAGTCATAGAAATTTACAACACAGAAGGAAACCATTCAGCACATTGAATCTGCACTGACTTTCAGAGCAGGCATACAGCTAGGAGCTGCCTGTGTGTGGGCATCAGTGGAGGATAGGACTGTGTTTGGCCATGATGCTTTCTTCCTCACCCCCCTTTCCTCCTCGGTCGAATAGCTAACAGACACTCACTGTCAAGGCTCACACATGAATAATGGCGAGATACCAAAGGGCAACTCAGTAGAAGCAAAAAAAGAAGCTAAATGCCTACAGGAGAGGAGAGAAAATTGGCAGGAAAACAAAAGGGATTTATTTTTCCATTCACAGAGCAAACCCAATGTTTGTTGAAGCCTCAGCCATTTAAAGGAACCATCCTTGCAAGCAGTGAGTGAGTGCAGGCCATTCTCCTTCCACAAATGAGGCTCATGTTACAGAAACAGAACCAAAGCAGCATTGATAAAACTCTCATTTAATGAAATCAAGTGGGAAAATTGAAGGGTCGTTTTTCCCCCCAAAAAAAGAACTTAAGAGTCATTTCAGTTTCTTTAACAGAGCACTTCTTGTTTTAGACCCAAATAAAAACCAAGTGACGTACAGTATTTTATGATGTCTCTGAAATAAAAAGTGGGTGAGGTCATAAAGACAGCATTTTTTTTGACACAATTAAAGATATTAAACGTGCAACATGAAATATTTCTCATCCTGACTGCTGTTCATGTCCCCAGCTCATTTGAGGGCAAGCGCAGCCAGCAGGGTAGTCTTCAGCAGGAGAAGCAACTTACAGTAAAGCCTCCCTGTGATGTGAACATAATAATATAATAATATTTAATAATAATATAATAAAAAATAATAATAATCCTTATGTTTATATAGTGCTTTCCACATCTTATCGATGTCTCAAAGAGCTTCACGGAATACAAAACGTCCCAAGGTAGGACCGGGTGGTGGAGGGCGCGTGGTTGAGGGAAGGAAAGTAGGAAAATTGATTGTATATTTGTGGGCGAAACGAAAAAAGAACATAAGAATTAGGAGCAGGAGTAGGCCATTCAGCCCCTCCAGCCTGCCCCGCCATTCAATAAGATCATGGCTGATCTATTCTAACTCCACCTGCCCCGCCTCATCACTATATCCCTTAATCCCTTCATCCACAAGAAATCTATTGCAGAAGCTTGTTGCAGAGTGACAGTGGAATGTGAAAGTGCTCTACCTTCACACTGTTGACTGTCCATTGAAAAAAGTGCAACAGGACTCTCCTCCGATTTCCAAATAAAAGCCTTACATCCCCATGAGAATAATCTCTGCATTTGACACAATACTTTATCGCGTTGTCAATATACCTTAAAAGCGCCTCACAAGATTTACTGATGATCTATTTAAATACAAATTGTTGTCCTGTAAAGTGCAGAGACTTTGTTGTGTTTCCAGGCAAATGCACAACCTATATGTGCATAGCAGCGTCCCATCGCAGATTTTTTTAAAAACAACAACAATAATCAAATTACATTTATGTAGTAACTTTCACATCAGGAGACGTCCCAAAGTGCTGGATAGTCAATGTTTCAGACCCGACCAGTCGTGGATTGAGATGACCAATTTTTTTTTAATTTGGAAGGATTATTATTAGGCGTGTGGAGTAAGGAAACTTGCTCAAAGTTTGGCCCTGACCTGCCTGGATTCGAACACAGGTCTCGTGCTTGTAAGGCAAGACACTGAAAGTCCAAAACACTGAAAGTCCAGCACTTTGTGACATCCTCCCAACGTGAAAGGCACTATACAAATATAATTTTGTTGTTGTTGTTGTCTCTTGCATAAACCTCCCAATGAGAGTTCCTGTTGCGTGAGCAGCACTATGTCTGTGGACTGTGCCACTAATTTTGAATTTAAAGAAGACAGTCCAGTTTTTTCACTTAATCGTCTAGAATCCATACAGAAACAGCACAACTGTAGTTTACAAATTGTCCTGTGCCATATAGAACATTGGGCATCACGTTTCTCTCTCAAACCGCACAAAAAAATATCCTGAAGCTCATTCCTTTTCTAACCTTTGATAGGAAATGAATTCCTTCAGTCCATCACAACTTGTCTTCAAGAAACATCTGGCAGGTACAGTCTATGCTGCATTTAATTCAGAACTGGCAATACTCAAAAGTTAACTCTGATTCTAGCTCTGTGTATATTGGAAGATGAGTACTGAACTTTTTTTCTGGGGAAATACAGATGAGATTCCAGTTACTTCAATCTGATTGTCAAACCATTTGACAATCTTAAACCATTTCACTCTGTATTTCTCTTGGAGAGCCTTCAAATCCAGGCAGGTCAGGGCGAAACCTTGGGCAAGTTTCCTTACTCCACACACATGCCTAATAATAATCCCTCCAAATAAACGACAAGCATAAAAATTTGTCATTTCAATCCAGGACTGTTTGTGGGACGCTGCTGTGCGCATTTGGTTGGGGCGTTTCACCCACAAATATAAAGTCAATTTACTTTACCGTACATTCGGTGAAGTGCTTTTAGACATCTAGAAGGCGTGAAAAACACTACATATCAAATACAAGGAGTGTTAGTAGTAGTATTAGTGGTAGTAGTATTATTATATCTGGTGATATCTGTCAACAGTGGCTCTTTTTTTGTCATACCTATTCAGCTTCCAAAATTGGGTGTTTTACGTGTGTGAATATCTCCAAGTCGTTTGCTTCTCAGCAGGAAAAATAACTAGCTCCCACTCTTTCCATGCATTTTCCATGCCACTTATCTCTGGAATAGTTAAATGCCGACTAGTCAACAGATGAAAGAAAACATGTGGCAAATTGGAAGTTGGCTCAGAGGCCATTTGACTAGATAAATTTTCACATAAAGCATTCTCATTTACATTATTTCCATTCCCCCGCCTCTGCTTGACTTCCACTTCTCCAGCAGAAAGGCTGAAACAGCCTAGAAAAGAGGAAGGAATAATTACTACGGTGGAACGCTGTTATAAGGCACGCCTGTGTAACGCAGGTTTTTTTATATAACATTGAGAGCGTTATTGATCTGAGTTTGGTGTAAGCACATTACTGAGCAACTCGCCTCAAGCTAAATAAACCACTTCTACACCACTGCTAATGTCATTGCTTGTGCCCTGGGTGTGGCTTACCGCGTGACGTCACTGTTATGTGACATTATTATACGGCTGGTTGGGATTTTGTGGGTCCAAACTACTGCATTATAATGAGTTTCCGCTGTCGTGCTTTCCCACACGGGGCGAAGGCGCTTCATGGGCTTGTGTGTGTCGTGCTGACTTGCTAGACTTTAGCTCTGACCTGTGATCCCCTCCCCTCCCGAACCCCAGTGACATATGTGAAGCTCCCCGCAGAAAGCCTTCTCCAGATAAATTCATTCAGATAATGCCAGTTTGCGGGACCCTGCTGTGCGCAAATTGCCTGCCCCATTGCCTATATATATATACACACAGTCACTTGGCAGCAATTAGCTGTGAAGCACTTTGAGACATGTTAATGTTATAGACTAGGCACAATATCAAATACACGGATTATTAGCATTGTTTGAAAATTCTGTTTACGCCCCCCCGCAGCCTTCCCCGAGTTTCTTAATTTGGCAAGGAGGCAATAGGATCCCATCATTTTCCATTGCTTCTTTCACCTCAATTTTGGCTATACAAATTCAAGGCATGCCTCAAAACATTCCTCTTTGTCTGTGCTTTCAGTCATTGTTCCCTTCCCCACCCACTCACCTCCCACCCGCAGCTCAGGTGCCCATTCAGGACTGTGAAGCACTTTGAGGCATCCTCCCAATGTGAAAGTCGCTAATTAAATATAAATTGTATTGCAACCCAACTATAAACTATTGCATTCCTCTCTCATGTGCAAAATGATCAGGAATAGTGAGACCATTTATTGCCCCGTTGAGACAGAAAGGTCTTATCCTTAAGTCCTAAATGTAAAGCTGTAGAAAATTCTTAAATTGAGTTTGAATTTGCAAGCCAGTTTTCCAAACGTCCAAACAACTGTTGGAAAAATGGCTTCCAAATCAGGAGTGAATTCAGATTTTTCCAAAGTTTGCTCAGTCTTAAATTTTAAGGCAATGGGTCTTAAGGTTAAGACCACACATGAGGATTTTCGGGCATTGGATAGCTTAAAATTACCCTGTGGATGGCATGAATACTGCTCTAGATGTGCTTTTGAAGACTAGTAAATGATGCTGCCATATTCTTACTCTCTCCTCTCAATGCTGAGATGCAGCTCTCAGTAATAACAGCCATGATAAAACTGGAAACAATTCATCTATTGTGATTGGATGAATCTAAATGTCAGCCGAGGCTGGGGCAGGAATGCAGTACAATACTGTATCTGCTGACTGGGATCCAAGGCTGAAGCTAGCAGGTCAATACCAGCCACTAAAATATGTAACGACAAAGTTTTAAAGGTGTATCGATTACCCTTGTTGTATCTGCTAAGTGAAGGGAAAAGCTGATCAACAACAGGCAAAGTGCCAAGGATATCCGGCACAAGCTAAAATATCCACAACAACACACACCCGACTGGATTTAGCAGCAAGTCTGGGATAAAAATGCCAAAGTATGTGTTTTTAGAGGTTTGAGCAGCATTTCAATTCTTCTACATGGGAGCGGAGGAGGTCTGAGAGCAGGGTCTCTATGCTTTGCATGCCAGAAGCTTTCTGTTATTTAGATTAGGCAGGAAACAGAAATCACTTCCTGTGCTCCAGTCAATAACATGTTTTGCAAGACTCACCGTTTCCTGGACTAAAGCAGCTTAAAGATAGAAATACTCTCCCATCATTTCCCCTCTCCAAGAAAAAAGGGTTAAGAACAAGGGAGCTCACTTGAAACGTAAGATGGGTCAAATCTAGCTCTGGCCTGTTTACTAGCTTTGCAGAAATCCGTCGGTTCATGAAGGAGTGAAACAACATAACACTTTTCCTTTCTCTCGTGATCTGCTTGTCAATTTCAGTTCAAATCAAATCCCCTCAGTAATCAAATCATAAGTCATCCCCCCCACCACCCCACCCCCAGCCAAGATTACTGAAGAAACAGCTTTGGGTGTTTCGGTGTCACATAGAAACTTTGATCGGACATCCTCGCTCACACAGGGAAACTGGGGATTAAAAGAAAGTGTCTTGGTCACACTGAATTAGCAAATGGCAGATTGGGGAGGGAGTGTCATTTGTGAATAGGACCAACATACAAAAAGTGTAATCAAAATAACAAAAGCTAAGTTTCCCTTTATTTGGTTAGCTGAGTGTCTAATACATACACACACCCATCACCATGTTTGAGAGTATCCAACACAAACTGAGTGACTTGTGTGGAACCTACAAGCGGGAATTTTGCTGTCTCTGGAATGGAATGCACTTTCTCCCCAGAGAAACACACCTTTTAAACAAAAAACCTAATTACAGTATAAGAAAACCTTGCTCTCAATATAATGCCTGTCTTGTTGGGAGGACATCACAAACTGCTTTGCAGGATTTATGATAAAATACAGTAAACTGTGTACTTTTTAGGCAAACTTGGCAAACTCTACAAACAGCCGTGAAGTGAATGACCAGTTTTATCGGGAGGATTGTTGGCCAGTAAACCAGGGGAAACTCCCGTCTCTTTCTGAATAGTGCCGTGAGATCCTTAACATCCGCGTGAACAAGCAGAAGAGGCCTTGGTTTAAACTGAAGGTAGGCACCTCCAATAATGTAGGGCTGGCCCAGCACTGCCCTGAAGTGTTGGTCTGGACTGTGAGTTCAAAGTTGTGCAGTGCTGTACACTACAATCTTCTGAGTAAGAGGAGAGCGTACGCCACATTGATTCTGGCTAATAGGGAGAGTAAATAGGTGCACTCCGTGACTGGTCTGCCCTTCCAATAATAGTAATCCTCGCATTTGATATAGCCAAGTCCTGCCGATGAGCCAGGCTGGCCGGTCTCGCCAGCAGTCCACTAGAATACTACAGACCCACCCTGCTTACTTTGTAGTTAACCTTCTCTCAGTGTGTAACCAGTCTTGGGCAATAAGATTCCTACGGTTTAGGGCTATAATGGCTCAGGTGCTGGCTATGACGGGAATGACTGTAATGAGCTCTGGGAACCTCAGGATCCATATACCTCGTCAAACCATCGGCTAAAAAATGTAATATAATGGGCAACATTGTAAGGTTGGTATACAGGTAGACCCCGCTTAACAAAGGGGTTTGGGACTTTCGAACCCTATATTACTGTATTTGGCCGCCCCGACCCGAGCCTCCCCGCTAACATCGGTTTAGTTCCTATCGGTTCCCAGCGCTAACGTTTCCGATGTACAGGCTGAGCGGCCAAAGTCCGGAGTTCCGGAATCCGGAATGTGACAAAAATTGCAGGAATAAAAACACCAATCCTCAGTCACCGCACTGAAATATCCCAACCTGGGCCCAGGCATTTCCGGACACGTGACACGCTTCTGGCGTTCCGATTTGTCTGGAAATACCCAAACCTGGGCTTGGCTACAAGCTTGAATTCAGGGCTCAACATGTACTAGTGAAGGCCTAAGGTAGATATAACTGCTAGTGAAAGCTACACAACTAAAAATACAACAATAAAATATAAAAATGTTAGTAAATACAACAATAAACAATAAAATACAGACGGTCCTCGACTTACTGTTATTGAAGCCACGAAGCATCCTACCACTTTAGCTCCTCCCATAAGGGAGGGGCTGCTCTGCACTGCTTAACTGAGGCACGCTAAAGACTGAGTGTGTGTTGCTGGGGCAACCGGGAGAGACGCTGCCCATGAGAAGCTGCCCGCGAGATTTAAAATGTGTGTAAACATTCGTTATAGTGAAAGCAGCCTTTGTTAAGCAGATAAGTGGTACAAATAGAAACCCTCGTTATAGTGAACTTTCGTTAACCGGGCGTTCGGTAAGCAGGGTCTACCTGTATTCAGTTCTAATTTTGGAAAGGAAGCGATTTAGAACCTCAGAACTGACTTTAAGAACTTTTCTAAACTCTGCACAACCTTTCAAAACATTGGTTTCAAGGCAAAAACTACCAGAAATTTCAAGTCTATAATAGTCAGTTGTGAATACTTTAAATGATGCAATCTCTCTGTAAAAAGTGTAAATGGCTTGAGGGAAAGGGGGTTTGACATAGAACAAGCGTCCACTTCCCTTATTTCTAGCACTGTGGTCAACCAGTGTTCACACCAATACCAAGCGCTGTCTGTATCAGTCTAATCTCAGCCTCTGTCCTGTCCCAGTTGTTGGGGGGTGACCAGCAAATGGTTTGGTTTTAAAGCCAGTGATTGACGCGGGAATCTAAAAAAAAGGGCAGCTATTTATCATCCTCACTAGTCAGTGACTCAAAATACAGAAAACAAAGCTCAGAATAATAATGAGAATAGACCTTAAGTCTTTAACAAGGAGCCTAGAGTGACAAATCGTTACCGAGCACGTCATAGGGAAACGCTGTCGAGTGTAGTGACTGTGTGTTTTGTGGGAAGCCGTCACACATGCTGCAAGGAAAGCAGGATACCATCGGTGATAAAGTCACGGTGGTTGGCCAGCGAGCGTCCCACCAAACGTACACGACTAAATTTACTGACTTCGTAAGGGTATCACCTCGTCCCCCACCGCCCCCCACCCCGACACACACGTTATTCACTAAATTCTCAGCGTGTTGACAAACTCTTTTCTACCTGGAGCAGTGCCTCAGCAGACGTCCCCAGTGTTAACCAGCCTTCCCCGGCACTGACTAGGGTGCCAGCTCCATAAATAACCTTTTCAAAGCTAGCAACTTGTGTCTCGCTACAAGAACTGGTGGTGAATTTAATGCTCCTGTACTTAGGAAAGTGCTAGGATTGTCTTTATTATCTTGCCGTTTTGTATCCCAGGCAGGTTAGCAGCCTCGGGAGAGGAGGGAGTAAATACCTTTTTAAAAGTGTAAAAGTTTTCACTAGTTTTCAATAGGATTAATGTTATTTCCTTCCTTGTGTTGAATCTATTGCTTTGTGTCTGAAAAGACCCTGAGCTCAAAGCAACAGATATCTTCTGAACTCAAGAGGACCATTCATCCCATCGTGCTAACGCGTGTTCCTTTAACTCAACAGCTGACTTGACAGATGATCTGGTTACTGAAACATCCAGCCGTAAAGCCACGCACAGGGAATAAAAGTGAGTTTTACTGCAGGAAGCTTGTGTGTACGCGGTATAGGAAAGATCAACGACAGCCACCCACAGGAGTAACATTTCCACAATCACTTCCTCTACATCTTAATCTCTGCCCCACTTTTCCACCACATGTCAGGCAGCCTAACTGTTAGCCTGACTCAGTTGGTAACATTCTCGTCCCCGAGTCAGACGGTTGTGGGTTCAGGGCCTTGGGACGTCCTCCCGACGTGAAAGGCGCTCGATAACTGAACTTTTGGTGTTGTTATTGTTGTTCAAGCTTCAGGTCGAGATTTTTAATTGATATTGTGTAGCCTGACAGAAATCCTCTAAATAAAATAAGTAATTCCCTTTAAGCCAGACTGTTTGTGGGACATTATTTGCAAAATGCACATTCACCAACAAACTGCAAACTACAAAAAAGTAAATCTTCTGAAGCATTGAGAGAGAATCTCCTGAAACAAAAGGCACTATATCAAATGCAAGGATTAGTATTATTTGTTAGAGGTACAATGAACACCACTGATTGTTTATTGTACCTCTGATTTAACTATGTTTTGAAACCCCAAAGTAGTACTTTAATGTGTCAAATTTGCTTATTTTTTAATGAAAGCATTTTATAACATGAAATTCTGCTGTGATTGGCCCATGATTTGCTTAAATAAGAAATGCGTTTGGAACACTTGCATTACATCCCATTTATTATCATAATAACTAAGAATAATAATTCCTGCATTTGATATAACACCATCCACAGCAACATTACATAGCACCTTTCATGTCAGGAGGACGTCCCAGGACGCTGCAGTAGGTAGGACATCTCAAAGCTGTTTACTGGATTAATTTTATTCACTAGATCAGTAGTTCGGCAACCAACATTGTAAGTGACCTGAGCCCCGTGGCATAGAACAGAGAACCTAATGAATTGGCATGTACCCCTCCACAATCAAGCCTGTAACGTTTAGTCACGATGATGCCTGATTCGATATGGCTGAGATACTCTCGATGGGTTTCACACCATTAATGTGTGGATCAATGTGCGCTCTATCACTGTCAAGCTCTGGGGGGTTACCCTGCGTGAGGACACTATATCCATGCACGATTTTGTTTTTTAAAAGAATGTTTCCCAAATATTTTTTCAACGACCGATATCCCATTTAACAACAGGTAGTGAGGCCCAATTGACAATGCAACAAGCTCACCACAGGCCCATTGTGGCAAGGTTTAACTTCAGGCAAACCGAGTGGAGCTGCTGGTACGGGTTTTCCTCTTAAACTAGGCTGGCGAGAGGTGACAAGGTGTCACAGAGCATAGGAAATTTGTGTTGCCAACACTTCCCGTTAGCAGGGAGGAAGTTTCTCTGAAACGATTCACGCCATTTCTTTAATAAATGTGAGAGACACACAAGAAAACAATTCTGCTGCTCTGACTGCTCGCTCCCAGATTGTTTACAGAAGGAACTTCCTGTCTTCAGTGACATTCATCACCCTCCCTGGAGAGAAAGGCAGATAGAAGCTCGTGTAGATGGGTTAGTTACCAGAGGGAGCCGGACACAGATCCCGGTGCCAGAGGGTTACCCAACAACAGCAACTTTGATTTATACATTGCTCCCCCACGCCAGACGGTGTCTCACAGCGCTTCAGCTGGATTCGAGTACCCACTGACCGTGACGTGAAAGAATACCAGATTATTGATAATTGCTGCTGTGTTCACTACTCAAAACAGTGGTTGAATCAGACAGAATAGTAATACTAGTAATAATAATCCTTTCATTTGATATAGCGCTTTTCACAGCTTCTAGACATCTCGAAGCACTGCACAAAATACACTGCAAATTGACTGAAACGCGGTCGCCAATTGGGCCTAGCAGTGTCCCACAAACAACAGTAGACTGAAATGATCATTTATTTATTTAGTTATTTATTTTGAGGGATTATTAGCAGGCGTGTGGAGTAAGGAAACTTGCCCAAGGCTTTGTCCTGCCTGGATTCGAACCCATGTCTCTCACTTGTAAGGCGAGTGCTCTAACCACTGAGCTACAGGACACTACTGCATTCAAGAGGAAGCTGGACATAGATATGAGAGAGAAGGGGATAGAAGGATGTGGAAGGAAAAAGGAGACTTATGGAGGGAGTGGGTAGCGATTTATGTTACGCACAAACACAGATACAGACTAATTAGGTTGGTTTGTCTATTTCTGTGCTGTACATTCTATGTAAATCTATGAGATGAGGATTCTCTCTGTTTGTTCTGTGCTCTTTACAAAACGATTGCAAATCAGATGCCCACCAGTAACTTTGTCATCTGTGTTCAAACGACCCTTGTCCACCCACTTTAAACTCCTGAGTCAGAAGCACTGATTCAAGCTGCATGTCAAGACTTGAACTCACAGTCTAGACTGGAAATCCTGTGGGGGCATACTGCTACACTGTCTGGGATGCCACCTTCCATGCGAGATTTAAAACCAAGATCACATTCGCTTGTCCAGGTGAATGTTGGTTAGTTCCCTGCCTTCTTTCTCTCCTTCCTTTCCTAGCCACAGTCAGCAGCATACCTCAAATCCATTGCCTACCTAGATCATGGTATTACAGTACTTACAAAATGGAGAAGCGAAGTTGCTAAGTTTGATTCAAAATATCAGGGAATCAACCACGTTTAGAGGTCTCATTCGAGATAGTAGTTAGGGTTAACAAAAACCAGGCAGCCTTCCCACTTCTGCTCGCCAGCGAGCAGCTCTCGCTGGAAACATTGTGAATGTGGACGTCAGCTGAAGATAAGATTGGGGTGCAGCTGTGGTACCTTCCATGGTCTCATAATCTGCCAACAGCCAATGCCTGGGTTCAGATGTGAAGAATGAGAACTTTGACTAATTACCGGAGAGTGACTCAGCTGAAGCAAGAGGGGACAAGGAACTGGAGGGAAAAGATATTGGGAAAGGAAGCGGGAAGGTCTTTGACAGGAAAAAAGTTCTCAGGAAATCAAAGCTCCACCCACAACAAAGGCCAGGTTTGATCACAACTGAGCGACTGAGTGCTTCCTTATGAGGAAGGACTGAAGAGAACACCCAGAACTGCTGTGTTGGTTCACATATTTGAAGAAATATTTCACTCCCGATGGTGCAGTGTGGTGGGTGAAGGCACCGAGGCAGCAGGGGCTGGAGTTGCAGTCTCTGACTTACATGATCCAAGCACACAAGCTACTAGAGAACTCCAGTCACATCCATTACAACGTGTTTCAGTATCGTGCTGGTCCTTTTATAGTTCAGAGGTACCGTGGACAAAACTTCAGTTCCCAATATTGACTATCCAGACTTCTGCCATTGTCCCACAGGCACGTAAGTCTGCCCAGGGTCAGTGATGTTCTGATCATCACCGGAAACATTTGTGAGAGCAGTCACCACTTCCTGCACGCTGCCTGCATCCAGAGCCAATCAACGCTGGAATCACCAGGGACCTGTTGATCTGTAGAAACACTGGAACAGACCATTCAGCCCCTTGAGCCCGTTCCACCATTCTATGAGATCAAGGCTAATCTGTTCCTCAAACTCCAATTACTCACCCTTGCCCTCTATCCCTTGATATTCTGACCTAACAAATATCTATCCACCTCAGTTTTGAAAATGTGAATGGATCCAAAATCCACAGGACTTAGGGTGTGAGATTCCACATTTCCACTACTGTGAAAAACTGCCTCCTGATTTCACTCCTAAGTGGCCTAGCTCTAATTTTAAGAGTATGCCCCACTTATTCTGGATCCCCCCACCAAAGGAAATAGTTTCTCAGTATCTACTCCATCAAATCCCTTTTATAATTTTAAAAATCTCAATCGGAGCATCCATCAACTTTTTAAAATTTAAGGGAATAGAGACCCAAGTTTATGGAACCTGTCTTCATAATTGAACCCTTTAAGCGCTGGCGTCCTCCCAATGTGAAAGGCCCCATGTAAATCTAGTTTTGTTGTTTTGTTGTTGTATCATTCTGGTGAATCTGCACTGCACTCCCTCGAGAGCCAATATATTCTTACTGAGGTGTGGTGCCCAAAACTGAACACAGTACTCCAGATCGGGTCTGACAAAGGCTTTATATAATTGAAACATCATTTCTTCTCATTTTTATTCCAGCCACCTTGAGATAAAGGCTAACATCAGCTTCTTTGATGACATTTTGTACTTGTGAGCTTGTTTTTAGTGATTTGTTTATCCCTTTGTTCTTCCACAGTTCTTAGTTTCTCACCATTTAGAAAATATTCTGTTTAGCTATTTTTGGATCCATAGTGGATGACCTCACACTTCCCTGCATTGAATTCCATCTGCCAATGATTTGTCCACTCACTCAACCTATTCAAGTCCCTTTATAAATCCCTGCTGCCATCTACAAAATTTATTGTGCCTCCTAACTAGCTGCAAACTTTGCTATAAAACTCTATTCCTTCATCTAACTCATTTATATTCTGTATATATATATATATTATGGTGAAAAGCTGAGGCCTCAATCTACAGACCCTTAGCGAACACCACATGTCATATCCCGCCAATCAGTGATTGTTCCTTTTCATCCTTACTCTGTTTCCTGCCACCCAACCAATTTGCAAGCCACTGGCCATTGCAAACTAGCAGCCATTTTGCTAATATGACCAATTTTTACATATGGTTTAATTTAACAGGCACACAGAACAGCGTTACATCAGGTCTGACTATATCATTAGCCTCATTATCCATGTTTGAGGGAGAGCAACACTGACCAGGGCTATGGTTCCTGAGCTCAAAGACTCCAAACAAGAAGGTATAAGTATATACCCCAAGTGAGGGCAGGATCAGGCTCAACAGTGCTCATCTCTGGTCAAAAACTAAGACTCAATGTCCAACTCACCCTTGAACAGTGCAAGTGAGGAACCAGAGGGTGACCGCACACTAGGACAAGTCAGCATTCTTTTGAAGAGAAAAAGAGAAAAAATGGCAAAGAAACACAGGGAAACAATCAAATCATAATGTTGGTGGGAGACTTGTGAAAGGTTGAACGCTGCAGTCAGCAACATATCCATAGGCACAGACTGTAAAGTGGGAGTGCCAATGCCAATTTGTATAGGTGCCAAATTGGTGGAGGGGTGCGTGGGGGTTTGGGGGGGGGGGGGGGGTTGGGGGGAGAGCCTGGTGGAGGAGTAGCATCAAAAAACATTCATGCATTTAAAAACTTTGTCAGACTTAAATGGAACTTGTGAATTATATTATATCTAGCATCTAGAGCCAATCACACGAGCGGAGAGCCATTCAATCCCCACTGGACACAGCTGCTGCTCACTCTGAACGAAACTATTTACGGGTTCCATATAAAGTCACAGCACAGATTCAGTGTCATTCATGGGGAGGACTAGCAAACTCCTCTCACTAATAATATGTCCCAGCAGAAATGGTATCTGCGTGGATTTAAAGTGACCAACACCAGAAGGGACAAAACATCCTTTGATGCCGGATGTGAGAAAATACACAAAATGTATAAAAGGAAACAGGAAGGAAGTTCAAGAACCTGTCAAGTGAGTGGGAGTGAGAAAGGAATGTGGTTGTCTATTCTCAAAGACTCCCACAGCTGCCGCCAGTGTGGAAGGTTGATTGCTTCAGCCTGCACTTCCATTCCTTTTCCCTCTCCCTCTCTTTCTCTCCTCCACTACCTTGCATGCTGCCTTCCCTTCCTGTTTCTCTCTCCCTGTATCACTCAATCTTTGTATCTCTTGTTCTCTGTCCCACTTCCCTCTGTCTCTCCGTCCTGTTTGTCTTTTCCTTGACCTCGGTAAACTCCCTATCTCTCTTTCTCATGCATTCCTTCCCTCTGCCCCACTCTCACTCTCTCGCATGCCCCTTTCCTTGTTTCCCTCTCGCTGTGTTGCGTCCCACTATAGCTCTACCACTCCCTGTAATAATAATAATAATCCTTGCATTTGATGTAGCGCTTTTCACATCTTATCGACATCTCAGATCGCTTCACAGAATATACTTTAAAGTGAATTGACTGTATATTTGTGGGCGAAATCATTCTATCCTTTCCTCTCTCTCCCTCCCAGTTCTCTCTCCATCTGCCTCTGCGCCTCTCTCTCTCTCTTAAGCTCTAACCATCCGATAGCAAATTAAAACTATTTCAAAAATGCTTCAGGACAAGAAGAGATAGAGCAGGACTATAGAAAATGTCACTGCCACAAATCCTGTGTTGGTTCCTGAACATATTCTCATTACAGCAGAGTAAATAGGTCTTTTGCTTTAGGCTCACTGCTGTAGAAAAGGAGAATAATGTGATAGGACATACAATCGTATTGTCCTTATCCGGCAGTGGTGAATTTTCAATAAAGGGGGTTTTATTTGAATGATTCATGGGGTTTAGTGCAGGTTTTCTGTGCTGGTGATTCTTCCAAGGCTGTATTTCAAGGGCACTCAAGAATATTTACAAACCAAGCAATTCTGGCCGCTCACAGCGTGGCTATCAGTTATTGTGTGAAGAGTTGCTGAGCAGAGATATGAACCTCATCCCCTTCCCTCCCCCCACCCCCCCCCCACCACCCCTTCACCACAATAGTTCACTCACAGTGTACATCTGCTGGTATTGAAAGTACTGTCAGAGGTCTGGGAATACTACCCTGCAATGGAACGATAAGTAACCTGGGCAGGCAGCAAACAAACAAGGAGACAAATACACGGACACACAACAACCCTGAAACTTTAAGTGTTCCTTAAAATTGCAACTCACAATGTGCAACCCCTATGTGTTCACAGCCTGACATTTTCCTGATCAGAGCCTTGGGGTATCCTCCCAATATGAAAGGCCCTATATAAACGTAATTTGTTGTTGCTTCCCATATTCTTTGCCTTATTCTTATACCAGAGCCTTTGTTTTGTAAAGATTGCCAATATCAATGGCAAGCTATGTGGTTTTAGCTGGTTGAACTCAAGCAGTACCACAGCGTATACTTTGGGGTCCCCAAACCATGGCTCTTGCCAACCTGCGCCTAATACTTTCCAGAATTAGGTAAGCAGTAGGGAACGGCGATATATCGGTATATCGCTAAAACCCGATATGATTTTCATATCGATATGCCGATATAGACATTTTAAAAATACCGATATATCGAAAAACGATATATCGAGGTAAAAAATCGGGATGCGAGCACAATCAACTACAAGACCCAGAATGCTCATCTCTATACACAATGCACAGACCGAGGTGCAAAGCCACCATCTTGTATTCATAGTCCTTGAATACAATATACAGGTATGCAAGGGGTGGGGGGAGAGAGACGGCTGTGGGTGGTGGGGGGGGTGAGGGGGAGAGAGACTGCTTGGGGGGGGGGGGGGTGAGGGGGAGAGAGACGGCTGGGGGGGGTGAGGGGGAGAGAGACGGCTGGGGGGAGGGGGAGATAGACGGCTGGGGGAGGGAGAGGGGGAGAGAGACGGCTGGGGGGGGGGAGAGGGGGAGAGAGACGGCTGGGGGGGAGGAGAGGGGTAGAGAGACGGCTGGGGGGAGGGGGAGATAGACGGCTGGGGGGGGGGAGAGGGGAGAGAGATGGCTGGGGGGGGAGAGGGGGAGAGAGACGGCTGTGGGGGAGAGGGGGAGAGAGATGGCTGGGGGGGAGAGGGGGAGAGAGACGGCTGTGGGGAGGGGGAGAGAGACGGCTGGGGGGGAGGGAGAGAGAGACGGCGGGGGGGAGGAGGAGAGGGGGAGAGAGACGGCTGGGGGGGGGGTGGGGGAGAGAGACGACGGGTGTGGGGGGTGCGAGAGAGGGACGGCGGGGGGGGGGGGGGGGGGGGGGAGAGACGGCTGGGGGGGGAGGAGAGGGAGAGAGAGACGGCTGGGGGGGGAGGGAGAGAGACGGCGGGGGGGCGGGGGGAGGAGAGGGGGAGAGAGACGGCTGGGGGGAGGGGGAGAAAGACGGCTGGGTGGGGAGGGAGAGAGACGGCGGGGGGGGGGGGGGGGGGGGGGGGGCGGAAGAAAGAGACGGCTGGGGGGGGGGGGGGAGAGAGACGATGGGGGTGGGGGGTGCGAGAGAGGGACGGCGGGGGTGGGGGGGGGGAGAGAGACGGGGTGGATGTGATAATATACAGATAGATAGAGATGGGGGGGATGTGAGAGAGGAGAGAGGGAGAGAGACATAGAGAGACACAGACAGAAAAACACAGAGATGGAGAGAGTGAGAGACACAGAGAGAGAAAGATATTTACCTCCTGAGAAGATAGGCCCCGAATGCGCGCGCACCCGGAATGCGCGCGCGCATGCGCAGTACGAAAAAACTGAAAATATCGATATTTCGGTATATCTCGATATGAGCCAACCGATATATCCATATCCGGAAAATTCCCATATCGCCGTTCCCTAGTAAGCAGAATGCTTCACTCCAGGGAGAAAGTGCGCATTCCATTTGAATAATCTATCTCTGGGACTTCCATGTGTACGTGGGTTGCATGGATATCTCGGAGTGGTTTGGATACTCTTTAAGCATGGCGATGGGTTTCCACATGCTTCAAGGCAACCGGCTGACCAAAAAAATATATACAGTGAAATGGTACTGCATGGACTAGGGTTTTCACTGGGACTAATTAATTCTAAATTGTCATTCCCTCTCAAGTTTTGTTGCTTTTGGCCGTTGTGTCATTTGTGAAAATGATCTAACAATCCACATAGAATTAAGGTAAGGTGAAGATATCTTACTTTATATCCAAATCCCTGACTGTCCAGTGCCTTGGGATATCCTCCCGATGTGAAAGGTGCTATACAAATGTAAATCTTATATTGTAAATCTGAATGGGAACTTTGAGGTGACTTTCCTCAATTTAAAGGGAATTAAGTGTTTGATGGGGATGGCTAGAGGCAAAATGGTGGACTAGGCTTGGCCTAGCAAATCCCAAACTGGTCACTTAAGAAGCCACTGTGACAAAGATAAAATAATAAATAATTCTTCCATTTGATATAATGCCCCTTTTCAGCAGGATGTTTTAGTCTGCCCCATGTATATTTTGTAGGTGAATGTCACAGAACAGGGCTTCCAAAGAGATGATCAATTTGTGATTTTTTCCGGAAATTTTGTAGAAATTTTAAGATCAAGCAAAAGTTTGAAATGACACATTAATATGTAACCATTGCATTGTCCCTGAGCTAACATATATAGGAATAAGAAAAGAGGTGATTTCAGTATTTTTTAAAATCTATAAACTTTAATCATGATGTATTAGGATTTGAGAAAGAATCACACAAGAATGGGGGAGGAGGCAAAAGGATTGTGAAAGTGTGGGTAGGCTTGGGGTGTGTGTTCTCCTGAGCTAACAAGGTTAAGTGGGGATTTAATTGAGAAATTCCAAAATTATGATGGGAATCGACAAGGTAAACAATGAACAATTTTACCTCTGATGGGCCAATCAATTACTAGAGGGAATAACATTAAACTGAAGGCAGCATAGGTTAGGACTGAAGCTGGGAGTAAATTTTCCTCTCAGAGCCTAGTGAGTAAAGCATGGATAGAAAGTAGAAATCTTAAAGGATAGCACAAACAACAACAAAACAACAGACAGGCAAGTGCGATTAGGTTAAGTAGTATTGGACAGTTCCACAAGATTATTAATGAATAATACTTGCATTTGATATCACATCTTTCATATCAGGAGGTACTTCACAGAATTTACAATAAAGTGAGTGCGGTGATAATATGGAGGTGGTGTTTAGCTTTCCTTGTCAGTAAAGTTATCAAATGTGTATGTAATACAGCCCTATCCCTTGTTATCTGAAAGTTTAAAGATCGTTGGAGATTTGTACTGATAATAGGACAGTCCAACACCAGGAGGCTTCTGTATTTTTACTGGCAAACCGAGAACAGTAGAGACACACTGTCACTGAGATTGCTAAATGGCCTAACACGAGAAGACACTCCTTTATGTGACACAGAAGATAAACAGGACAGAACACTGATAGTCAGAGAGTTCTGGTTATGCCCTGAAAACTG
Organism: Hydrolagus colliei; assembly: GCA_035084275.1. Lineage (NCBI taxonomy): Eukaryota > Metazoa > Chordata > Chondrichthyes > Chimaeriformes > Chimaeridae > Hydrolagus > Hydrolagus colliei. The sequence goes on along the minus strand of CM068745.1, from coordinate 1,907,657 downwards.
GGCACGAGTCCTCCACTGGTTGAGCATATTTACTGCCTGATTATGTTTTACGGTACACTTGAGAAGGCTCTTACCACAATCAGAAGATCAAGGACCACTGCAGATCAAAAGCAGATTCCAGCAAGTTCTCAAACACAAACTACCGGTTCCTCCTCACTTTCATCTCGTCTATTTGTCACTGTACAATCTGCTGCATCAGTCGCAACCACATAAGGAGTTCAACTTTAAACCAGTTGGCAAAACAACAACAAAACAACAAGATTACATTTTCAGAGCGCTTTTCACGTCACAAGGATTGCTCTCATTGGTGTACAGTGTGAGCTCCTGTAGCTCAGTGGTTAGACCATTCGCCTTACAAGTGTGAGACCTGTGTTCAAATCCAGGCAGGTCAGGGCAAAACCTTGGGCAAGTTTCCTTACTCCACACACACACACACACACACTCACACTCACACACACCTAATAATAATCCGTCCAAAAAAAGCCACAATAATAAAATTGGTCATTTCAACCCACAATTGTTTGTGGGGACGCTGCTGTGTGCAATTGGCTGCTGCATTTTGCCCACAAATATACAGTCAATTCACTTTACAGTATATTCTGTGAAGCGCTTTGAGACGTCTAGATGACGTAAAAAGCGCTATATCAAATGCAAGGATTATTATTATTATTGCTCTATTGTTCTGCAGTCTCTCCCTAAAATAAGATAACTTTACTTTTTGCTCAGAAAATATACAGTCAATTGACTTTACAGTATATTCTGTGAAGCACTTTAAGACATCTCAACAAGTGTGATAAGGTGCCTTAACAAATGCAAGGATTAATATTATTACATCCCACAACAGCCCCGAATCATGCACCATTGCCTGACTGCTGCTCATTCACTGAAGTACAGTCAGCTATGGAAAAATCACTCCACAGCCTGAATTGAGGAAAGTCTCTAGGTGATAATGGGATTTCAGTGCATTAGGCAAAGAAAATGTGCATTTAATGGTGGGATGAGCACAGCAGGGAGTGAAGGAGGGGAAAGTCAAAGGCTGGAAACAGATCCTGGTTTAAAAATCAACAACAACAACAACTTCCACACCAGACAGCGTCTCAGAGCGCTTCATAATAACGGATCCCAGGCCTGAGCCCTTTCTTTATCCCCTGAGGGAGGGGGATAAAGAAAGGTCTTTAGCCGAGACCTGAAACTGAGAAGAGAGGGCACGAGGCGAAGGGAGGGAGGAAGGGAGTCCCAGAGCTGCAGGGCATAGTGGCTGAAGGCACGGCCGCCGAGGGTAGAGCGGAGGGTTTGGACGACATGGAGGAGGCCAGATCAAATCAAGGTAAAGATACAAGTTCTCATTCATCACGGCTGTTGGATAGAGTACCTGGTGTGTATTTGCCGCTAATTATTTTACCAGAATTGTTCTCCTGCTGTCATTGGAGCTCTTGACTTAAAGCGCTCTGAGACGTTACCCTACATGAAGGACACTATCTATATGTATGTATATGTGTGTGTGCAAGTTGTTGACTTCACAGCAGTGGGAGCAGCGGCCCACAGGCCGAACAATGAAGGGATCTGAGGGGGAGTGAAACTAACTGCATCTTCTCTGTACTGTGGCTTTTACAATAGTTCTCAGCCAGTCATCACATTCCTGTAAGCCTGGCGACAGCTCAACACTCCAATTCTCATTTTCCAGTATATCATCAAAGAGTCATACTGTAGCGTCTTCACTTTCAACACAACCTCTTTCACAAAAGCATCAAACACACTTCTGCTCTCCACCCCACCCCATCTATTTTATGTAGGTGTGGAGGTGGGTGGGGGGGGGGGGGGGGCAACGGGGACTTGCTTCAATTACTCGAGATTGAGTGAAACCCACAATTCAGCACAGAGTAAGGTCAAGGCGTTTTTCAATATTTTAAGAATACTAAAAAAAAGGGACGAAGGAGGAGTTGACGCTATATTTATAACGAGACTCCCTGTCAGAAAGTGGAACCAAAACAGATGGTCTGTTCATGTCGTTTCGCTGAAAAATACACAGTATTATACACAGCTTGGATAGAATCAACAAATTAGCCCAGTGTAAAGTAAAACAATACAAGCTGTTGTGAACATAAAGTCTCAGTAAGGATAATAATCTCTGCTTTCATATAGCGCTGATAACATCAAACTCTCAAAATGCTTCACAAGTAATTGCTATCAAGTCAGATGATTATTTATTTGTAGGCAAGCATGGCAGCTGATCTGCACACAGTAAGGTCTGAGAAAGAGCAATGAAGTGAATGACCAATTTAACCGGTAAATTGATAGCCAGGACCCAGGGAGAAAGCTCTGTATGTTTTAAAGTACACCTGAACAGGCAGAGCATCAGATTTAACATCTCATGAAAGTATTGAACCTCCAAAACTGGGGTTGAGTGGAGAGGAGAGCAGAGGAGTGAAGAGAGGAGTGAGTGAAGAGAGGACTGGAGTGAAGAGAGGAGTGGAGTGAAGAGGAATGAAGAAGAAAGGAGGGGAAAAGAGATGAGATGAATAGAGAGGAAATAACATCCACAACAACAACTCGGATTTATATAGCTCCTTCCACGCCGGTCTGTGTCTCAGAGCGCTTAATGGGAAGAGAAGGGAGAGGAATGGAGAGAAGAGAGGAGAGGACTGAAGTGGAGTAATATTGGGTAGGGATTTTCATAAACAAAAGGATCCAAATCCCGCTTCATCAGTTGGTGTGTGGAACAAGGTTATCAAAAGATACATAAAAGGATCAAAACTATTTTCCTTTCCTTCCCGTTCTTTGATTCCTGACAGAAGTCTATAAATAACACAAGGAATTTCATAAGTGTCACTTCCCCCACAAACAATGGCTATTTTCTGGCTCAAATTCTCCTTTCACTGTGTTTTTGTTACAGTTTTACTAGTGTGTGAGGTAGAGTAAAACAGGTTTAACAGCACCACCACAAAAGCCCTTTAACTCAGTGTTTCTCTGTGTGGCTAACAAAGACTGTATAAGGCTCTGATGCATTCCCAGAAGCGTTTCTCATTAGGATTTCTGATGCTGTCATTTAAGTGTCAGCCTGGCCATATAGTCCTTCAGACGAGATGAGATGTTAAGCCAAGGTCTGGTCTGCCTATTCAGGTGGATGTACAAAATCTTATTGCACTATTCGAAAAGAGAAAGGAGTTTCTCCACCATGTTCTGAGCTAAAAATTAGGCAAATTTGCTGCTGCGTTTTCCTTCAAAATACAAATTTACAGTAAAATCCCGTGAAGGGCTTTGAGATGTCTTCCTGACGTGAAAGGCTGTTTATCAAATGCGATGATTAAAGCGTGAGACCTGTGTTCGAATCCAGGCAGGTCAGGGCGAAAACTTGGGCAAGTTTCCTTACTCCACACGCCTAATAATAATCCCTCCCAAAAAAACTACAATAATAAAATTGGTCATTTCAATCCACGACTGTTTGGGGACACTGCTGTGTGCAATTGGCTGCCACATTTCGCCCACAAATATACAGTCAATTCACTTTACAGTATATTCTGTGAAGCGGTTTGAGACGTCGATAAGATGTGAAAAGCACTATATCAAAATGCAAGGATTATTATTATTATCTTTATGCAACATCTCACACTTCACTCATAAATTGGACAAAAAAAAGTGGTGAGGAAAACAAGTTACAAGATAATCCCCAAAATGTTGTGTTAAAATTTTGAATCAAAAAGTGCCAAAGGAATTGAAACAACAGATGTTATTAGTAGTACCTGAGTTGTAGGAAGTTTTCTCCCCACGCTAATAAGACAGAGACAACATCATAACAAAAATCTAGTTCTTTTTATTCGGTGGTGACATTCAGCAAATGCTGGTAAATACTAGCGCACACTATTTACAAGTCAAAATTGTCAAACAATGGCAGCTATCATCCTCCAAGGGCTAAAAATAGCATTTTTCCCTTATTTGTTTATAATGCGATTTCCCATTATAAACAAGTAATGAAAAGATGACTGTTTTCAGTGATCAGCATGTGATAGACTTGTTTGTCAGGATAGCCATTTGGCTTCATGTAGTATCACAACATTGAGGTGAGGGTTTTTTTTCAGTCTGTGGATAAATTGGCAACTGTTGGTTTTCACGGTTCATAATAATTTCTCAAAAGTCTTGTGTGTGTGTGTGTGTGTGTGTTGCGGGTGGGGGTAATCTGCATGCCTCAGATCTGAAGCAAATCTTCCCAGGAACAAATGTGAGAATTTTATTTGTTTCAGGCTGTAGAGATCAAAGCAGAAACACAGGAAGCAAGCACGGATTTCAGTTTTTGTACTTTCTCGGGAGATAGGAGTGTGGAGGGAGATGGAAGGCAGAAAATGACCATTATTTGGAAAATCACAAGTTACTTTGAAATCTCTCTTACAAAATTGGAGGAAGTTCATTCCATGAAAAATTAAACAAGAGCTCAACAATTTAATCCAGATTATGGTATCACTGAGCATTTGAGATAATAATATAGTAATAGATAGTAATACTGTAGTACAATCATCTTTGCATTTAAGACAGCATCTTATCATACCATCAAAACATCTCAAAGCTCTTCACGGGGTTCTGCAGAACTATCAAGTGCAGTGACTGTATTTTGAGGGTGAAATCAGCAGCCGATTTGCACATTGCAATGTGCAACAAACACCATGAAGAGAATGGGCAATTTCATCGGGGATTTTATTTTGGTCAGGACATCAGTGTAAACATCAAACTCCCAGCACGGGATTTGAACTCATAACTTCCTGATTCGGAGGTCAGAGTGCTACCAACTGAGCTAAGCTGATACCCTCTGAACATGGAAAAGAAAATGTAATTCTCCAAGTCTTATTTGAACTGCTCTGTGCTTAAAGCGAGGGTGACTGGAAATAGCAAGTCTTGTCTTCCATGTACTTAACCTGAAGAGTGTTATTAGCTTGGCCTACTCTGAATCAGAAGGTTGTGGATTAAAGCCCCAGGATGGGACTCTGACCTCACATACACTCTGATGAAGTGTTGGAATCGATGACGTGTAAACCGTTTGCCTGTTTCGCTAGATGTTAAAAAACCTCTGACAATATTTAAAAAGAGAAGGGAAGTTTTCCTAGTCACCAGACCGACAATCCTCAAATAAGATCGATCACTCAATCCATGCTCCAAGGTTGTTTGTGGGACACCGCTGTGTGCAAACTGGCTGCCGTGTTCACTTTACAGTACATTCTTTGAAATGCTCAGACATCCACCTGATATGAAAGATGCTATATAACAAATGCAAAGATTATTATTGCTATATTATTATTATATCTGGTTAAAAATAATTTGCTTTCCACTCAACTAAAATATCTTTTCAGAACTTTACTGTTGAGGCTTTTTAGCTGAAGCTTTTACCCCTTCACTATTGTCTCCCCTTCTGGCAACACCTCTCCTCGTGGATCATAACCCTTGCATTTTCATATAGTGCTTTACATGTCTTCGAGCCGTCTCAAAGCTCTTCACAGAAGCGACTTAAGTAAGTAAGGAATTCAGAGCTAGAGCTTCCCCTCTAAAGCCCGTGGCCATTATGTTCATCATCACTGTTCGAACTAAGGTCCACTAAACTCAGCACAGAACTGGGGGGTCTAAATCCCACCTCCTTCTCCGTGTGGCTCAGAATCCATTCAAGGGGAGATTTTATCATTGGATTCACAGGGGAGGGACTAAGCAATTTAAAATAAAAACATTTTTGTTAAAAAAAGAAAATGATTGGGATTGTCCAGTAAAATACATTCTCGTTTAAAAAAAGTCAAGGGAAGCAACGATGTAATTTGTAAACGCTGATCCAATTCAATAAGGCACAAAGCCATGAACACAAACTAGCAACTGAGAGATAAGAAATCAATTCACTTTGAAAACATAACAAATGGCCTTATTAAGCACAAGTCTACGAGGCTGCAGCTCTGAACTCCAAAACCTGCTGCAGGAAGAAATCTTATGCTATACAGGTCAAGGTTCACAAGGCCTAATTACATCACTAGGCATCTGTTAGACATCACCAATAAAAGGAAAATTCACGGGAGCTCGCAGTGGAGCAGGCAGTACAGACGAACTCAACCCTCCACAGGCAATAAACCCGCAGCAGGCTGAAGCACTGGACTGGAGATTCGGAGAGTAGGGGAGAATTTCCCACCGTGTTGCATTTCTATAATAATTTAAGTGAATAATTGTTGCATTTGAAATTACATTTTATCACGTCATTGAGATGTCTCAAAAGTGTTTCACATCATCTACTGTAAAGTAAATTGACTGTACATTTTGTGAGTCATGGATTGAATGACCAAATTATTATTCATGTTTTTTTTGAAGGGATTATTACTCCCTGAAAGCAAGCCACGGATCGACTAACAGCTGTGTCCTACCTGCCTGTATGTAGAGTAAGGAAACTCGCCTAAGATTTTGCCCAGCCCAGGAAATCAAACCCGGTCCTCTCACCTGCGAGGCAATCATTGTAAGCAACATGCTACAGGACTCCATAACCCATACAACAACAACAACAACAGCAACAACAACAACAACAACAGCAACAACAACAACAACAACAGCAACAACAACAACAGCAACAACAACAACAACAACAACAGCAACAACAACAACAACAACAACAACAGCAACAGCAACAACAACAACAACAACTTTGATTTATTTAGCGCCCTCTGTGCTGGACAGTGTCTCAGAGAGTTTGCTCTTGCACTCTGCTAATACACTACAGGACTGCACATTTTGCCACTACCAGTGACTATGTAGTGCCTGTCACGCGGGTAGCTCTCAGGAGAGAGTAGGGGGTGGAGAAAATGAGGACAGAAAAATAATCCTTAATAATAATAACCCTTGCATTTTGAAATAGCGCTTTTCACATCTTATCGACGTCTCAAAGCGCTTCACAGAATATACTGTAAAGTGAATTGACTGTATATTTGTGGGCGGATATCAGCAGAATGAACCAACAACATACGCAGCCCAGCTCTCCATGTCTCAGCAGCAGAGAATGACTGTAATCGGCACTGAGATCCCTTTGGCATTCTGCCTGGAGGTGTGAGGACATTACAGCACAGGGCAACGCGGAGACAATGAAAACTGATTAAACCCATCTAAAAGAATACATTTTTCAAAAAAAAATCCCAAACAAATGCAGGACTAGTCAGCGCATTTTACAAGGATTTCGAGTGATGTAAGAGTTAATTGTGTCGCTGTGTTTTTCTTGATAACAGTGACCTCAGATTAAGATCAAAACATTCTTTTACGGTGGCTTTGTGCTGATCCTGCTAATCCACAGTTCCTGTAGCCAGTAATACAGGTGAGGTGGTGGGATCTATTTAAAACCACAGAGCCACATGGAAAGACCTTGGGGAGTTTTCGTGAGAATCTAGAAAGCAAACTGGGAGGTCTAACGATTTCACCAGCCCTGCCATTGATGTCACCAGCCCTGATGTCACAAGCTTAGCACATACGTCACCAATCTTGTACCAGTGCCATGAGTTTATAGATCCACAGTGAGAGAAGGTTGTTTATAGATTAACTGAACACATGGTAGATGGGTGGGGGGGGATGGCTATAAGCACTGTTGAAGAGGAAGGGTTTCAGGCGGGACTTGAAAAGGGGAGAGAGGGCAAAGCAGAGGGATTGGGGGAGAGAGTACCAGAGTTTGGGGCATAGTGGCTGAAAGCGTGACCTCCGATGGTGGGGCGGAGGGTGTAAGGACAAGCAGGTGGTGGATGCCAGTCGAGCAGAGGTTGGAGAGGTTGGGTGCCAAGGAGTGAGTGGATTGCAAGATCAATGATCCCATTATTTTGAAGAACACGTTCTTCCAGTGTCCCAGCCAATATTTTGCTGTCATCCAAATTCACTACAACCAGAGCAATTGGCGATGCATTTCTTGGCTGGTTGTAGGACATTGATGGTGCAGATTACAACAACAAAATAACAACAACACTATATTTGTATCGCCCCTTTCACGTTGGGAGGCAATTCAAACTAGCAATTAGGAAGGCAACCCATTTAATCTTTTTAGGATCCAAGTCCTGGACTTTTCTATAAAGTGAGGATCTCCTGTGTATGTATAATTTGCTCCGACTTCTTCAGCCTTCCCAGTCTTTCACCCTGACTCACTGAACCCATGGGCATTCAAGTTTGACCCACAGCTCTCTTTCCACCCTCGCTCCCTGACCAACGGGTTTGGCTAATGGGGGCCTGTTTTGTGTTCCCCATGCCCTCTCCACACTTCACTTCAGCCACTGTGCTTGTCCTACCCACTCTCTGCAACTCCATCCATCAGCTGCTCCATGTCACCCCATTCTCTAGCTGTCTTTAAAAGCCATTAAAAACCTTCTCCTTCAACCATCCTGGTGGTTACCGGTATGAAGGGCCCTCAACATATGTCACATCACTTCACAGTATATCCTGTGAAGTGGTTTGAGGCATCTCATCAATGTGATAGGGTATCAAATCAGATTAATATTATTATTGATTATTATTATTGTGAGGGTTTTATATAACTTGTTTTTGACATACTCAGATCAGTCGTGGATGAATCACGATTCAGATCAGGGCAAGTGAGGTTTGTAAATGAGAAGAATTATACTTGGAAGAATTCAGGATGTAGCTCTCCCCCATCCCTTCTGCCAGCCACGTGGAAAAAGCAATGCCCTGTACAGCCCCGGGGCAGGGCATTCAACTGAGTTGGCTGATCTCATTGGATCTCAACAGTTTGGATGCTATAACTTGAGCAGAGAGCAAAGGAACATCAGGCAAAGTTCAAACTCATGATTATCGCTCAGACAATCCTGTTGGGAGTATGTACGCATAAATGGCTGGCTTGTTTCACTCTCCCCCTCATTGAAAGGTGCTATATAATTGTTGTTGTGATTCTCTACCTCAAATTCCTCTCCTCTAGCAGAGCTGAATAGCTTGTCTGCAGTACAGCACCAACAACTTAACGTGAAACGCAATGCACTCAGTGTAAAAGCACAGATAGAACAGAGATGGATATGACAGAATGGAGATTGATATGGTTGAGATCCTGCGGAAGCCCTATGCCTGCAGAATGCAACCCAAGGAGAAGGGAGAACTCATAAACATTCCCAGGATAGGAATTCAAAATTGGTGAAAAGAGAAGGCAGAAACAAACACAAGGAATGACAAGCGCGAGAAATTCAAAATGCGAGAACATTATATTACAATGCTGAAAGGATCATAAGATTGAACTAAATAATATGTTGTCGTTAAAGAGCCATTAACATAAACCTGGAAGAATTGGCTTCATCACTGCGGTTTGGTCAGATCACCTCAACAACAACAACATTACATTTGTATAGCGTCTTTCAAGTCAGGAGGACGTCCCAAGGCGCTGGACAGGTCACTGCTTCAGACCCGAGCTAAGGACAGGTGGGGGGGAAGGAGTCGCCGATGGGACCATCGAAGAGGAGGGTCTTGAGGCGAGACTGCAAAGGAGGCCAGTGAGGGTGCGAGGCGGAGGGACTTCGGGATGGAGTTCCAGGGGTTGGGGGCAAAAAACGTGGACAAACAAGCCGGCAAGCTGAGGATGCTTTTCACTACTCAAATATCTGTTCTGAGGGCTTCCTGTGTCTGTATGCCGAGGTCGGGTAACCCTGTGTTAACACACCAACATGGACTAGATCATCAGACCAGCTCCCTGTTCCCGCTGCTGACTGACTGACTGCTCAAACCATCCGCTTAGTCTTTTGTGGTACTGTACTCCTGTGTTGCTTACTTTACGCCAAGCCTTGCTGATGTCAGTGAAATGGAATGTAATTGAAGCTTTAATATTTGTATCACTTAAAGGAGCACCGGCACCAACACTAGCAAAATGTTATTTCCAGGCACCTCACCGCACAGGGGTGACATGGCTACAGAGTGACCCCAACATGTGGTTCTCCCCTCAACCCATTGTTTAAAATCAGCTGCAAAAACTACACCTTCACACTTTCACACAAGAAGTTACTCAAGAAGATCTGAAATCTTCCCCACTCTCAAAACACACAAAGAGTACAACACACACACACACATTATATACATACCACAAACATGCACATATACAAAAACATACACAACACATACACGCAAAATACATATACAAAAAGGTACATGAACAAACACACGTTCAAACATTGAAAAACACACGTGTACATACGAAGACGTGCATACACAAACACACGCACACACAAACATGTATACACGTACACAAATAAATACACAAACACACAGGTAAGCACACAAACATACACATTCTGTGTCTCACACATGAAACATTAGCTCCCATGGTGTTCAAATAGTGTCTCACTAGTCCTTCGGCCAGCGTTCATGACATACGTACTTTCCACAAGTGGGAGAAACACTATTAATGTGTCTAGAGGAGGGGGGGGGGGGGGGGGGGGTTGCGCTCTGTGAACAGAATCTCAGGCACTTTAAATAAAAAAAACTTCCAAACGATGGGAGAACAAATGGATTTCATTTTCCAGTCAGGCACAGCCACATTCCTGTGGGGATAGTTAGGGCTGAAATATTCACCGAGCAGCATTTCTGTTGAGCACAGAGAGATATTACTTCCCAGCAAAGAAACAACTCAGGCCAGTGTCTTGTGCTGGAGAACGCCATTTACACTGACTATTTAATAGCAAAAAGCAGGGACTCCCCTGATGATTTTGTAAGTAAAGTTATAGCCGGATGTAAATAAAAGGCAGCCGGCATCGCCAAAGGCAGGAGGAGGTGCTGAGTCTGCTGCTGACATCTCCAGAGAGTCGCTCAAGCTCATCTTTGGATACTGCTGTATACTCTGGGGGAAAGAGACCACCTTCATTTTCTTTCATCCACAGATGCTAAATACAGTGCTATCAGCTGCCTCAGCCCGACTACTGTATACTGTACAGCGAGGTCTAAACTATAAGATTTACAGAGGATTTCTAAATCAAGCAAATCTGAAACTCTGCCTGGACTCTAAACTCCGATTCACTATTTATTAATCCTTCTGATTGTGTCACAATGTATACTCCAACAGGCCTTAAATTCCATTTTGTGGTTTGCCCTTAGAAACATATGTGATTATACCTAACAATAAACACTGTGAAATATTTTGAGGCATATGCCTGCCGTGAAAAGCACTTTGCAATGATTATTATTATTATCATTGTAATATTCTTAACCTAAAGAATAATAATCCTTGCACTTGACATACAATACAATTTATATTGTACATTTCGTTTCAGGAGAAGCTGTCAAGAGTGCAATACCAGATCGCTGAAACATCCAAGTGCTTCACAGGATTGTACTGCAAAGTAAAGTCAATTGCAAGCCAGGTTTGTCTTGGAATTTAAGCTTGCACTGAATTGTGGAAAAATCTTTAAATCAGTCTACATTTGGAAGCTGAATTTCTGCAAGGAACCGGCTTCTAAATTGACTGAATTTACAAATTGTCCACAATTCACACCACCTGAACTTTTAAGAGAAGACTGTATTATGCCAAAAACAAAGTGGAATTTTAGGCCTGAACTTTAAAGGGAGTTATTCCTCCACCGCAATACAATAGGAAACATACCAACAGTGTGAAAGGTGTTCTGGAAACAGGTGCAAACGCCTGTGAGTCTGTGGCTGCTCCACAAACTAACAACTTCTATCGAGGAGAGTAAAAGAAAGTTCATTAGAAAATCTGCAACATGCACTCCGCAGAAGTCTTGGCATCTAGCTGTAACCTACAGACCAGCCAATTGCAAATGTGACAAGTGGCTTAATCTGATAGCTCCTTTCACGTCACTGCCTTGGGAATGTAGTTTTGCGCAATACAGAAACAGGCAGCATATCTTCTGCTTTCTTTTTAACAAATTGACTTTGAAGTCCACACACTCGCACACACGGTACATTGTGAACGCATTACATCCGCGTACAGGGGTTTAAGAGTGTGGTCTCACCCTACGGACCTGGCTATCTGCACGAACTGTAATCTGGATGGAAACCCATGCGTTCCTCCCAGCTCGTACTCAGGAACCAAAGCCAATAGCAACTCACTGTAATTATGTTCGAGTTACAACATGAATAATTTGAAAATGAGGTAAGGAAAAAATTTCGGCTTTCATGTCAGCTGGAGGCATCACTAGGCAGCCTCTCCAGAAAGAACTCCATGGAAATTGTATGCAAATACACTTCAACAGTCAGACTGTGACACGGTGCATCAATAGCTGCCGTGGGCACCAAATATCCTTTCAAAATGAAACAAGGAGGTGTAAAAAGAGGGGGATCCTAATACTTTCACACACACACACACACCCCCCAAACCTCTCTGCAGTCCATCCACAACATCCAAGACAGACGGATAAAAATGAGCAGCTATTGTACAGCGCTTTGTGGTAACAGGATCATGAGAAGGACACGCAGATATGAAGCGTATTGGATCAGTTTATCAGATCTTGGCGGCTATTTTAATCCCAATGCCGTGCCGTTTCACCACACACGTCACCACTCACTTTCATACCTCAATCATTCAGGTCAAGTAGCAAGAAGGTAGTTGGGAGTGGCTAGGTTGCCCCACCCTGTGGTTATCTGCCACCTCAGGAAGCAATCACCTTTGCGTGAGCTCAGAATATTTACGCACCACCTTCCCTCAAGAGGTTAAATTGGGAGGGGGGAGCTCAGGGCAGACAAAGAATGTTCATATTCTGCAGCAACAAACAGTCTTGATGGGCTCAATGGGACCTTTTAAAGTCCACACACGCTTCCTTTTGGCCATTTAAAAAAAAATAAACAGAGAGCTGGGAGCGCACAGAATGCGCTACCTTGAATTCTGGAAAAGGAAGAATCTATATTAGCTTTTGAGAGGGTATAACTATCGGAAATGGAGAAATATAAAAGGGATTATACTAATAATAAAATAATAATGATCCTTGCGCTTGATATAGCGCTTTTCACATCTTCTATACGTCTTAAAGCGCTTCACTGGATATACTGTAAAGTGAATTGACTGTATATTTGGGGCCAAACTGGGCAGCCAATTGCACACAGCAGCGTCCCACAAACAGTCGTGGATTGAAATAGCCAATTTTATTTTAGAGGTATTATTATTAGGCATGTGGAGTAAGGAAACTTGTCCAATGTTTCGCCCTGACCTGCCTGGATTTGAAGACAGGTCTCACACTTGGAAGGCGAGTGCTCTAACCACTGAGCTACAGGAGCTCCATGGGTAACATGGGAAAAAGCAAAAGAATGGAACTCAATGTATGAGCCAAATGCACTCCTCCTGTACCTTAAATGACTGTGGTTCAAGTCCCTCATCAGAACTTTGAATCCACACAGTCTAGACTAACATTTCAATGCAATGCTGGGGGAAGTCAAACAGGCTTTCCTTCAAACGAGACCTAAACATTGAGGTCCCACCTGCCTGTTCAATTGGACGTTAAAGAGAATTAAAAGATGTGGGCATTGTTCAAAAAGAGAAGGAAGTTTCTCCCATTGTTCTGGTTGACAATTATTTCACTTTACAGTATATTCTGTGAAGTGCCTTGAGATGTCCAGAAGACGTGAAAAGCGCTATATCAAATGAAGTTTTTTATTCAATAAAATAGAATCTTCGAAACAATTGGTCACATACTTCATGGCTGTTTGTGAGATAGTACTCTCCTCAGATTGCCTGCCACATTTTTCTACAAAATACTGTACTGTCAGTATACTTTACAGTGTAATGCTTTAACACATTATCTTGACGTGAAAGCAATAATTATTATTGAATGGCTTGAGACATGAAATGTGCTACATTAATGTCAATTTATATGTTGTTGTATAATTATGGTTAGTATTGTTATGGTTGTTCTTATGAAGTGTCCTTATGATCACCCTGCCTATCTCTAACTGGATTGTGTGGTGAGTTTCAGGTGTGGTACAATAGGTTGTAGATACTGGATCCATCCATACCTTCAAGAATGCGGTTGGTAGATTTGGGGGTAGGTCAGGGTATTAAGGGATGAGGGGTGAAAGCGGGAAATTGGAATTGAAAGGATTAGTAGAGATACAGATCAGCCATGATCTAATTAAATGGTGGAACAGGCTTGACAGGCTGAATGGCCTACTCCTGTTCCTATATATAGCATATAGAGATATACTATACCTCTATTGGACAGCTCAGGTTTCATCTATTCCTAATATTGTCTAACAGTGTAATCAACGTTGAAGCTTTGTATCTAAAGCTGCCTGCCTCATGTCAGAAGGCTGCTGGCCTTTCAAAGGTTTGTTAATTATCAGTCAGTGGCCCAGTGTTACTCAGGGTTACAGCTCGATATTCCAAAGGTTCGTTAGTCCGAAAGGTTCATTAGTCCGAAGGTTCGTTCGTCTGAAGCTTCCCCTAACCCTAAACCTAACCCTAAACCTAACCCTAAGGATGGAAATGTTCGGATTAACAAACCTCATTTCATTGTCGGTTCAGACTATCAAGCGGTAACCACGGTAACCGCCCTGGGTATAGGAAATTTGTGTGTTTGGACTATCGAACTTACGGTCTAATGAACCTTCGGACTATCGTGTGCCCCCCTTACTCAGTGGCTTTAACTCTTCAAAATCTTTGTATCTGCTTTGCAGCTTGCTGTAGCTTTATCGGGGCTGAAATTCAGATGCTGCAAACTGAGCCGAGCCCTTTACCTCACGATTGAAAAACCATCTCCAAACTTCAGTCTTCATTTTTCCCCGTATATGTAGTTCTCAAATGTACTGACTGACTGGCTTCCAAATTAAGACTGAATTTAAGAATTTTCCATAATTCTGCGCCATCTTAAATTGTAAGCCAAAATAGTCTTAATGCTACGACTAGGCAGAATTCTCAGTTTATGGAAATAATGTGTATAAATTGCACAGGGGTATAGCATATGGAGGGAGGGGGTATAGGAGACAATGACTGGGGGGGGGGGGGGAGTGGTTCCATTTCCTTCCCAGGACAATTAAAGTCAAGGCTTTGCTAAACCAGCCATTTGTGTAACTCGCGATGTGAGATCATCTGAACCTGGTAATTCCCTTTTTACTGAATTCAATTTGAAAATCCTCAAAGGCAAATGATTTTCTTTCTTGTCATTTGCCCCCGAATTACAAAGCGAAAGGTTACCTCCCCCTCCCTCCACCCTCACACTCGTGTTGCCTTTTTGACAAAAAGTGTTGCGAGGGTTAAGTGCACTTCATGTTGAAGGGTAACCTGATCCCGATCCTTCCCTGCTCCAGATCAAGTTATAAAAGATTAGATGCCTGTTCTTTTGATGCTGTGATGATAAATGTGTTTCATTACCAAGCTCTTTTCCAGTGTCAGGCTGAGACACAGGAAGCACGCTTTACTGCCTGGCGCCATAATTGTGACACTATACAGGCTGAAGTGGGCTAGAAAACATTAACTGCAAGCCAGCATTACTGTACTCTGAAACACAGCACATGTACACCAAGAAGACAAATTGGTGTGAGAACGTAGCTGTACTTGCTGGCACTTTCAAAGTGAAGTGGAGTGCTTAGAACAACAACAACAAAATTACATTTGTATAGCGCCTTTCACGTCAGGAGTCGCTGGACAGTTATTGATTCAGACCCGAGCTGAGGATGGGTGGATGGGGGTGGGAAGGAGTTCAACAAAAGGATCCCTCTGAAATCATGATTACGAAACTCTCCTGCGACTAATTTTGCATAAGCTATTTTTTAACCCTCGATCTCAGGCTTTGGCAGGAGGAATGCCACACACTACTGCCCAACCTGAGGTAGAGAAATAATAGCCAGGAAACAGTGTGCGAGTGCACATCAGGTGAAGAAAGGATTGATTCTCCGCATGACTGAATAACCTGCTAACACTCACCATCTCGGCTCACACTTGAGGAATGGCCACTTGGGTGAGGTAACATCAAAGTGCCTCACATCTGCAGAAACGTGTCCCTGTGTCAGACAGTGTCTTCGGGAGAGGGGCACACGTGAAAGGGGAGAGGAGATACTTTCCCTATCTTGCTGAAGAAAAAGCAACCGCATTACAAACACATTTACCTGAACCAGTTCTCTGTTAGTACAGCATAAGGTCCAATTTATGATGAGGGTGAGAACAAGGATCTGAAAGCAGTTCATGGGCACTGTTCACCCTGAGTTTTGTGAACTGAGCTGCAGTCCTTTTACCCCCTGGAGGAGTTTATAGCAATGCAAGAATATCGTTGAACACCACATTGCCAAAGCCACTGCCAAACTAGATCAGACAATCTGGCCTTGATTCAAAACACGAGGGCAGGTGACGAGGCCAGAACCCAAGACGGTTTGTACTCGTCACCCTGGGGGTAGGAACCTCCCTGGAAACTGGATCGCGTGGGGAAACTGGGGAGAGCTCTGGTTTCCAGTTGCCACTCTCACGGAGGGTCAGATATCATGCTGTATTTCCACACGGGTCACAATGACAACGCCTGTTAAAGTCTTCTTGGGCACCTCATTTGGCTTCTGGAAACACACTAACTCAGAGCCACCAGATGGAGTGCAGTTCTACTCCTTGTAAATCGAGACTGAATATTCAACTAATGAAATGCTCCATTATGCAGTATTGCTTAAAACTATGCCAGAGGTCAACTGAGAGCTGGGTGGAAACAAGCAACTTTTGGTTACTTTACACTCGGAACATTTAACAACTGGAGCAGGGGGGTGGGTGGGGTGGGGGTGCATTTAAATTCCTCCCTATTTGGAAGATTTTAATGACTTACATTAGTTCCTCCAACCCTTAAAATAGGCTAGATGTGAATATTGGTTAATACCAACCAGGATTCGTTACTCAACGGAATTTTAGCAAATGATTTTGTGTCCTGAAATAATGGAAAAGTTTCACTGAAATGATTCTACAGTGGTTTCTATCACAATAACAACAGCACACTGCATGTATATATAGTGCCCGTCATACAGAATAATGGCTCAGAACACTTGACAAGGAGAGTCAGATACTGACCAACGAAGCAGGGGAGGGGGTGAGGTGTCTGTAGGCGGGTAGGTTTTTAAGGGAGGATTTAAAGCCAAATAGAGAGGAGTGAGACAACAACAAAATTACATTTATAGAGCCCCTTTCACATCAGGAGGTCTTCCCAAAGCACTGAACAGTCAGGTCGGGACCTGAGCAAGGGGGAGAGGCAGAGAAGAGGGGACGGAGAGAGTTAGATGGGGAGGGAGGGAGTTGGGAGGGCAGCAGAAGGCACGATTGAAGAGGAAGGTCTTGGTAGAGAGGCTTAAAGCCCTTAGAGAGGTAGAGGGAGGGAATTCTGTACGATACAACTGTTCAGGTCTCAGTTGACCTCTGTCACAGTTTAAGGAATGCTACATAATGGAGCATTTCACTGGATAAATATTCCATCTTGATTTATAAAGAATATAATTGCACTAGACTCTGATGGTTCTTTGCTATTAATAGCAAACAGGAGCAGATTAGATAATGCTAACAGTAGGACAGTAGATCACTTTAGCAACTGGCTCTGGACTCGAGAACTGAATTCTCCAAGAAATGAACACAGTGCATTTATCCTTTATGAAGTCACTAACTGAACAGTGGGAAAAGACAAATGAAACTTGCATGTGGAGCTTCACTGTTTTTCAGCCCAAAACAAACACCCCCACCCACGGCAAAAGTCAAATTTGATGATGTTTTAATCTTACAAAATGATGTTCTCAAAATAAGTCTCCCGCCTCCACAGCAAACAAACGAAGGTGTTTACTCAGGATTTAACGTCAAAACTCCCCCCCCCCCCCCCCAATGACTTCCCATCAAGTCAGAACAGTGGCTGAAAACTTAATACTGTAGTATGGCTGTCAAGATTCACAAAACGTACAACACTTCAATCTTGCAATGTCCATCTCAAGGCTTTCCTCTTTGGCTGTGCATTCGGTCCTCCAGCCCTCCATCACCCCCCCGGCCACCCCCACCCCGACCACCAACACCTCAACTACTGTGCAAACCCTCAACTGTCCAGTTGCCTTGGGATGCACTATATAGATCAATTTGTTGTTGTTCTATGTGGCTGGAATGAAAGGCATTTCTTGTAATCTATATTCCACGTGGAAACCTACAGTGCGGTGGTTAGAATGATCAACTCGCAATTGAGAGGACTCGGGTTTGATCCTCTGTTTACCTCTGTTTACCCACCACTAAGTAGAGTGCAGCCATTCTAACAACCGTTCAGTTGTAAGGAATTGCCGATCGCTAAACGGGGATAATGATCCTTCAAATATAATCCTTGCATTTGATGTAGCACTTTTCACATCTTCTGGACGTCTCAATGCGCTGCACAGAATATACTGTAAAGTGAACTGATAGTATATTTGCGGGCAAAACGCGGCAGCCAATTGTGCACAGCAGCGTCCCCACAAACAGTCATGGATTGAAGTGACCGATTTATTATTGGGTTTTTTCCTGAGGGATTATTATCAGGTGTGCGGAGTAAGGAACCTTGTCTAAGGTTTGCCCTGTCAGCAATCAAAATTTCTCGTTTGTGAGGTGAGTGCTCTAACCACTGAGCTCCAGAACTCCACAATGATTTTGGCACTAAATCTACGACTATTTGTGGGACACTATTTGCGCAATCTGTGCACCATTGGTTGCCACAATTCCCCCACAAATAGTTAATTCACTTTACAGTATATTCTGTGAAGTGTTTTGAGACGTCGCAATGATTGGGTAAGGCACTGTATTATTATATAGATCAAAAACTATATTTGGCGATCGCAACATACTTCAGACCAAGTGTCTCCATATCATTCCTGCATCTGGAAAAACTACATGCAAATTGGTCGATGATCAAGCGAACAGAGAGGACAAGGAGAGGATTGGAAAATAATAGTGCTATAAGTGGTTTATCTGTCCAGACATAAAAAATTCCAGATTGAAAATTGTACTCATTCTGATTGCATTACCCATCATAGAAAGGTTAAATCCCAGCGTAGTGTCCTTCAAGTGATGCTGTTCATATACCGTAGAACTGAACATTTTGGCTGGCAGTTTAATGAGCTGTTTTTGGTTAATATGCCAGTGGCAATAAATTAAATTCCAGGCAGTTTCTTTGCTTGCAGATAATTGCAGCTGGAATGTTTCCTTAAACCATTAGGTTTTTAAATAATTTCTACACGCAATTCTGGGAATACTCATAATTCTCCTGGCTTTCATTGGCCTGACCCTTATGGTTAAAGCAATATACAGGAGTACAGTACACTTTTTAAAAAAAAACTAGGTGTTCTCACAGTTCCTGCAAAATATCACTCTGGTCTGAATATTTCACAAAACCGTACAAATATATTTCAGACGAAAAATGCCGTTGCAGCAAGACTTACAAGACAACACTAATCTTTATCCAACACATGAATACAGAGTCAAGATTTCCCTTGTTTATATTTTAAAAAGTCAGAAAACTGCACAACTTTCAAAATTCTCCAAAGTGAAAGGGAATATATTTTGGCTGTGGTCAGACTAATCCCATCAGACCCGTGAGCACTTCTCCATTAATTGAAAGGGTGAATCGACAAGGCTTTACCAGCCTAGAGTGCAATACTTTTCCTAAGCTATTCAATATGTTGTCTACTTTCATTCATTACTTGTGAATTAACGGCTGGAATCTGGAACCGTACCCAGCATGCAGCAGCCTCCGTACAATAGAGGCTGAATTCCCATTCAGACACACAATTCACTTATATCTGAGAAAGCAATTTACTTTTCACAGGACGGTAGTTCAAAACAATCGGGTGACTTGTAGCCCACTGAGAAAAGCAGGCACTGAGACACAGGTGAGCTTTCTCTATCTATCCCATGTCTACTGAGTGATCAGCGGCAACGCAAGCCAAACAATATAAATGTTGTCCAGTCGCTTTACAATCATTGTGGAGCTCTGAGCTTACACAGCTCTGGCTATGGCACTCTTCTACCGAGGAAAGACTTTAATAAACGTCTGTTCTGAGCCGTGATGCTCAATCAACTAAATATTTACATCAAACGATAGCCATTTAAAATTAATTAAAGATGACTTGCTGCCATCACAGGATAATACAAATATCACAGGAAGGTAATGAGGTTATTACGCCAGTTTAAGGTGATGATTCACGAGAAACATAAACACAATTAGCTTGAAACCTCTCGGTTTTCCTCATCAGTACATGGTGTGGATAGGTTGGCATCAATCTGTACAGCCATAAGCAATGTCCTTGTCACACAATCACACAATGGTTATTTACCATGACAGATATACTGCAAGCCACATTCTTCACTGAGATCACACAGCAGGGATTTGGGGAACAGTTCACCCAGCGCCCTCGTATACAGGCTCATCCTTTAGTTTCTGCAATCCAGGTAACACCTAAGCCAACCACATCCGCTAACTCACTTCTACTAATTCAGTGAAGGCCTGGGATTGAACTTGCAATCTTGTGGCACATCGGGGCAGTGCAAAACGACTGAAGGCTAAACGACAAATAAAATAACAAGGCTAAATGACTCTGCAGGACCTGTTCATCAAGAAAAGCTTTTTTGAGGTACCCAAGCCAGGTTGGGAAACTGACACTTCAAACAGACAGAGATACTTCAGCACAAATCAATCAATCAATCAATCAAAACTTACATTTATATTGCGCCTTTCACGTCAAGAGGACGTCCCAAGGCACTGTACAGTCAGGTAGGGACAAGAGCGGGGGGGGGGGGGGGGGGGAGGGGAGGGGTTGGGGCAGATGAAGGAGAGTAGGAGAATTGACTATATTTGTGGGCAAAACGCGGCAGCCAAATTGCGCACAGCAGTGTCCCACAAACAGACGTGGAAGTGGGATTAAGGGAAAAAGGGGAGAAAGATGGCAAGGGGAGGGGTCGGGGCAGGGGGAAGGAGAGCAGGAAAGCCGACTGTATATTTGTGGGCAAGACGCAGCAGCCAAATTGCGCACAATCCCCCCCCCACACCCACCTCACCCACCTCGCTCTCCAAAGTCAATCAGAGCAGATAACATGGTTACAAACAAATGTGAAGGCTTTTAATTACTGGGCTGAATCCTGAATTAGCATATTGCTCACAGATCTCCTGCTCTGACTGTAAGAG
The DNA here is from genome assembly GCA_035084275.1 of Hydrolagus colliei. Classification (NCBI taxonomy): domain Eukaryota; kingdom Metazoa; phylum Chordata; class Chondrichthyes; order Chimaeriformes; family Chimaeridae; genus Hydrolagus; species Hydrolagus colliei. Next base: position 1,886,595 of record CM068745.1, on the reverse strand, counting down.
AACCGAGGGGAGTTCTGAAAGGTTGTGAGTTGGTATAATTGCAGGGTTTGTTGATTCACAGCAGTATGATTATAAAGTGGGGACTCGCCCTTTTAAGAGATTATTTGACCCTTTTCAAAAGCTACATTTCAGTAGTTTACTCATAAGTCAAATCCTTTGCAGATTTCAATAAGGTGCAGCAATCCAGAGAATGGGGTTTATTCTCTCGACGCCAGTATTTACTGACCTTAGGCAGTACACAACTTATAAATGGAAAAACAAACAGTTCTGATGGCAGCCACATTTACTGATGGTAGGATATTTTGACTAGCAAATCAGTTCACAGGGAAGTGTAAGGCAAGTGGTTAGAAGATGGCAGCGTCACCACCCATGTGGGGATGAAACACTTCACAAATTTCTCCCAAATAAATTTTTGCAAACAGCCACAACACTGCTCAGCGGATGAAGAATGTAAGCATGCGAAGTGCAAAGTCTCGTTGGACCTTCTCCAACTATGTGGCTGCCCCCACGCTCTGGAACTCCATCTCGCAATCCCTTCGCCTCGCTTCCTCCCTTTCCTCCTTCAAGGCCAGTCTCAAGACCTTCCTCGTCGACCGTGCCTTCTGGTGCCCTCCTAACTCTCCCCCCTTTCCCATTCTCCATCCCCCTGTCCCTTCCCCGACCCTTCCCTCCCCTGCTTGGGTCCCGAACTGACTGTTCACTGTTCGAATTTAAGATCCTCGTCCTCACCTACAAGGCCTTACACGGCCTTGCCCCATCCTACCTAGCCGATCTACTCTCCCCCTACACGCCCACCCGCACCCTCCGTTCAACAGGACTTGGCCTGCTCCAAGCCCCCCGCCCGAACCGCCCCACCATCGGAGGCCGGGCCTTCAGTTTCTCCGCTCCCACCCTATGGAATGCCATCCCTCAATCCCTCCGTCTCGTCTCTTCCCTTTCCTCTTTCAAGGCCGATTTGAAGACTTTCCTCTTCGATCGTGCCTTTTGTTCCACCCCGAACTCTTTTACCTCCCCTTCGTGTTTCACCCCTTCCCAAACACTCCCCTCCCAGCTCGGGTCACACGCCTCTTGTTTAGCGCCTTGGGACGTCCTCCCGACGTGAAAGGCGCTCTATAAATGTAAATTGTTGTTGTTGTTGTTGTTCAGCACTTTGGGACGTCCTCCTGACCTGAAAGGTGCTCTATAAATGTAATTTTGTTGTTGTTGAATGACTGTTCAGAAACATTAAAAAATGAGTGAACGAGAGTAACCTATATTTGTAAAGCTATCTTTCCACATGGGCTCGACAATTCCTCTACACGATCTGGGTACCTTATTTTGCAATGACAGGAAAAGTAGCTATTAATATTTATTATTAACACATATAAATAAATTAATTGATAAATATTTATATTTACAAATCAAGAAGCAGAGCCCGAGATGCTACAAGCAGAGGATATCAAGTGCTGCAACAACAATCTGCATTTATAAAGCTCCTACATTTCTCCGTTTTACGGTGAATGGGTGGATGCTGAGTTAGGGGAGGGGTGGAAAGCATTCTCAAGTGCTGGACAACTAGCAGTCTCCTAAGTGGAGACTCTATTGGCCTGTTCCATGTCTCACAGAAGCAAGACTGCTTCAGCAAAACAGGGCATAGGCCTATAGAGGCTTAGAGGGTCGCTTTTGAAAGGACCCTTCTCTACCCCATGGAACCCAATTCATCATCTAGATAAATCTGAAACAACAACTCATTCCAGTGCAGTGGAGAGATGTATATTTTACTTGCCAACTCAAGATCTTTCCATGCAAAGCTGCTGAAACCCTGCTAAATACTAAAACCCGTTCCAATTTTCATTGAACACCAATTTGTGCAAAGCCACATTCTAGATGGTCAGCCTCTGTTCTCCAGAGCGTGCTTCCCAAATCTCGTTGCCTTGGTTCCTCTCCAGCCCTGTCTTCATAACCCAATTCCACATTGGACAAAATGTGTGTGTGTTTTTTTTAAATAACACAGTATGAGAGCATGTCCCCAGAGTCAACTAAACTGGCTCCACTTCCATGATGGATTCATCTTGTAACTAATCTTCTATTGACTAGTTTTAGTACTTTAGCAGTTCTTGCATGCAGACTATGAGATGTGACAGTAAAGGCTGCTTTATGAAATGACGGCCCTGAATATTTAACTCCAGTTGACGCATCAGTAAAGTCGAGTGAAAGAATTAGTCAACCAAAATATACTATTCTGTTTCATGTTAGTGACATTTTACCACACTGACAAGTGATATCAACTGAGGCTTCAAATGGTGATAACATTTTGTCACCTTGTTTCTCACAGAATCAATTCAACTGATCCCAAACTTCTTGGGGATTTTCCAATTCTAAGCTCACACGTGAAGGTCAATATATTTACCCACCCGCAGGGAATGAGATGCGCACACTCAGTAAGAATAGCAAATTTGCCCAACCAGAAATGCGTATTTCCCCTGTGTTTGTAGCTGGAAACTGAAAAAGAATGAAAAGAATAGTAACTCTTGCACGTGATGTAGTTTGTTTCACGATCAGAAGAATTATCACAGCACATCACAGCATATCCTGCAAGATACAGTAACTGTATTTTTTTGAGGCGTGAATATATAGCAGCCAATTCACACACAATGTTCCACAAACAGCCATGAAGTGAATGACCAATGTTATTTGGGGAGGATTGATTTATCTGACCAGGACAACAGGAGAAACTCTCTTCTCTTTTTGAATAGTGCCCTGAGATCTTTCGCCACCTAAACCTACAGATGGGACTTTGGAATCTCATATGAAGGACGGCACCTCCAACAATAGTTGTCCAATAGCAATCGCTAACACCTACAGGTTTGGCTATGGAGATACCACTCTAGCTACATGCCCACCTTTTAGTAAATTGCACCATATACACACTCACACAATACAGTTAATAATAATAATCCTTGCATCTGACATAGCACTTATGTCATTGAGACATCTCAAAGCGCTTCACAGAATATATTGTAAAAATGATTGACCCCCAGCCTCGCCCATCTCCACTGGCTCCCCATCCTCCAGAGGATCGAGTTCAAGATCCTCGTCCTCACCTCCAAGCCCCTCGCCCGAACCGTCCCACCATCGGAGGCCAGGCCTTCAGTTTCTCCGCTCCCACCCTATGGAATGCCATCCCCCAATCCCTCCGTCTCGTTTCTTCCCTTTCCTCTTTCAAGGCCGGTTTGAAGACTTTCCTCTTCGACCGTGCCTTTTGTTCCCCCTCGAATTTTTCGACCTCCCCTTCGTGTCTCACCCCTTCCCGTACACTCCCCTCCCAGCTCGGGTCACACGCCTCCTGTGCAGCGCCTTGGGACGTCCTCCCGACGTGAAAGGCGCTTTATAAGTTTAAGTTGTTGTTGTTGACCGTGATTTAAGGACGGAAAACAACAACAACAACAACAACAACAACAAAATCAGATTTATAGAGCACCTTTCAGGGCGGGAGGACGTCCCAAAGCGCCGAACAATCAGGTCAGGACCTGAACGGTGGGGGAAGGGTCGGTGTAGGGGGAAGGGGAAGGAGAGGGAGAAGACTTAGGAGGGGAGCAGAAGGCAGAAGCCAACAACTAAATGTACTTCACATGTATATTTACATGTATACTTACTTGATAAATGTCTAGTATCATTCCATGTGAAACTTTGCAGTCTTCTCATTATTTTTCTTTCGTGAAACCTGCCTGAGCTGGGCTGGAGCAGTTATTCTGACGGTTTGTGCTGACCACAATTACGATAATACAGTAATACAATAAATATATTTTTGACAGCTCCTTTCCCCACACAATATTGCTGGTGTTCACGGTGCTGAAATCCAGCTTTTCACCATCTTGAAATGCACAGCATTTTAGCAAATAACCAATAAGATAACTACTTAACCAATACTTTGATTAAGTAGCAATCAAAGAGGTAAAGTACACACAATGATCAGAAAGCAGTGGCCCAACAACTGTGTCTATTAGTTACTCATTTTTTATTTACTGATCAAAAATGCGATTTAGCCACATGCAGCTACTGACGCATCAAGAAATACTGAAACAAGGAAAACCTGGAAACCCAGTACTGACCAAACACAGGGTTGCCCAGACCAGGGAGAATATTCGGAGCTGCTTCTTGATGACCGACCCCACAAGCCAGAACTGGCCTAGACTATAGACGTTCAAAGAAACAGTACGGTTTTCAACTGATATGTTTAACTCGGGAGAGTGTTACCACCTGAGCCAGCCAGGCTGCCACACGCACTCACTGTGATTTTGAACTGCAATCTTGACTAAAATAAACAGCTAATTTTCAAACCAAATCTTACAGAACTCACCAATCCACTAACAACTGAGTTCCTACTTACTTCTACGTAAACAAAGGCCTGAAGAGAAAGAGAACTTTGCCCAACATTTTGCCCTGCCAGAAATCAAACCCACGTATCTCATTTGCAAAGCGAGTGTTCTAACCACTGAGCTTTGGGCTCCACAAATAGTTGTCCTCTATCCCCAAGCTCCCTCCACCCCGTGTCGCAGTGTTCCACACGTGTCGCAACTTTACCCTTCACCCATTGTCTCTCTCACAAAACCCACCACCTGCTTCCTTGACCCCACTTCCAGCCAATGTCATAATCCTAAACTGCTTGCCCCGTATCCCCCATAGAGTCTTCCTCACGGTTTGTACCTCGGTCCTCCTTATTCCGTCAAGTAAAGGATAGGCTGATTGACTGAAACACAAGTCACTTGCAGTTCAGCACACCAGAAACACCCTTGTTCATGGATGTACCAGTGGCAGCAGCCTATTTGTGCTCTGAATGAGAGGTAGAATGTCAATGTGTTGCTACAAATGTCCAAATGACAGGTTCTAAAACTCAGACGTGGCACGAGCAGAGGACAGTACTTCAAACTACAGTGTGGGCATCTCAACATCAATTGTTCCTACACATCTATTTGAGGCTGAATCACTGGTGGCTGCAAGAGGCTGGTTACCTTCTGACCCCCCTCAGCAGGGGACGATTGTGCAACACAGGGAGAATTAAACAGGGGAATAGAACTGAAGACAAGATAGGAGCACCTTCACCAGAATAAGGAAATTGTTTTAAATAAAGGAACCGGTCACTTGAGCTGGATCATATTGCATTCTCATCCATGTTATTTGATAAGATACATTTGGGTGAAGTTTGTGGAGAAACAGGTTTGTTCAATTTTTAATTATTTTGTTTTTTGTTGCTTTTTACTACCTTTAATAAGCGAAAGACATCCGGGAACTAATTATTAAGACTCATTGGTTATTTCCCTGAAAGGATGTGATTTAAGCACCAGTATGTCATGATTTGAACATCAAGAAGGTGTGATTTGCCAGAGAATTCATATCCCACTTCATTGTTTCCAGAGTAATGGCATGTGTATTTTCCAGAGAATAAAGGGTATCTGAGAATAAACTCACCGGGAGACGTGGGATTGTGTGAGTCTGGCTCAGCATGGTAGCACCCTCGCCTCCGAGTCAGAAGGTTGTGAGTTCAAGGCCCACATCCGGACTTGGTACCACAATCTAGCATTGTTACAGGTGCCGTGCTTCGGTTGAGACATTAAATCAGGGTCCTGTTTGCCTGTTCAGTTAGACGTTAAAGATCGCATGATACTATTCGAAAAGAGAAGGCAGTTTCTCGGGGTGTCCTGGCCAACAAAATCCCCTAAATAAAAAAATGGGTCATTCACTTCATGGCTGTTTATGGCCCATTTGTGCCCGTCATGTTTCACCACAAAACACACAGTTCAAAGCCACTTTACAGTATATCCTATGAAGTCTGTTTTTAGCAACTTGATCACTTGATCTCAATGATGTGAAAAAGCACTTTTATCAAATGCCAGGATTATTATATTTTATTATTATTATTATTTATTATTCCAGAAGAATGGCATAGCCCTGTCAATATTATCTAAAGAATCTGAGAATCAACTCACCAGGAAATTAAAAGAATTGTGCACTGCAAGAGTCAATCTTCAACAGTGGTCAGTTGAAATTCATAACCTCGTGAGAAATGCATTTTGATGCCCCATCTATTCTGTTATATATACAGTATTACTTTCTGATTTGTTGTGGAATGGAGCACTGGCTGACAATCAGGAAGCTTCCAATGTTTAAGTTGTTCTGATGCTCACACACAGAAGAGCTCAGATTGAGGTGTAATGACTGCAGGCTGATTGAGTGCTAATCCATGATTGACTGCCAGGAACCAACACAGTCAGTAGCTATCAGAAATAAATAAGAGGGGCTACCCAACTGTGCATAAAACCTGGTATCACTTCACAATACCACCAGGGCTTTGTCAAACTAGCTTGACGCAGCATCAATCTTAGAGCACCCCTTGGTTCATCTGATTTTAAGACTAAATGAGACATTAACTATTTATTCAATCAATCTTTTGAAAAAAAGATTTATAATAATAATAATCCTTGCATTTGATTTGGCGCTTCTCATGTCGTCTCGACGTCTCAAAGCGCTTCACAGTATATACTGTAAAGTGAATTGACTGTATATTTGTGGGCGAAACGCAGAATTGCACACGGCAGCGTCCCATAGACTGTTGCGGATTGAAATGACCAATTTATTATTTTGTTTTTTGGAGGATTATTAGGCGTGTGGAGTAAGGAAACTTGCCCAAGGTTTCGCCCTGCCTGGAATTGAACCCAGGTCTCCGGTTTGTAAAGGCGAGTGCTCTAACCACTGAGTTACATTTGCATTCTTACAATAAATAAGATATTATCAATCACAATAATCCTTTTATTTTTTATATCTCCTGATCACATTGCCAAATATCTCAAAGCGCTTTACCTAAATTCCTGTAAAGTGTGGTAACTGTGTATTTTTAGACGACCAGAGTAGCCAATTTGTACACAGTAATGTCCCAGAAACCATCATGAAGCGAATGACCCATTTTTTGACTGAGAGACTAGGAAATGACAATTGTTAGCCAGGACACAAAGAGAAACTTCCTTCTCCTTATACAAACAGGGATACTTTTTCTTGTAACTAAAATGTTATTTAGAACTTGGATTAGTCTCAGTCTAGTTCCTAAATGGCAGAAATTAATAATACAAAACTCCTTATGATTCAGTACTGATCACAATAAACTAGCAATCTAACAGAGACCATTGTAAACATGCAAAACAATCAACTATCTAGCTGGTCCCAAAGTTTGAGAAACATCAGAACACATTTAGTCTCTCCCTACAATCGCTTTGCCTGCTAAACATCCACCAAACTCTCTCTTACATCTGACAATACTGTTTGTCTGCGCTCAAGCAAACATAAGAGTGGCTGTGTGGGAAATGGAAAGGTCACACTGACACACCAGGCTGAAGCAGATTGGTGAGACAGTGTGTCAGCATCTAACCCATTCAATGCCAAATCTAGAAGAGATGGACATGAATATTTGGTACAAAAGGTAGAGGCATTTCCCAGTCTCTCAGTCAGTCAACATTCATCTAGATCAATTCTCCATATATATTTTTCAAAATTATAAATTTGGTCAAAACTCTTGAAAGGTCTGTCCCTGGGAATAGTGTTTCTATCTGTTACAGCTCATCGGGGACTTCCTTATTTAGTAGCTCCGTCAATGATTGATTAATTAACAGATTTAAATCGACAGAAAATTAAATACTCAATTAATGGAACTGTCACTGAGCCAGATGGTATGGGCACAACACGGGTCTGTGCATGTATCGCACTCGGTCATACAGATGATCTCGACAAAACAAAGACTGCTGACACCAACACAGTGGGTAAGAATACACACTGCATGCTCATGGTCGAAAAAGTGTTCTCTGAATAAAATGGACTTTGTCCAAGCTAGCCTGAGCCAATGTTGCAGTCAGTCATGTACATAACCAGAATCCTACGTCCCTCTCATTATTTCTGTCAATACAAACGAGAGAAAATGTTTAATTACCAAAATAACTGGTTGTCATTGCCCTAATTATGCTCATGATGGATGCATTTCCCGAAAGGAATTCTTCTGCAACAATCTGACTTTGCAATATCTAATATGAAAAGAACGCCAGCATATGCTAGAAAACAAACAGAGGAAATGAGATTGCCTCATGAAAACTCATCTGGGAATGCTCCTTAGCTCATATAAAGTGGGAGGGTGACAACATTCATCACCTGCGATTTACAGGAACATTTCTGCACCAAAGCTACAAATGCAAGATAGGGTTTAATGAGAGCATCCAGCCAGTGAAGAGGTGCTTTCTCATTACAGAGGAAGGCTCGAGGCAGTGAGTGGAAATACCCTCAAAAGGAATTGCTTCAAAAAGGCAGATGATAAGAACAAGATGTTAACCAATTTATCAGGTCTGACCATTATACTGCACAACCCCTCTAACATATAAGGGATTCCACTAAAGTATAAGGCATATTTCCCAATTTATAGCAAACCATTTCGCTAGTAATGATAGAAAAGATTTCCTGAATGAGAAGCCTAAAATGTGTCTTTCTTCCTCAGAGAATTCAACCTTTTCATTTATTCTCTTTCCCTCATCTCCTCTTATAGTCTCACTCCAAGTTCCCTTCATCCCAACATGTCAAAGGGAACCAAACATTTTTAAAAAATGTATGTTGATAAAGATTTGTTAATAAGAATATTTTAGAATTATAGAGCTTGACTGAATTGGAGGTAGTCACCAATGGAAAAAAAGGAAAAAAATGCAATCTTGGAATTCATCCTGGTCTCTTGGATTACTATAAAAGTCCTTTAATAATAATAATCCTTGCATTTTGATACAGAAACTTATCACGTCTTTAAGACGTCTCAAAGCACTTCACAGAATATACTGTAAAGTGAATTGACTGTATATTTTGTGGGCGAAAAGCGACAGCCAATTGAATAAACTTGCGGATTGAAGCGACCAATTTATTCTTTCTTTTAAACAATAATTCCCTGAAGAGTGAGCTACAGAACTCCCACCATAGTTCAACATGTCCCCCTTAAGAGTTCCAGCAGTGATAGACAGAGAAGGAAAGTTTTTTTAAAAAAAATCAATTGAAACTGAAATTTAAATCAGGGGGAAAAAAAGTTTTAATTAAAAAAAACCTTGGGAAACAACACTATACACCTATTTAAAATTCTGATCCACAAAGCAGCAAGGTGCACCCAAAGCAGCGTCTCGCCTGACCAATTCAAGTGCCACACCAGTTGTAAGCATTCAAACATGACCTGCATTTAAGACTACCCCCTGTGTAGCACAGGGACTGGGCAGATTGATTTTTCAAGCCCTAAAATCCAAAGGGACAAAACATTGCCAATCCTCCCAGGCCATGATTAAAGGTAGACTTCTCTTTCCCCCTGTATTGAATTACCTTCTGCATAACTCGCTTCCCTTTAATAATGCTGCAGTCACCACGTTGTAAATCATACAAGGTTGGCATGCTTCCCAAAAAAACACAGTCTCCCTTAAGTCTTCAGCTTTTCCATGACAACATCACATTCATCCAAGTTGCAAACAATTGTTCGACCCACAATGGTTCATCCGTTCAGCTAAGCTAAGCATTTCAGGGTAGACAGGCTTCATGGACTAGCGGTAATTATTCTGTGTCAATGCAGACTGCAGCTAATATCAGTACAGCCTCCTGCTTAACTCTACCTCCTCACCACGTCCAATGCAGCACGATGACATTAATCTGACAGGCGCCTAAAGAACCTCCACATTCACTAAGTACTTGATTGCAGATTACACTGGGAGCAAACTTCTTAATATTTTGGCTGTCAGTTTTCTTTTGCTTTTCCCAGACACGCCTCTGAAGCACCCGAACTGAGAAGGATTTGAAGGCTAAGGTTCCCTTACGAAATATTTGGTCCCCTGCCTTAAATATTCTGCATGAATTATGTCTAATGATTTATACAGCATATGTCATTTGGATTTGTTTTTGTTTAACATCCCATGGAAAGGGGATGTACAAAAACACACGTTGTAAAAGGATGAGAAGGAACATCGTGGTTTGGAACAGAAGTTCCCCCATACCAAACCCACCCACCATGCCTAGGGACACTTATCTGCATCACACTACACAGTATGTAAGATGGTAATTTTTCTCATAGAATACAAGCAGTCAGATTTATTTCCTGTTGTGGGCTTTGAACAAGTTAAAATCGATTCCAATAGCTTTCGTTTTTATGTGCCAACTTTTCTCTCCTTTCGCCTCTGAAGGTGCTTTGCTTCGCAGTATAGCTCCATAGACGGCAGCAGCCGTACGCTACATATTGCCATCCTCAATGTGTTTGTTAATCTACGCAGTTAAGTGCTCATCTGAGAGTTAGAGGTCATCACAGCTAAAGTGTGAGACTACCTTTACCTGCCCACAAATATGTATGTATGTCCCATCACGGTGAGTGGTGGGAGGGCGGAGGGGGGGAGGGGGCGTAAACAGGAACAAAACACTGTCTGTTCTCCTGTCTAGTCAATTACGAACCAATTGTAACAACTGTGATAGTCTAAGTCAAAGCTGATCAGGAGTGGATACTGAGACAATTCTGATCCATATAGCCTAGTACTGTACTACACTTACCTCTATTCATTAGTCCATTGCAGGAGCTAAGCCAATGATTTTCACGGTGTTTCTCACTGCAATGTTACATTTCAATTGCCTGCTGTTTACTCTTTCCAGATCTTTGCAACAGCTTTGTTCTGATTCCAACAGATGCCCACTGTGACTGCTGTAAAGTGAACCTCTGAGTAGGTTACCAAGGAACAGCCACCCCCCTCCCCCAACTCCAGAAGACTAGGGGGATGGGGGATTTCTCCATTTGTTAGTACATTTATACAATTACTGTTCATTAGCAATCATAGTGGGTCTTTGCAATTACACAGATACATTGTAGTATTCATCTACATCAAATAGTCTTCTCCATATTTGAACTCAGTCAGCACTTAAGACTTTCTGAAAAAAATACACAAAACCTTTAGGGTTTAGATCATCATAATTTGAGGGTTCAACAACAAAGCAGGCTGACACCAGTGATGTACTGTAGATATCCTCTCCAAGTGAATAAGAGAGAACCTATCCAATGATGCATTTACATCGTCAGGCTGTTGCAGTTATTTTCCTTTGAAATGGTTCTCCAATGCCTTGAGCAACAAAGTATGTCTACACAATCTATACCTTGATGCCTTGAATCTATACCACAGAACTGCAACAAGACCAAGTTTCAAAGTCATATTTCAGACACAAGCCTCACAGGCGAATATGTTACATTTCAGCGCCTTGGGACATCCTCCCAACGTGTGAAAGGCGCTTTATAAATGTAATTTTGTTGTTGTTGTTGTTGTAAATGAGATTGAGAAAAGAAACCCAAATAATACTGTACAGTCAGATATGCCAGGGCAGCAGAATAGGTGGTTCAGGGTTACAAAGGACTACTTCAGAGTGGAGACTCATTTAACACATATCTTGATGCTAAGGTGATAGATCAGTGGGTAGAGATTCAGAAATAAAGAAATCAAATAGGCTGAAGGGTTTTCTTTGTCTGAACCAATTTTGTGAGATCCTTTGGCTACAGACTATCGCCAAACTCTACATCAGCGATCGGGAAAAATGGTTGTGGATAGGCAAAAATGGCAGCAGATACAGTATAAGGGTAGGAGGGGGCAAGAACAACTTTTAATTAGCGCCTTTCACCTTCATGTAGGGTAATGTCTTGGAACACTCGACAATGCCGGGGTTGAACTTCAAGCAAGGCAGAGGCAGCGGGAAGGGAGATGTAAGTAAACATAGGTGACATAGCCACAGAAATCAGCAGAAATGTTCTTCATTTTTGTGTTGGGAATGGGGAGGGGGCCAGTTCAACTGAATACATCCAGAGGCGGCAATGCAGCAAAGCAAAAAAGCAGACAATACACATGTTAACACAAACGGGAAGGTCGAACAGAGGTCACCACTGCCTTCCTTTGCCTTCAGAAGAGGAAAGGAAGTGTTACAGCAAGTTGGCCCTGAAAGGCTGGTCGGAAGCATGAAAACTATGATCAGAGGTGTGAGAGAGAGAACAAAAAACGACGAACCACAAGTCTGCAGTGGCTCATTTAATAATTAACACTAATTTGCACTACTGTTTGTAGCTCCCGAGGATAATGTCTTGGAATGCGAGAGCGCGGATTGGCAGTGACAGATGAATCCCCTCCAGGCCTCACTATTATTCAGGAAAGTTCTCATTACTTGAGCATCACAGACGTACTTCTGAATAATCGGCAAACATAATAACATTATGTACATGGGTGGGAAAATTCCAGAGGCAGAGCCAACGCTGTGACAAACCACAATCACAGCAAGGGATAGAGAGGGAGAGAGAACATGGGCAGCGTTTGTTCACTTTGACCTCTACATCCAGACTTTCGCAAAAGAAAAATCAGCCACTTCAATCAACATATTCGTCAAAATTACAACATAATCTGGCCTCTTTTACTGAAACAACTCTATATTTAGGTTGGAAGCCGATCACTGACATGACACAGCCATATATTGCTGGTTTACAGTGCGATCTTCTTAGAGAGCTTCCAAAACCTTCTCACAATTATAGGATGTTGGAAATAATACTCCAGGGAATGTCTGCAAAAAAAACGTATTTTAAGCCTTGTACTCGTATCTAGCAGTTGGTGAGGTTAAAATGTAATTTTAATTCTGTCCTCTTTATATATATTAGACTGTAATCCACCAATAGCAGTTATGTGTATCTGGATAAATCACTGTGCTCAATATAGCTCTTGGATATGGTTGGGAGTGCGGGAGAATGACTCTGCCAGTGACTGAGGATTACATTGATATACTGAGATGGAACGTGGGAGAGGCATTTGCTGGTGGAATGGAGATATGAACAGATATAACAACATTTTATCCTCAGTCCCATCTCTGCTCGGTCTTGGTCTCGGGAGATCCAGTGTCTCAACAGCTTAAATAGGCAAATAAAGGTTCAGGGTCACAATTGTTCTAACAGTCTGGATGGAGATTGTCATATTACAATCTAATGTAGAAATGAAAAATTCAACAGTGACACTATCATATTAATTAATTTGCGATCAAACCGATTGACGATTGTTGACTTGCTATAGGAGTCAATTTCCACCCTCCCCCACCTGCCTCACAATACCTTTTGTACAAACACTGCCCTATTTGATCTACCCAGAAGAGTGGCCACAATGGAAATCCTCAGACCAGATTTAGTCTGAACCGATGTGTCAAAGTTGGGAGAGAGTTTGTTCAATTTTGGTCACATTGAGCGTTTAATTAATAATAAATAATAATAATCTTTGCAATTGATGTCGCGCCTTATCATGTCTTCGAGAATATACTGTGAAGTGAATTGACTGTAGGTTTTGTGGGCTCACAGACAATTATAGTCAATAGTGTCAAGTAATTACTTGTGAAGCACTTTGGGGGAAAAAAAATCTTTCTACTGTATGTCAATTTCCACAGACGTAGATTTGGGCATTTCAGCTTTAACAGCCCAAGGCAATCGATATTTAAAGAATCTCACCAATATCGCTCGCTCCTTTTTTTCGTACGCAAACAAAATGTGGCTGTGAACAATTACCATTCAGTTTGAAATCCTTAAGTCTTTTGTTTCCTTTCTTCTGTTGTGGGTGACTGCTGATGCCATCATCAGACAGAGAGCAGCCTGATTGAGTTCCTGAACCCGACAGTGACAAATTGTCACACACAAACAACAGCACCGAGGAGATCTGTGCTGATGAGAGGGTGTCTGTGCTCACAGTAAAACAGTCCCTCTGTGCATCACTGCGGCAGAGCTATCAGCGTTTATTCAAGAGAAAATCAACCAAAATGGGCCATTCTGTGCATCATGATTTTATAGTTGTGCTAACCCTTTATGTCATTTCAACTGACTTTACTTTAAAGGGAAGCTAAGTCCAGAGCTAAGCACCGTACACATTAAGTACTCACTCCTAGAGATATCTAATGTAGTTACACCCCACCCACTCTCTGCTCTCTCAAAGTTGACAGTGTAGGAAAATCCCAAATAAATAGTCCTGTCCTATGAAGTTCCTGTTAATTCTCATCAGCCTGAGGATTCCCACAGAGTGATCTACTCACACCAACCGTCTTCAGTGTGTTTGCTCTGTTTTCATACCAAGCAGTTTGCAGGAATCTCACCTCTGAGTTGGAAGGTTGTGGATTCAAGCCCTACACCAGGGAGTTCTTTGAGCTCATATTCTCTAGGCTACGTGTTGCATTGTCAGTGGTTTCATCCTTCAGGGGAGACAGACATACAACCGAGGTCCTGTCTAGCTGTTGAAGTGGACGTTAAAGATCCCATGACATTACTTAAAAAGAGAAGGCAGTTTCTTCTGGCGTCTGTAACGCTCAAGATAAAAATCGATCATTCACTTCATGACTGTTGGTGGGACATTGCTGTGCGCATCGGCTGCCGCAAATTGTCCACAAAATATGATAAATTCACTTTAGCGTATATTCTGTGAAGCGCTTTATGAGACGTCATGAAGATGTGAAAGATGCTATAACAAAAACAAAGATTGTTATTATTGCTGTGTGCAGATCGGCTGTCATGTCCACTACAGATACACTCATCCTCTGGCTTTTGAGTAATTATCATTTAAAACCAAGATTTGTTCTCAGGTTGTTTATAATCCCCTCCATTTTAAGGGTTAAACATTCTGGTCAGCATTACACACGACAGCTCTGACAACTATAATGGAAAAATGCTATTTGTGTGCATATATGTGTAAGGTTGACTGCAGCCCTATTAGCGTCCGTCGCCCAATATTTAGCAAATCAGTGCCAATAACCAGACGTCTGATAATCTTAATATATTTGTAGACGCAAGATCTATCATATCATTCTGTTGTGTTTGTGTGAGACCCTAGTACAGTTTTATGGTTACTATAGCACCCTAACCTAGATGAAATATTAAACTGAGGATACATTGACCTGATCGGGAAGAGATTAAAGACCCCATGGCATAAGTAATGATCAAGTGCTATAAAAATTGTACTTTTTCCTATTTCTTTATTTTCTCGCGCGTAACTTTGCCATCGCTCTGCAGGAATGATATAACGTATAATAATCACCGAGATCAGCCTTAACAGGCTGTGTCCCACGAGGCTTCAATCAGTATTTCGACGATAAATACAAGATGTTGGCCATAGTGGCCTGATGACACCATTTGTTCTAGGACCATGTCTACCCTCTCATCCTTTCAGCAGGAATATGATGCGGTGTTGTGTAAAGAAGGTAGAGGGGAACTGCTGATTGAAGAAAAGATAGGACCACAGATGAACAGTCTAAGAGTGAATGTGTTGGGGATTTTGAGATGCCTCCAGGTGACTGCTTTGAAGAAGAAATACATCAAAACTGAAGTTAGGAAACAGGACAAAAAAAGTAGGAGCAAACGCATTACATCAAACCCAAACAAAAGCAATCTTCAGACCATGCTTTGCAAATATCATGATATAGCACTGGACTCTGACAAAAACAATAAATTGCATTTATATAGCGCCTTTCATGTCGTCGGGAGCACATCGACAAAGGGACAGTGGCACCACAGAGGTGATCTGATCGTTGTTGAGCCTTGAACAGTAGTTATGAGTCTCATAGGCAAGATCTTTTAAGTTAAGATCTATCTGAAGTACGGAAACCATTGGCAACCTGCATTGAACTCAAATCGCTTTTTGTTTTGCTGAGTAAACGTACGTGCTGTGGAGGGAAAATCCGCTCGTTCTATAACAAGCTGTAGCCCAGGAACAAGCTCACAAGCAGTGGTGGTATCTGAATTCTTTCACATGCCTTTTTGTTTATTTCTGTTCCCACACTCTGGTTACTGCTGCTTCACATACTGAGACACAGCCTGGTCAGGGCAATAGGTTAAGTATAGTGTAGGGGGTTTACTGTATTCTGAAGACTATCCTTGACATGTTTTAGACTTCACTATGAAACAATGTTACTGCAAACCCCCTTGGGAACTTATTTCATACAAGGCTAATTTACTGTATATAACTGCAGGCACAAAGTCATAAAAATCGTAGTCACTGAAGAAAAAGTATTCCTATTGTACAATACTACACTTCCCGCTGAATTGCTCTGATTTGATGCTGTATAAAAAAGCAATGTTAGTATCTATTGTAGTTGAACCGTGTTCATCAATTTGCTTGTTGTTTAATAAATTATGCCTCCCCCTCCAACCCCACCCCCAGACACACACCACTAGACAACTCTACTGACCACTGGCTATATATGGCTGTCAAATCCAATCTGTGGAATTTTCACAAAACCAAGCCTATTTAACCCTCTGCCATGGACCACGTTTCCCAATATCACTCCCCTTGGGCCTTGCATCACTGTTAACATCAAGGAAATACAACCCCCTCTCAACAGAGCGTGGTAATGAGGCTGCACTTTACAGTGATCTGATTTGATTCTGTCGTTGGTTAGGAAGATGACATGACAAAATGATTCACTAACTACCTGTTAATTTATACAAAATTCACAGTCACTACACTTCACAGTTAGTCGTCCTCCTGATATGAAAAGCTCTACATCAATTGCAAGATTATATTATCATAATATACTGAGTCAGTATGAGAGAGATCAGAGCAATTGCACCTATCTCTAGGGACTGTTCATGCAGACACTAACCTCTACGACAAACATAATACTAGGTTCTACAGTATATTAGGTTCTACACTGATTTGAAGGCCATCGAGTCCCATTGATAATCTTAATAATCCTTACATTTGGTAATAATAATAATCCTTTCATTTGATATAGCGTTTTTCACGTCTTCAAGCCGTCTCAAAGCGCTTCACAGAATATACTGTAGAGTGAATCGACTATATTTGTGGTATAGCTCCTTTTACATTGGGAGGACATCCAATATACTTTGCACAGTACGCAGTGGTGTTTGTGGGCAAATGTGGCAGTCATTTTGTACATGGCAATGTCCAACAGAGTTATCAACAACAACAAAATTACACTTATAGAATGCCTTTCACGTCGTGAGGACGTCCCAAGGCACTTCATGAAGTGAATGATCAATTTTATCGGAGAGATCGTTGGCCAGGACACCGGCCAACGATCATGGGATACCATGGGATATTTGATATTCACCTGAACAAGCAAATAGGACATCGGCTTTGTCTCAAATTAACCATGTAAAGGCCAATTGTCAATTCACGGTCAGTCAGTGGGTTGTATAGAGGAACAAGAGCATCTTCTTTTAGGGGAGAGGTGAAAGGTAGTGTCATCTCAGTGTGTCGGCTGGAATATAATACTGTGGTAAACCGTGGAAGTGAAGGCTCAAGCAACTGCACTCACCATGAGATAGCTGTTAGCAGTTCTCTCCCCTCTCCAGCTCAGCTTGTGGATGTCAGAAGTGCACCATGTGGGCGCATCTCAGTGCCAATTACTGAATTACAAGTGCTTTAGAGCAATCCCTCTTCCCAGCCTCTGAACAGATTTGAAGACTAACAAATCAGACCATGACTGATACTACTGAAGTGCTGAATTTCTTTAACCAGTTATACAGATTACCTACAATATCTTTGGTTTACAGGTTATTGCTCTCCCAGCTTTGAACTAAATCACGCATTCCACGTTGGTAAAAATTGGGTGAGCTTCTTGCCAAGTTCCATGGCCAATGTTATGTGCAGCACACTTGTAATGACAATACCTGCTACTGACATGCCTGCTCAACATCAATCAATACATCACATTCTCCCCCAAAAAATACAGGCCGTCCGCCATAAAGCAAAATCTTTCATTAGGTAAAGAGGAAAAATAACCTTATACATTTTATAAATTGCACAAATTAAACACCTAATAGGGTGCCTCAAGCGTACAGTCTGTTGCAAAAGTATAGGAGGAGTTTTACCAGCATGTTCTCACCAGCACAGCACTGCATTTGTCAGCCTATAATCCCAACACCTGGAATAAAAGAAATAATTTGTGCCTGGGAAGGAGCAAGCGCAGCAATTGTTACCATCAGTATTGTTTTTAAAACAAAGAATGAGATCACAGATCTCTATAGCCCAGCGCCACATCAAGTCAAACACAGAGTCAACTAGGCCACAAACACTTCATCTCAAAATCAAATTCACCAGTTTTTAAAATTAGATATTGACCATCACCAGGTATCAGCCACACTCAGTTGGCTACACCGGTAACACTCTCACCTTTTGAGTCAGAAGGCTGTGGGTTCAAAGGCTCGGCCACAGCTTGTGAGATCCTCGTCCTCGCTATCAAGGCCATTCACGGCCTTGCCCCATCCTATCTCTCCGACCTGTTGACTCCCTATCAACCTGTCTGCCCTCTCCGTTCACCGGGCTCCAGTTTGCTCCATGTCCCTTGCTCGACTCGCCCTACCATCGGTGGACGGACTTTCAGTCTCTCTGGCCCCACACTCTAGAACTCCATCCCGCAGTCCCTTCACCTTGCTTCCTCCTTTGCTTCCTTCACGGCTGGTCTCAATACTCTCCTTTTCGATCGTGCCTTCTGCCGCCCTCCTAACTCTCTCCCTCCCCCCCAACCTGTTCCCCCTATTGCTCGGGTCCTGACCCCTGACTGTTCAGCGCCTTGGAACTTCCTCCTGACATGAAAGGTGCTCTATAAATTAATTTTGTTGTTGCTGTTGTTATTGTTCAAGCCCCACATCGGGAATCTTTAGATTACAGTCTAGGCTTTATTGGTCAATATCTTAACTAAAAAATGAACAGTCCAGAGAGTGGATGTTTTATAATATTAACCGTTGCATTCGGTGCGGCGCCTCTCACACTGGGTGGCTATCTCAAAGCACTTTACAGGATTTATTGTGAAATTGAGTTGCTGTATATCTGTGTGGGCAAACGTGGCAGCCCAATTACGCACAACAATTTCCCACAGACAGCCATGAAACAAACAATCGATTTTATTTCGGAGGGGGTTATTGGCCGGTATAACGCAGCATTGGGAGTTACGACACTATATGTGCCGGTGTAACATCGGTCACTCACTTAATGGCCGTTTGTGGAACATTGCTGTGCATAAATCAGTGACCGCATTTCACCTACACAAAATACACAGTCACTGCTCTGATACCGTAAATCATGTGAAGCGCTTTGAGACATCCTACCAATGTGAGCTCTATGAACCAATTATATCAAACGCCGGGATCATCGGCGGAGTGTTGGCTTGTGCTGCGTGGACTGGCATCTACAGTGTTGAATGAAGAAGCTACTGATCAGACTAAGTGTAGACAACTCCAAATGGCGAATATGACAGTTGACCCGTGACCCGATGATGTGTTCGGCCGTCACATGATGTGACCTACGAAACCAAAGCAATATTTTATATATTTTCTGAAGTCGTTGTCATACATTGTTCTATTTGGGAGGACATTACCACGGGTTACCCGTGTACTGTACTCATTTTTTTCTGTTTACATTAACTATTTCAAACACTTCTTTGCTTTTTTTTATTAAAAAAAAACATTTTTATCACGATAGGAATTGCACCCAGTAACCTTTACAGCTTTGCAGCTAATATCCATCACTATGGATACAAGGAACACTAACGATTAAAAGTGCAGAGAATCTTGATGAAAGATGGGAGACTTTGCAGATAGCTCATTAGGAATATTAAACGGTTGCTATTAAATCAATTGGTGATGATATCTACACAGAAATCTGCAAATAGGCAAGTACAGGTTATAGGACTTTCTTGGAACACAGCAACCGATTGAATCATTTCTACCCCTTACAGTGTCCTTCGGTCAGGCAACAAAAAACACGAAGGGAAGCAAACATATCCTTGACCTACATCAATTTTCAGTGATACAATCAGATGTACTTATGACTGATGGTTATCAAACTTATTCCCAAAGAACCTTTGAAGTGCGTGGCAATCTTACAAACACACCTCTCCTTGGTACAGTAGTTTGGAGCAAGGTTCAACATTAGGATGCAAAAGCCATCATCGATTTCATCTGTTTATTTTTACTTGTGCACACAACTGTAATGCAATCCTGAAAGGTTATCGGCAGGTGAAATTCACTGCCTATTTCCAGACAATAGTCAGCCCGATAAGATGTATAGTAATTGAAGACTAACACAAAGAAAAAAAATACAAACCAGAGCACTGCGAAGGGTGAAACATGATAGCAGCACAGGCACAACACATCAATAATTCAGTGCGATGGTCTCTCACTAACCTGTCAGTCAACACAGTTCACTCAGGTAGTCACTTCAAAATGCAGGTGGTAGTTCCAATTACATTATTATTCCTCAAACGATTTGTTCCTAATCTCTCAAGGAGGGAAAATCGACTGCTGAAGCACACATCAGCAGGAAAAACTCTCTTCGAAAAGTGCAGTGGGATATTTAACGCACACCCAAACAGCCGGATGCGACCTCAGTTTAATGCTTCATATCTGAACTGTGGCACAACTGACATAGGAGCACTCGCCCAGAACAGGACACCCATTGGTGTGTCATTTTAGACTGTGAGCTCAAAGTCCTGATGTGAACCTGCAATCTTCTGACTCAGGAATAAGTGGGCTGCCCACTAAGCCTGGCCTTAGTCATTAACCACCATCTACAATACTTTCCAATAGCTTTAGTTTAAAAAAAAATCTAAGTTTGTCCACGGTTAAATAAATCCACAGATTTTGAAGATGAACTATTCACCCAACTTATTTATTCCCATTGTGACATTTGATGGTGTGAGGAGACACTCAGTTGATAAGAGAATTTGGTTTCTCTTCGTTGCCCATCCCATTCTTGTCCTGCCCCTCCTAGAGACAATGACTTGCCGGAGTTGAGGTGCATCCAAGGAGTTGGCAAACCTCAATTACCTCTTCAATTAGTCCTTTCATACTAGAGCTTAGGTGCTGAGTGCTGACAAGCTATTCAACCATGAAGGGCATCGCCGTATTGATCCAATTTGTGGCTTTTCTTATTGTTATTCCCTTGAACAATGATGACTAACTGGTCGTCAAGACTTGTTCAGTTGGTAGTATGTTCACCTCTAATTCAAAATGTTGTGGGTTTAAACCCACATGTTGAGACTTTGAATTGACAACCCCCCCCACCCTATTATTCAGATGGCTGGTAATTCTAACAAAATTATCCTTTAATTTGCTATAATGCCTTGTCACATTTTTGAGGCATCTCAAAGTGCTTCACAGAATATATTGAAAAGTGAGTTGACTATATATTTTATAGACAAAAAGGTGGCAGCCAATTACGCACAGCAACGGCCCACAAACAGTCACGGTTTGAACGCCCAATTTTTTTTGGGGGTGAGGGGGTGGGTGGATTAATTATTACCACGGAATGCGATCTGCTAATCGCCTAACAACTGGTTCCTACTTACTACTAGATAAACAGAGACGTGTGGAGTAAGGAAACTTGCCTAAGGTTTTACCCTGCTCTAATTGGACCTGGGTCTGTGAGGCGAGCGCACTAACACTACGCAATGGAACTCCATAAAGACTATCTACGGAAGCGGGAGATGAGAGGTTAATGCTAAATTGTAGACAGGTGCATGTATTCTTCTCATTAAATGTAACTTAACTAAAACCTGCAGCTACACAGCTCCTTTCACGTTGAAAATCTTCAAACGTTTCACAATCACAATCATAATATATAATGAGAACCAGTGCATAAGTGCAACGCAGCGTCCATCCAGCCTCAAGTGAGCGGGAACAACAAGATGTGACAGGAGCTAACTACCGTACAGCGCACAGTATTGGCTGGGAAATGGGGTCAGGCGGGCAGGTGAGAATAAACATGTTTCTGCACAGAGATATGGAAATTCATAAGCAGTTTTGAAATTGGATGTGTGGTGCCTTTAAATCTACTAAAGCCAGAATTCTCCAGTCATGACACTGGATATTTTACTGGTGCTGATATTATGTTTCACCAACCTCTGTGTGTGAAGAGGAGGAATTCCAACCAAGCTCATCTGTTACACACCCTGTCACTGCTGTGTGCAGAGAGGAGACTTCACTTGCAGGTAACCAGTCAGGGGCTGGAGTCCATCATTACTCAGTCCTAGACTTTCCCCTAATTTTAAGCGCTTTAAGACGCCATCCGGCGTGGAGGGCGCAATATAAATTGAAGTTGTTGTTGTTGTAGTTGTAAATAATAATAATTATATTTTCCATCATCATCCTTGCATTTGATAAAGGGGGGGGGGGGGGGGGCTTATTGGACTTACTGTTAGAATCATAGAATTATGCGGCACAAAAGGAGGCCATTCGGCCCATCTAGTCTGTGCCGGCTTTTTGAACAGAGCAACTCAATCCCACTGCCCAGCTCTCTCCCCATACCCTAACAGACCTGTTCTCCCTAAATAAAGACCCAATTCGCTTTTAAAAGCTGTTATCGAATCTGCCTCCACCACCTTTTCAGGCAATGCATTCCAGATTCCAACAACCCGCTGAGTGAAAACATTTCTCCTCAGCTCCCCTCTGCTTCGTTTTCAAACTATTTTAAATCTGTGACCACAAATCACTGATTCACCCACCAGTGGAAACCGTCTTTCCCTATTCACCTTGTCGAAACCTCTCACAATTTTATAAACCTCTATTAGGTCTCCTCTCAATCTTCTTTGTTCTAGAGAGAATAAGTCTAACCTATCTAGCCTTTCCTCGTAGCTGAAGTCCCTCATTCCTGGTACCAACCTAGTAAATCTCCTCTGTACCCTTTCCAATGCCTTGATATCCTTCCTAACGTGTGACCAGAATTGTACACAGTACTCCAGCTGTTAAGTGAAGTGAATGTGTATTTTGTAGGCGAATGCAGCAACCAATCATACCAGCAAACCAATTTGTAGCGACGTCCTACCAACAGTCATGAATTTTATTTGGGGGGTTTAGTTGCCCAGGATAGTGGGAGGAACCCCTTTCTCTTTTGGAATAGTCCATGGGATCTTTAACATCCTCATGTTCCTGACAAGCCCTCGATTTGTCACCTCGTTGCATGAATGCAGCTTTGATAAACGTAATATAAATAAAAATTTACATTTATGCAAAACCTTTCATGTCAAGAGGACGTCTCAAATGCAGCTCCCCCCTGGACTGGAGAGTCAGCCTAGCCTGGACTATGAAGCCAACACAAAGAAGTGAGAGCGTGACCAGAGGAACCAGGTTGACATTATTTGTGAGACTTCTCTACAATCTAGTAAATCCACCTTCATCAATCTATTCCTAATAAACCATAGTGAACTGACATCAACAATAAAATTACATTTGTGTGTAGCACCTTTCATGTCTGGAGAAAGTCTGATCGACACCCACACACTAATCTTACTCCAAGCTGTGCCTATAACAGAGGCTGATCAAATGCCAGTGTGTGTCAAGTGAATGTGGTGATATCACACAATGCCCTCTCTGCTATATCCCACTTTAATGGCAGTGTACCAGTCTACTCTGATGCTTGCAAGTACAAAGCACCTGATATGCCAGGGTTGGTCATCACAGTGACGTTGTAAAGTTCAGAGAAAACTGCAATGCTTAGTGATTTCTCTGGTTGGGAGTCTTTATTCTAACTCCGCAGTTCTGCCCATTAAGACAGGGAGTCAGCAAAGTCATAACACAGCCAGACCCTACATTTCACGGATCTGACTGACCTGAGCCAGTGTAGCAGTGCCAAAAACAACCCACTATTTATGTGATGTTATTCTACCAATTATACACTGACGACGGTGCCTGTTGAAAACCACAGCACTGCTATGTTAATCATCCCAGCCCATTGGATCTGGTTCAGAACAAGAGCAATAACAATGCATTAAAGTGGCCATGAAAGATCCCGTGGCACTATTTGAAAAGAGAAAGGTGTGTTTTTCTACCGTCGTCATGGACAACAAATCCCCCCAAATAAAAATGTGGTCACCCACCCTTTGGCTGTTTGTGGGACATTGCTATCTACACAGTCAATGCTGCATTTCACTCACAAAATATACAATCAATCCACTTTGCAGTGTATCCTATGATGTGCTTTGAGATGGCCTTAATGGCATGATAGGGCACTAAATCAAATTAATTCTTGATACGAAATACAGTATAGCATTTGTAATGTCACAAACTTTAGTGTATATATACAGTCAATTCATTTTACAGTATATTCATGTGTTGACCTGGTTTGAATATCGAAACTTCAAGCACACAAGTGCAATCAACTGAACCAAGAGTAGCCAATAGTGTTTTACATATAATTTACACCATAGGAGGCCATTTGGCCTGTCGTGTCTCTGTGTGACTAGTTATTTAGTAAAAATTCCTTCCAACATAAATAAAGCGGTCACTTCAATCCATGACTGTTTGTGGGTCACTTTACAGTATATTCTGTGAAGCGGTTTGGAGACATCTCGACAAAGTGACAAAGCATATTACATCAAATGCAAGGAATATTATTTAATAAGATTGAGAGGGGAAATGGCAGCCAGGCTCTAAGGTTATTTATTTACCATTCCAATTCTTCCTCCATCTTTCCATCCTCTCCTCTCTAGTTCCTGTTGGTATCACTCATCATTCTCTCCCTGGTGACAAGCAAGACGGTTGCTTGCAAATCGATACCACCAGAGGCAGGTTCAGACCCCCACCACAAACACACACACCCACCCACATACACACAGAAGGATTGTAAACAACAAATTCATCCATCAATGTTGACCCATTTCTGCCGATACCTGCAACTGCTGAGTATTAGACCATCGGTGTGGGTTAGTCAGTCAGAACTGCAGGTATTAGTTAATAATAGCGATAGATATAATAATAATCTTTGCATTTGGTACACAGCCTTCTCACGTCATCAAAACAGTTCAAAGTCACTCAAATGATCTGACTGTAACGTACAGGTAATGTGTAATTTTACAGGTGGAAGGGACAGCCCATTTATGCAGACCACTCAAATAGCCATGAAGTGAAGCAGCGATCTGTCTGCCAGGGCACTGGGAGAAAATGCCTTCTCTTCTCAAATGATGCCATGGGATCGTTAAAGCCTTGACTATCAGCTAAAAGTCCTTTTCTGGGATCTCCAATTGTTCAGTGGATCACTAGCTCGTGTAGCTCAGTGGTTAGAGCACTTGCCTTACACGCGAGAACTGTGTTCGAATCCAGGCAGGTCAGGGCGAAACCTGGGGCGCGTTTCCTTACTCCACACACACACCTAATAATAATCCCTCCAAAAAAAACACAATAATAAAAATTGGTCATTTCAATCCACGACTGTTTGTGGGGGACGCTGCTGTGCGCAATTGGCTGCTGCGTTTCACCCACAAGTATATACAGTCACTTCACTTTACAGTATATTCTGTGAAGCGCTTTGAGACGTTGATAACATGTGAAAAGCGCTATATCAAATGCAAGGATTATTATATTATAGGTCTGTTATTAGGTCTGCTCTTATTGTAAGCTTCATCAGATTTTATTTACAAATAGCATTGCTATTTGTAATTATGCTTCCACACAACCAAACTGAAATGCACGCATGTTATTGCGTTGACTCTTTTTGGACAATAAGCAGGTAACAACAGGAAATGAACAGCTAGCTCTTAGACCAAAACAAATTAATCAGGTACAGCAACAGAGCAAAATACCCAAACATAAGGATCGTAAAGGATCAGAAAAGACTATTGCAACCATCTGCTGGGCCCCAGGGGAAAAATATAACACGTACTGTAAAACAGCAACTCACATTTATTTAGTGCCTTCCATATAAAAGAACGTCTCAAAGCCCTTTCACACAGCTCGAGCTCTCACACCTTTCACTGGAACTCATCGCCAAATACCTATCAAATCCCCTTTTGAATTTGCAGACGCAATCTGCCTCTAACACTACAATAATAATAATAATACTTGCATTTGGTACAGCATCCTATCGTGTCAATCCACTTTGCAGTATAGTCTGTGAAGCGCTTTGAGACATCTAGAAGATGTGAAAAGCACTATAACAAATGCAAGGATTACTATTATTATTATTATTGAGGAACAGAGATGCATTGCCAGGAGGGAGTTAACGGCAGTAACCTAACCTTGGGGGTTTACATGACTTGTTTGAAGTGTTGGGAGTTTTGCTCTAATGGCTTTGTGTTGCTGGCTTGTATCTCCCTCCTAGCTATCCATTACTATAGTCTATACGTCACACACTGCCCTCCGTGCTGCGATCCTTTGTGTCAAGGCTGCATATCTCAAGAGATGGAAAGGAGTCCTGTGGAGAAATTCTACTTTGTTCATGTAGCCGCTGGTTGCTCCCTCTGCTCATGTAGCACTCTGACAATTTAAACTTTAAGGTACACTTAGCTCTAGCAACAGTCTGAGTGTCTGGTGAAATTGTGCACAGCCACAACTCTGGGGAAGGGAGTGTGTAGAATGTGAAACACTACTGCGCACTTTCTCCCAACACACACAGGTATAGAGACACACAGAGACACAGGCTGCACACGTATGCAGGCACACAGACACACACTGATGTGCACACACATACTGGATTACAACAAAATAACAACAGAATGACACTTGTACAGAGCCTTTCACATCAGGAGGACGTCCCAAGGCACCGGGCAGTCGTTGTTTCAGACCCGAGCTGGGGTCAGGGATGGGGAGGGTGGAGGTTTAGGCGGAGGATTCGGGGTGACTGATGGGACCGTCGCAGAGGAAGGTCTTGAGGCGGGACGTGAACGAGGCCAGGGAGGGGAAGAGGCAGAAGGACTGTGGGATGGAGATCCAGAGGTTGGGGGCAAAGTGGCTGAAGGCTCGCCCGCCAATGGTGGGGCGGGTGGGTTGGGGGATGTGGAGCAGGCCGGAGCCCGCTGAGCGGAGTGGGGGGGGCAGGTTGGTGAGGGGTTAGGAGGTCACAGATGTAGGGTGGGGTGAGGCCATGGAGGGCTGTGAATGTGAGGATCAGGATCTTAAATTGGATCCTCTGGGTGATGGGGAGCCAATGGAGTCGGGCGAGAGTGGGGGAGATGGGGTCATGGAGTTCGGAGCAGTAGAGGACATGGGCCGCAGAGTTCTGGATTGTATACCTAGGCACGCAATTACACAGGTGCATGCCAATACACACACACACACACACACACACATAAAATGTTCAAATACTGTACTGCAGTAAATTTTATATCAACAACAACTTGCATTTGTATAGAGCCCTTCACGCAGGCCAGCAGGGCTCTCTGATCAGGGAAAGGATGACATAGCATTGCTCAGGATACGTGGAGAGAATTGATATGTGGGAGGTGCTACCTCCCACCTCCTAATAACCAGCTAAAAGAGGGCATTAGGGCACTTCATTTCACAGTATATTTTGTGAAGCACTTTGAGACATCTTAAAGATGGGAAATGCGCTATATGTAAATGCAAGGTTTATTATTATTATTATTATTCTTTCCAACCCACGCCTCTTTCTTCCACAGAAACCCAACACCGGGATGCTCAGACTGATGGAAGAACAAAGACTAAATAAAACACAATTTTATCCATTCATTTTTCTAAAGTATGATGGACGCACTGTCACTTGTGAGCACGACACAATGAGACGCCTGCACAGAATGTTTTTTTTATCAACTCAATCTGGTTAATAATATGTGAAACAACTAATTAAGGAATAATAAATTCGCTTGTTATCTGCTTAAAGGAAGTTGTTCTAGAAACTCAGGTATATTGCATAGCTTCGTCCCACCGTATCTCTGGCTGCCACACTGTTGACACACTCACTATTTTTCTCAGCTGTTTCCTCTGTAAGTTACGGCAAAGCACGTAATCGCACATGAAAATCCTTAACCAACATTGTGTAAATTGCCAGTAAACAATCTCTTATCACAGAGCATTAGCCTCATTTACAGTGAATACTGCTTTACACACCAGCCACCTGTCTTCAGGTCACTGCTTAAAGTCACTCTCGCCTTCTGAGTCATGGCTTCAAACCCCACATCAGTCCTTTGTTCTCTCAGGCCAGGCTGACACTCCTATGCTGGGAATGAGCTGCATTTTTTGGGGGTAAAAATGGGAGTGCGTCTATCTTGAGATCCTGTCTGCCTGACGTCGAGAAGACGTGGAAGGCGCTATATCAAATGCAAGGGATCGCGAGGGATTATTCAGGTGGGCTTTAAGGATCCCATGTCACGATTGGAAAAGAGAAAGAAAGTTTCTCCCCCCCCCGGAGTCCTCACCAACAATTCTCCAAATAAAATTGGTCAACCACTTCATGGCTGTTTGTGGGACATTGCTGTGAGCAAATTGGCTTTCATATGTTCTCCACAAAATACAGAGTCACTGCGCTTCACAGTGAAATCCTGGGAAGCACTTTGAGATGTGTTAGCGATCTGGTAAGGCGTTACCTCAAATGCAAGGAACATCGTTATTTTCATAATGTCAGTCACGGTGACCCAATAAAGCCTCTCCTTCCTCGAAGCTCAGATAGGGACCACCTGTCTAAGGCAAAGACCACCTGATCTCTCAGGTCATCATTTGAACCGCTTCTACTGGATTATTATAATCATATTATTATAATCCAATTAAAGTTCTATCCTAATTAAATTATACCAATTCATATCGTGATTCATCCAGCCTCAATATATCTTAATGTACATTGATTTGGAATTCAAACCATCTTGGATTAATTTACACACATAATTAATAAATAATGGCACTGTCTTCGCGACAGTTTCCTTTTGAAGTACTCTTGCTTGGCAGCATAACAAGCCATTATTCTAACAAATTCTCAGCACATTCATTCACCTAGAGGAGGTGGGCATGGGGCTGTGTCATTAGTCCTGCAAAAGACATTAGCATGTGAATAACCCTGACTAGCCAGATAATCCTTTAATCCCTTTGCAACATTTCTTCAATTCTGTCAGCCATGCTAATATCAGGGCCTCACTGGATCACGATTTCCCTTTCTTACCTTTGACCAGAAAGCAGTCACGGTTCACAACTGTCAAAGAGCACTTTTTTGTAAAAAACACACACACACATTAGTGAAACACATCAGCCTGGTTGGGGTAACAGTGCAAAACTGAGTATATGTGCAAAGTCACCAAGATTCCCCCACCGATCTCGAAGGTACTGCCTGCCTGTAATTTGCTTAAATTTCAGTCATAACATTTTTGCAAAGATACAATGGTATGGTATTTATTGTGTGTTTACTGTATTTCTGGTGCTAGAGCAGCCCTGAGTTTATTAACAAGTTAATTTCTATTACTCTTCTGTCAATTGCCAACTTTTACTGCCAATCTCGGTTCAATATTGATCTCAGGGACATGCACAACTGACACACTACTTCCTCATACAACATGCGTCACAGCAGTCATAAAACCAGCTCTGTGTCAAACAGATAGGACTGATGTACACGTGATAAATCCCAATTTATCTCAGAGAGCTACCCCCGGCTCCGCTGCCAACAGTTCCAAACTCCGGCCAAGGGACGTGATCAAGGAAGAGGGTGACAGACAAGGAGGAGACAAGTCAAAAGGCTTTAATTATCTGGTGCAAAATCTGCTGCAAGTCATCAAAAGAGACTCCGAGTAAGGCTGCGGTTGGCCTTTGACTGGCAATAGCAAGAAATTACTTGATCACTGATGATCACTCATGATATTAATAATAATTATATTTGTTAAAGTGCCTATAGGTCAAATTTAAAATCACATTAATCCACTTCATTGGATTAATGTGATTTTAAATTTGACTTCATTGTGTATCCTGTGAAACACATTGAGACATCTCGATGATGTGATAAGGAACTGCAGTATATCAAATGCAAGAATTATTATTAACCTTGTTCCAGCTGTCTCCCATGAGTTGCCCATGAGTTCCAAACCACAGATTGGTGAACCAACAGATTGGTGACTGTCCCAGTGACTCACAGCGAAAGCTTGAGGAATAGCACCTCATCTATCTACTGGGGACACTACAGCCATCTGGACTCAACATTGATTTCAACCATTTCAAGCCATAGGAGTCCCCCCCTACCCCCCCCCCCCCCCCCCCCTCCCCCATCACAATCATAACTCCAGACACCCCCTGCCTCTCTGGTGTTTTGTTTGTTCTATCACCACTAAACATCTCTTCTCCCCAGTTTTGTTTAAACCCACCCCCTTCTGTTTCTCCCCCTGAAGCCTTTAACACATATTCAACTCATCAGTTAACACACTTTTTTTTCCTTTTCCTTTGTCTCCTTTCTCTCCTTTGTCTTCCATGTCCTGCCTCTCCCCCTTTAACGTCCTTAAGAAACCTCTCCCTCCAAACAAGCCCCAGTCCTGACTGGGAGGGTTGTAGATCTGAAACATTTAGACTCTTTTTCCTTTAAAACTCCATTGATGCTGCCTGACCTGCTGAGTTTCCCCAGCAACTTTTGTTTTTGTAACAGATTGGTTATAACTTGAACGGGAGTGAATGAAGAAATTGATCAAATTGTGCTTCAGTTGGTGAACAAGAGAAGCAAAAGCTACGGTCCAATTAGAGGAACATTGAATGCCTTGTTACAGTGTCTGAATCTGTGTTTGAATAATTTACCACAGTGTAGCCAATGCTTAGATCTATGCAAACTCTGGCTTTCCATTCTTGGGACTGACCTGTTTTACATTTAAAACAAGGAGCGCAGTATTTAGCGTTTTCCTGCTCGGCGTACGCTCTTATAAATTTACCTTGTTTGTAAACGAAACAAATGGGACTTTCAAATGTGAGAATCCCACCGCTTGTCACTGCTCTTTGAAAGTGTGATTCAAACACTGACAAGTGTCATTCAATCTAAATTCAATATTGATTTTTTTGAGCATTACATTAACAGATATTGCCTCCCCCATTGACTTAATAGTATAGCAACACCTCACAGGAAAAAGAGACAAGCAATGCTTAGGGCTACCCGCATGCTCTCCCACACCTAATAATAATAATCCTTACGTTTGATGAGGTGCCGTTCACCCCTGGAGTATATCTCAAAGTGCTTCACAGGATGTTACTGTAAAGTGTAGTGACTGTGTTTTGTAGACAAAGTTGGCAGCTGATGTGCATATGGTAATGTCCCTCAAACAGCCATGGGATCTGGGACTAATTTTAATGTTGGCCAGGGCAACAAGTTACTCATATACACATACAGGGAGCAAATATATACACAAAGAAACAAACAAGTCATACCCACACACAAATAGATAGTACCTGGGTTTGGGGGAATATACTTAGGCAAAGAAACTCAATAGTTGCACACAACAACAACAACACAATTAGATTTATAGAGCTCCTTTTATGTTGCCAGGATGTCCCAAGGTGCTGATACACACACACACACACACAAAGAGTTATTGGGAAATGAACATATAATGGTAGACCAATGTAGAGTTGGAGTCTTAGAAATGTGCGAGATAGGGAAAGGTCGAATACAGACTCATGTAGGAAAAACTGTGAAAGACGAAATAAGGACCTCTCAAAATATCTAATTAATTATCTTGAAATAAAATAGAAAAAGGCTCACCTTGATCCATTCTAGGCTGAACGGGTGCTATTCCAGTGAGTAAACTATTGCCTTCTTTATTACACAGACATCTCCAGACTTCTCATCTCAGTATTTCCCATACATGTCAGACTCAATGAAAATCACTTTCCTTTCAAAAGCTATTTTTTTTTCTCTCTCTCTGAGTGAAGCCGATGGTATTTATCAGCCGTGATCATACAGTGGATAAATAAATGGCACAGAATTTAAAATATATATTTTTTAAAAACTTGAAAAGACGAAATGGTGTTTTTAAATTTTCTCATGATCTGAAGTGATTATATTTGGTCCTGTTTTGCATAGTCCATTTATTGGAGTTAATAATGCACAGGATAATATTTTGCAAAGCCTAGTGTAACTGAACTAGCTGCCAAGTGTTAGTCTACAGGAGGAATGTAAATTTTAATCATCATTTGTCATAACTGTCTGATCTGGGTCAGTTAGTGTTGTTAGCAAGTTAGTTTTGTTTAAAAATTCATATCCTTCTCTCCTCTGTTCTCTATTGAGAACTGGATAAACACCCAGATAAAGAAAAATCACCGGAGCATATGAAAAAGGGGATTGATACAAAGAGGGTTGATTTGATAACACAGGCAGCAGTGGCTCAGACTTGATGGGCCAAAAGACATCCTCCTGAGCTCAAAATATATCTATGTTAAGTTACAATGGTAATAATCTTTGTATTTGACATAGCGCCTTATCCAATAGTCGAGATATCTCAAAGTGCTTCACAAAAGGTACTGAGAAGTGTACACTTTTCTCGGCAAAAGTTGAATGGTGCTGCACACAAACCAAGCCAGCAGCTCGAAAACAATGGATCAAAGGCAAACCATCGGGGGAGGCAAGAGAAACCGCCACAATCTGCTGTCATGGATCACTTAAGACTATCCTTCTGGGAGGGTACGGGGGGGGGGGGGAGGGGGGTGTAAATGGGGTCTTTCTGAGCAACTGCAGATTTCAGCAGCCAGCAGCTAACCACCAACTTTTCCAGAGGCAATCCATCACTATGTGGGTTTGCTGGCCACAGCATAAATCTGCAATCCACCAAACACGCAGAGCTGATTGGTGAGGACCACCCTGCATTGCTCTGCTTTTTACCAACGTCTCCAAACGCATTGCATAACACATTTCACCCTAACAACTCGGCCGATCCTTCGCTCAGCCCTTCATGTCCTGCCCTATCCCCCATCAACAGCAGCTGGGTTTTTAGCCTATCTCACCCCACTCTCTGGAACTCCATATTCTGTGAGACATCTAGAAGACGTAACAAGGCGCTATATCAAACGAAAGGATGATTATTATGATATTAATATCCTCAAGTCCCTCTGACTTGAATCTTTCCTCATCTCCTTCAAGGTCTGTTTCAAGACCTATCTCATTGATCAGTTTTGGTCATCTTTTCCCTCCCCAAACCCCTTGGCTCCCTCCTCCACCCAAGTCATTATTCTTTGGCTCCTTGGGACGTTCTTCCTGCAGTGAAAGGCACTATATAAATAGAAATTTGTATTGTCTTGAATAAATGGACAAAAAGGAAAAGTGGTGGGAGGGGAGGGGAGGCTTATCAAGGCCACTCCTAGGTCAATCTTCTCTTTCTTCTCCTACCCACACAATAAAATATACATTTATATAGCACCTTTCACATTGTTTCAACACCCAATCTTCTAAATGCAACTCTCTCCTTTGGCTGGCCACTCAGCGAAGGTGAAACCGAGACATGGAGAAGCAGTTTCAGTTCAGTTATTGCAAGACACTGAGATGATGCATTCTCAATAGATTGCAGCATTAGTCTCTCCTATCTGAAGGAGTTCAAGCTACTGTAACCAGTGCCTTTTGAAAGGAAGTGAGTGCCCTTAACCCCCATCTCCTAAATACCATCCCTCCCCTGGAAACTAACACAAGATCCAAAGTGAACAGATTGGCCTCTGACATCTCACAACTACTTGGATCCTTCAAGGTCCTAAAGCCCTTCTGTACGGTTTGGGAGACATGCTAAATTCAACCATATAGAGAGTGACAGCTCAACAGTAGCCAATAAATAATCAACAATAACAATTTAATGCACACTTGTATTTTCCTTGTACTTTTAGTAACACAAGGAAAGTTCCATTTTTAAATTAATAAAGTGAAACAAGATTGCAATTAAAAAAATTCAAAGTCAGCCTAGTTTGGATAAAACTTCAACACACTTTTTTGGTATGATTTAGTGCGCAAGAGGCGCAAATGGATTTGAAGCTAGTGAATTCTGCCGGTGTCCAGGTTTGTCAGGATCTGATCTGTGATTTCCAGTAGGTCTTATTCACTTGCAACAAATCATTTTGTGTCTCTAAACCACTGTTGAAGAGCTGATAAGGTACTATATCAAACGCACAGATTATTATTATAATGCACACACACACATGCTGATACGGGATTAAACTGAACTGTACATCCAATGAACCTACATTCTGTAGTAAGATGATGGATATTACAATACTCAACAGCAATAACTGGTATATAACAGTGATGGGAGTTTCAGAGTTCGAGCCAGGGTGAGAGGGAGGGGGGAGATAACCATAAAGATGATCAAAAAGGAAGATCTCAAAGGGGGGAGGGAGGGGGCAAGGTGGAGGGATTGGGGAAGAGAGTTCCAGAGCTTTGGTACATATACATTATATAGTGCATTTAAATTACCATGCCAATCGGGCTAAAATGCAAATGCATTTTCTATTTTCCAACTGAAGTTTCTGCATTAATCGGGACTCGGTGTCTGTCCGTAAATATTGGATTGTGGGTGAAATCTGCAAATTGTGAATCCCAATACAATAAATCCCAAAAGCAAGTCTGGGGTGAAAACTGGCTGAAAATGAGGTCCTGCGGGTTTGGTTGTTTCTGGGACTTCAGTGACTTGGGATCTGATCTTGGCCAGTGGCGTTATTTGTAATTCAGTACCGGAAGCAGTAAGTGATCCAGTTTGCAAATACCACATCCTGCACCCCACCCACTGAGAAGGCAGGTACCCTTTGGAACATCTTGTTAATCTTCCCTGGGGTACAACCCCCACTGTCCCCATGTACTAAAACCTTTACCTGTGCTACACAACAGCTGTTAACACATGTCCTATTTACCTTGTACCCACCCCCACTCCCCCTCCATCAACTTGCCCCAAACAAACGCTGTCAATTCAGAAGAGTTACAACAGTGTATTGGTATGAATTATGTTGGAGTTGCTCTCATTACCCACTGGGAGGATTGCGCTATATAAATTCAAGTTGTTGTTGTTTTATTTATTTCAGAGATCTAACAGTGTGAAGCTCAGTGTCAATACAGATATTGCGTTCGCCATTAACAATGCAACTTACGCTCATAAAGCACCTTTCGCTAGTGCAAACATCTCAAAGCATGACTAGTGTGCATTGTACAACACTGTAATCCGCTAACTGCTTTAACTGCAGAACCCTGGGACCAGAGGCATTTAAGCAATTAAATTATTTCCATTGACATGAATGGAAAGATAATCGCAATCCCTCGGTACTAAAAATTTCCATTTCTATACTTGAACCGCTGTTTCTGAGGAATCTCAGGAAGACAGCAAGAGAACACTGAGAGAATGAAGTGCTTTGTTTCAAAATTAATTTTATTACTGTGCCTTTCATCTCTCGAATTGGTGCAATCTGCCGTTCTGTCCTTGTCATATCTCCGGGGCTTTGGTTTGATTTAACCACAACCAAACGGTGCGCAGATATGTAAATATAGGGGGTGGGAGCCATTGGAAGGGTAGAATGTTATCCAAATAAGCCATTCACGTTTATAAATGTATTCAATTAAGTGGGTTATGTTTAGAGAAGGAATAGCAGGGGGGAAATCAGGACATAAGACTCCATGTAAGATTAAGTGCTATGCAATTAAATGGGAGGTACGGCTACTGATCAAGGTTTAATTACAACCCCTCCTCCTTGGGATATTTTATGTGTTCCATTTCTATTAGTATAAAAGATGGAATGAATCATGTAGCTTTTATACCACCGTTTACTAATACAATACAATTTACATGAGACTTGAGGATGCCTCAATGAACATTATACGTGTTGGTTTGGGCAAGCAAGCTGGGGTTAGGAGCTGAGAGGAGGAGATCGATGACCAGAAATGCGGTAAAAAAATAACATTCTCTCATAGCATTTAGTGAAGTACAACCCAATGGCAAATTACATGGTACAAAATAATATCTAGTTGTTATCTTAGGGTGGGGGGGTGAGTAGTGATAGGGGAAGGGATTCCTGTGAGGAATGTAATTGCTGAGGAAAGAGAACAATTTCTACTTTGCGTCCCCAGTGTCAACTTAGGTAAAGCCAACCTCGAGGCCAGACCTAACATTCGTCACTCATTTAAACTGGCGATCGCTCCACCAAAGTGACCCACTGTATTTTGGCATACGTCACTTTGTACATGGACACAGCTTGACGGTTTTTTCCCCCGACAGGTTTGCAATTCTTGTGATTCTTGCGAATCCCACACGTCACTCATAACACTTCCCTGCTACAGAAAGCTTTGCTCTGCTCCATTAATTTATACTAACGCAACCTCTAAAGTGAGCCCACTCCACCGATAGAGTAGCATTTCCCAGCTTCATATAGGCCACTCTGTGTGAGATGGTCTCCCAAGATTTTGACTGTGTGTTCCTTAAAAGGAACTGGGCTGAAATTGCCCCCACTCCAATCATGTTCTAGTCAAACTAGTCCACTATGACTTTTATTTACTGGTGGCAACAAAGTAATATAGGGTGAAAACCTGAATAAGTTGTCCCTACAAAATGTCATAGATTTGTTGGTATTTTACAGAATAAACCATTAGAAATACTGTATTTCTTAAGGAGATACCCCATCTCTGGGTTCAAGAGACATTGATACAGATAAAGATATTTCATTACTGACCATCCTCTCCTTGGGAGAGGAAGCGAGTCCACCCACTCAGCTCCTGTTCACAACAACAACAACTGTGATGTATACAGTGCCCTCCACGCCGGGCGGCGTCTCACAGCGCTTCACAACAGTGGATCCCGGGGCCGAGCCAGGGGCAGGGGGAGAGAGGTGACCAAAGGCCCGGTCGAAGAGAAAGGTCTTCAGCTGTGACCTGAAGCTGGGAAGAGAGGGGACGAGGGGAAGGGAGTGAGGAAGGGAGTTCCAGAGTCTCGGGGCGTAGTGGCTAAAGGCACGGCCGCCGAGGGTGGAGCGTAGGATTCGGGGGAACATGGAGGAGGCCAGACCCAGAGGAGCGAAGGCAGTGGGTGCTGGTTTGGGGGGAGAGGAGATCAGAGAGGTAGGGGGGATGCAGAGGAGTGGAGGGATTTGAAATCAAGGGTGAGGATCTTGAAGTGGATCCTCTCTGGGACAGGGAGCCAGTGAAGTCTGGCAAGGACTGGGGTAATGGGGGAGCGGAGTTTGGTGCGGGTGAGTATGTGGGCGGCAGAGTTCTGGATTAGCTGGACTCTGTGGATTGTGGTGGAGGGGAGACCGGAGAGGAGGGCGTTGCAATAGTCCAGCCGAGAGGTGACAAAGGCCTGGACCAGGGTTTCAGTGGCTTTTGAGGTGAGGTATTGCCGGAGACGGGGGATCTGTCGGAGATGGTAGAGGGCAGTGCTGGTGAGGGACCGGATGTGGGGGAGGAAGGACAGTTGGGGGTCGAACCTGATGCCAAGGTTGCGCACAGGTTGGGAGAGTTTTAGGGGCCAGGCCGGGAAGGTGGAGGAGGTGAGAGCCGTGCTTGCAGCTAAAGCTCTAACATGTAAGAACGGTGTAAACTGGACAAGCAATAGGAAACATTGTCACAAACAAGTGTTGTCAATGGCAGGTTATCAGATTTTAGTTGGTTAGACTCCAACACAAACTCCGGATTCCCTCAAGCTTTGACTGTTGCCAGCCTGCACCTAATTCTCCACGGAATTAGACACGGAGGGTGCGTCCCTCCAGAGAGACTGTGTATTCCGTTCGAATACACGGGGATTTCCATGTGCAGGTGGGATGCACGGAGCTCCAAACTTGGGTTGGATACTCTTAAATATGGTGATAATTCTCCCCATATGTTAAGACACTCGGCTGATCAAAAAAAATCCTGTCGTTTGTAGCGTATGATGTTTTCACAGTGCACCAGTCTACATTATCTAATAGTTAATTGTCAAACACAGACCTTCGTTCTGAACGGAAAGGGGGGGGTAGGTCAATTGATTTTAATCAGAATGCATGAAATCAGTAGACTTTAGGGCCCAGTGAACATTCTGCAGAATTCTGCAATTTCTCGGTTCCAGAGGCTTTCAAAAATTTATCAGCGGGTCAGAACAACACAAAAATCATTCATTCCCTCCAGTAGCTCTCCAGCACTACAGTACTGTACGTACAAATTCATTTCAACCTACACCACAAGAGCTGCTTTCAATACCTTATTACATCTAAACCTCGAGTATTATTGAATCTCAGGCAAAGGGCTGAAGACTCGAGATTCACTTTGTCACTGAGTGCGGTGGTCAAGGATAACAAAGAAAACAAGGAAAGGTTAGGCAACGTGAAGCTTGGGATTTCAGAGCCTATGGATGGTTGACCTTAAATTCCACCTGGTCGGTGGAATATATGCAGTAAAAATTAGCTTCCAATGCGTAATCTTGCAAACTGTCACAGATTGAGCACTTGAATTCTAATTCAAGTCTGTTTCAATATCAGTCAATGCAACTGAATGATACAGGGCAAAATCACAAGTCTGAAACAAAAACAGAAATGTCTGGGAACCCTCATTTTGGGTCCACGAACTGTTCTGACGATGGGTCGTGGACCCGAACCTTTGACTCACTTTTCCTTTCCCCATAGATGCTGCCTGACCTGCTGAGTGTTCCCAGCCATTTGTTTTTGTTTGTGAATGATGGATGATTTTTTTTTTAATTTAATAGTGGAGCCCTGTAGCTCAGTGGTCAGAGCACTCTCCTTGCAAGTACGAGTCTCTGGGTTCGATTCCAGGCAGGTCAGGGCGAAACCTTGGGCAAATTTCCTTACTCCACATGCCTAATAATAATCCCTCAAAAAAAATAGGTCATTTCAATCACAAATTAGTGGTATACTGCTGTGCGCAATTGGCTGCCGTGATTCGCCCATAAACGTAAGAACAAGTTGGATTTATTAATCAGTACTTTAGGACATCCTCCTGACGTGAAAGGCGCGATACGAGTGTAATTTTGTTGTTTTTTGTCATTGACTAAGAAACAAATTGACGGCAACTTCCTTTAGATTGTAATAAAGCCATATACAGTTGTGAGAACCAGACTGTAAGGGCAACAATTTCTGTTTCAGATGTAGTTTCACCCAATCTTATAAGCAGGAAAGACACTTTATTTTCTGTTTACAAACACTCTCACAACAAGGTCTGGTGTTCTGGCTTCAAAACGGCTTCCCACACTGTGCCGATTGAGGCACTTTTCCCACAGCTAAAAGGTTACTTATTAGCGTTAACTTAGCCTCGAGTAGCTACCGACCTATCTCCGGAGTGAGAGAAGGAATGTTAATTTAGTGAATGTTGGTGAGGAGACAGACAGCTCCTAGCCATTACCCTTTTCTATCAATCCATACTTTCATTTCAAGCAACAAGCAAAGGCTGCTCATTTGAGCACACAACAATATTTCATTGTGGGTGATCTTTAAAGGGATTAAGAAATGATACACGCGATATCACAACAAAGGTACTGGTAACTATATATTACACTAAAGCGTTTTGTTTACTAGCATTCCACTGGTAGAACAAAACACACACTGAATGCTTTAGTGACCAAAGATGTCAGTTATCTCAGCTTCACTACCCTTTCAACTAGGTCGAACTCACCTCGCACTGAACAGGAGAATTACTGAAAATCAATTAGTACATCTCTTGGAAAAGGTCTTCACTTTGTTAGCGTGGAATAACAGGTAAGCGAGCCCATTACGCCCTGCTTTCTTGTGCTCCTTTAACACTGAAGGCTTTATTATGTAAACTGTTCACCTTATCTCCATGAGATAATGGCTACCGAATGCAATCATTTCAGATCAATGTAGTTATAGAAACACACAACAACTAAACGCATTGAAATTCTTCCTTTCCTGGGCAATTTGGGATTTCCCCCAACTTATCGTTTCACAACTCAATGGTACCTCGTCATTGCTTTCTGCCAAAATAAATGTCAGTAAAACCATGATAAAAACGATAAAAACTATTTTTAAAAATGGATGTGTTTAACGACTTTCTGTAACTGTGGCATGATGACAAACAAGCAGCAGAGCTTCCAAGGCTGTAATTCAATCGCGGTTACGTTAATATTTAAATGACTTCATGTTTCAGCATTCATCTCAACAAAACTGCTGGCCTGAAATATAGTTTCAGAACTTGTTAACTGATGAATACACACAAACACGTATATAAAGGCACATGTATAAGTTGATGACATTTTCTTTCAGCACAAAACCATAACTGAAAGAAGAACAATAACACACCGGCATCAACAATCTTAATGACTCGGGTCCTGATGTGATGCTAACAATCCAACTGACAGTATAAAGGTCAGTCAGGGTGGTCCTAGCTGGACAAGCAGCGGGAAAGCTTGCTGGGCAGCAATATCTGTGCACCATTGGCTGCGCGTTTCACCCACAAAATATACAGTCAATTATAATAAATAATAATCCTTTCATTTGATTAACACCCGTTCACGGTCTTCGAGAGAGCTTCACAGAATATACTGTAAGGTGAATATTGACTGAATATTCGTGGACAAAACATGGCAGCCCAATTACGCTCAACAGTGTACCACAAACAGCCGTGGGATTGAATTGACCAATTTATTGTTGTTGTTTTTCTTGAGGGATTATTATCCTGCGTGTGCAGTGAGGAAACTCTCCCAAGGTTTCGCCCTGACCTGCCTGGAATCGAACACAGGTTTCTTGCTTGCGAGGCGAATGCTCTAACCCGAGCTATAGGGCTCCCATTTCACTCTATGAAACGCTTTGAGATGCCTCGAAGAGGTGATCAGATGCTGTATGAAACGCAAGGTTTATTATTAACAATATCAATAGCAAGATATAGTTTTAACTGGTTAGACTCCAGCATTAACCCCCAACGCAGCCTCTTGAGGTGGCAAAGATTTGCCTCTGGCAATATTTTCTGGAATTAGGTAACAAGTACAACAACAAAATCACATTTGTACAGCTCCCCTTTCAGGCTGGGTGGGCAGGAGCTATGGCTCTGGACAGTCACTGTTTCCAACAATCTATCCCTGGGATTCTCGTGTGTAGGTGGGAGGCCTGGAATTCTCCTCTTGGTTGGGAGAGTTTCCACATGTGTCAGACACCCAGATAAACAAAGGTCTTTGTTGATGGAGAAACAACAACAACAATATTACACCTTGTACAACGCCTTTCACGTTCCAACGAGCATTGTTTCAGACCCGAGCTGGGGTCAGGGGAGGAGGGAGGAGGGGGAGGGGGGGGGGGGGGGGGGGGGGGGAGGGGGGAGGGGGGTGGGGGAGGGGAGGAGGGAGGATTTGGAGTGAAGCGGAGGGTCTTGAGGCAGGACTTGAAGGAGGCCGGGTGGGGGAGGGGGCGAGTTTGCGGCATGGAGTTCCAGAGGTTTGGGGACAGAGGGGCTGAAAGCTTGCGCGCTGATGGTGGGCTGGGGGGTGGGGAGTTGTGGAGCAGGCCGGGTAATTAAACCACCCTTTTTGTTCACACAGTAACAAGGTGTTTGAAGGTTTGCACTGCGAGCTCCAGAGTCCAAGTAACATCGATAACCCCTCAAAAAGCACAGCTTACAGCCCACCTCCCCCCCCACCGTCCCCATCACTGCCACAACAAACACAAAACACCAGGTTTGAACCCGCTGAATGCTATCTGTTTCTCCACAAAGGGGGGGGTGGGGGTGTTTGGAGAGTGGGGGGAGCATCACCACTGTGATTCACAACTTTCAAATAAGAATAAAACCCGCCTGATCCCAAACAGTTCCCACCCTCATCGGGCACATCTCACAACAAGGTACATTTGGGACAACTCAGTTATTGGTACCTGGGAGATGGGTGTGTATCCCCCACTGCAGTACTGTACTGAGCTGTGAGACATTGGGCAAGAAGTGGAGTCTGGGGAAGGGGGGGGGGGGGGGGGGGGGGGGGGGAGATTTACCCCAAAAAAAAATCTTTACCATAAAATTGGTACTGACATTAATAGTCTCACAACATGTGAAATAAAGGGAGGCATTGCTTCCTGACATGAGTGGAACTTATACTAAATACTGTATAAAGGAAAGTAGAGAGCAGGAGATGAGCTGAGCAGCTTTGATACACTACATACTGCACTTTGCAAAGTCTCATTCACTTATACATATGTATACACACATATAATATGACATATACAAAAATCGAGCTCTCTCTCTCTCCCTGTGATGTATGTATTTTTCATTAACCCCCTCCACAAAATAAAGGGAGGGAGGTGGAGCAAACTAAAGCCACAACAAGATAGAAGCCTTGGGATAACTCCCACAATACATGTTTAAGCCACAAGACAAAAGTAGGACAGAGTGAGTGAGAGAGGGAGAGAGAGTGAGTGGGAAAGTGAGTGAGTGGGTGAGAGAGTGAGTACATTGGTTTGTGAGAGAGTTCATTCGTGAGTGAGTGAGTGAGTGTGAGAGTGAGTGAGTGAGTGAGCGAGAGTGAGTTTGTTTGTTCGTTCACGAGTGAGTAAGTGAGTGAGTGAGTGAGTTTTGTTGGTTCGTTCGTATCTGTTCGTTCACGAGTGAGTGAGTGAGTGAGTGAGTGAGTGAGTGAGTGAGTGAGTGAGTGAGTGAGTGAGTGAGTGAGTGAGTGAAGTGGAGTGAGTGAGTGAGTGAGTGAGTGAGTGAGTTGAATGGGGGAGAGAGTGTGCGAGTGGGAGAGAGAGTGAGTGCATTGGTTCGCGAGAGAGTTCATTCGTGAGTGAGTGAGAGAGTGAGTTTGTTCATATTCGTTCACGAGTGAGTGAGTGAG
Organism: Hydrolagus colliei; assembly: GCA_035084275.1. Classification (NCBI taxonomy): domain Eukaryota; kingdom Metazoa; phylum Chordata; class Chondrichthyes; order Chimaeriformes; family Chimaeridae; genus Hydrolagus; species Hydrolagus colliei. The sequence goes on along the minus strand of CM068745.1, from coordinate 1,844,121 downwards.
TGAGTTTGTTGGTTTGTTCACGAGTGTGAGTGGAGAGTGGTGGAGAGTGAGTGGGAGAGTGAGTGAGATGAGTGAGTGAGTGAGTGAGTGAGTGAGTGAGTGAGTGAGTGAGTGAGTGAGTGAGTGGAGTGAGTGAGTGAGTGAGTGAGTGAGTGAGTGAGTGAGTGAGTGAGTGCATTGGTTCGCGAGAGAGTTCATTCGTGAGTGTGAGAGTGAGTGAGTGAGTGAGAGAGAGTGAGTTTGTTCATTCGTTCACGAGTGAGTAAGTGAGAAAGAGAGTGAGTGAGCGAGTGAGTTCACGAGTGACTGAGAGTGAGAGCGAGTGACTGAGAGTGAGAGTGAGTGACTAAGAGTGAGTGACTGAGTGAGTGAGACGAGTGAGAGAGCAAGTGATTGATTGAGTGAGTGATTGAGAGTAAGTGAGAGTGAGAGAGTGAGAGTGAGTGACTGAGAGTGAGTGACTGAGAGTGAGTGAGAGAGTGAGAGAGTGAGTGACTGAGAGTGAGTGAGAGAGTGAGAGAGCGAGTGATTGATTGAGAGTGAGTGATTGGGAGTAAGTGAGAGTGAGAGAGTGAGAGTGAGTTACTGAGAGTGAGTGACTGAGAGAGTGAGTGGACTGAGAGTGAGTGAGAGAGTGAGAGTGAGTGACTGAGAGTGAGTGAGAGTGAGAGAGTGAGAGTGA